>CM077884.1:28406641-28936641 GCA_039720435.1 Amazona ochrocephala | reverse complement strand
AAGCACTAAAGTATTTTGATTCCTTTGTTTCATTATATGCATTTTATTTACCTTTTTTTGTTTACTAACAATAATAATTACACAAACCCACTGTCAGTATTAAATTGTTTTGTATAGCATTTACTGCTGAAGTTGCAGATGATAGAAAAAGCTGAATAATCAGAGTTTGAAGCCTGATGGCTAAGCTATTTAGGACCGCAAATAATATTGAAAGATGACAGAGAGTAGAGAGTAATTAAATCCAGTTATCACAATATGGTCTTGCATTATTTGTCACAAAACTTCCAGGAAAATACTGTCCATGAGCGCATATGCCCTCGACAATACTGGATGGACAGCTAACTATTTAAGGGGGAGTAGTGATGGTTATTTTCATGCCCCCATTAAGTAGCAAGTGGTTTGTATCTATGAATGGTGTTGTTTTGCTTTGTGTCAGTAAAGAACTTACGTGACACAAACCCCTCAGCAATCCATTTGCTTACGTTTTGAATTTTATGGTGGTTCTTGATAATTCAATAATGATAATCACAGTAATAAAGAGTTCCTCTGGTTTACAAAATAGAGTGATTTAACTATCTTTATGGTAATGAGTAGGTAAGGTGGCTTGACTAATGATTTTTCTGGCTTGCCCATTAAGTAGGCTATTTTAGAACAGTTATTACTGTAACTCTAAATATGTTTTCTGTATTTAGAGTATTTATGTATGCTAGAAGCTGGAATAACATCAGACAAAATAAGGAATTAATAGGGAAATCCATTTTTTCCTATTTTAATGTTTTATGGTTTGGTTGGTGTTTCTTTAAAATGTATGAGGGCAAAGCAATGTTACTTAAATTTGAAAGATGGAAAATATCTAAGCTATTTGTTTTATTTTATTAGCTTCATACTTTGCATGCTCCCAATGGGAAGTCTAGCTATCCTTATTGAAAACCTGTAACTCCAGATCTAGCTTTGTATATGCAATTTGGATAATATAGTTAGGAATTATTACTGTGACACTTTTCCATATTTCTAGACTGTGTGCTAATGAGTAACAGCAATTTGTATCAAAGATCATCTATACAAATTGTGAATACCATTGTACTCCTAGTCATGAGAGGATAGTCTATGCGTTTGGTGATTATTTCAACAATATAGTAATTGTGGCAATTAGCGTGTGGGTAGATGTGTCTGACTTGCATTAGTTTTGACCTGGTGTTGGTCAAAATGTAGGGTCTCAGCTCCCGTAGTGGTACTGTTGTATCTATCATGACTGCGGATAGCTGTGAGATCCTGCACAGTGGTGAAGTTAAGGCTGTGCCAGCTTTGTGGCCCTGGTGTCTCTGAGCCTCATCTTCTGCTTGTGAAGCTAACAAAACTGGTGGCACCCAGATTGACCTGCCCCCTGTTTTTCTGTGAGGCTGCAGTACTGAGGAGGATGTTTTAGTGCATGGTTCAGTACTGTGAGCCAGCCAAGCATCAGACCCTTGCCTTGGAGCAAGCCCTCAGGAATGGCTTTGCCATCTCAAGCCCTGAGCTTGTGTTGTGTGTTAATCTGCTGCTTGACTCACTGTTCCCACAGCCTTCCTCTTAAGCACACTGCATGTGCAAATGTGAAAAACATTCACATTACATGAGTGGAGGTGGAATATAAGGAACTATTTCTGAATGTATTGTGGAGCAGTTTCACTTCTGATGCTCTACTGAGGCTGGTGTTGCAGAGAAGTCAGATGTGCTGTGGTTTCTGGAAGAGGAGTTCAAATAAGACAGAATGTCTTTCATTACCAGCTAACAGTGTAATCTAGTGTAATGTACAGAACTGTCTGTGAGCGTTCGAGGAAGAGTGAAATTAATAATCTGAAATATGGAATATGTAGGGAGGAAAAATTAACTTGTATTTTTTTTTTAAATGTGCTAGAAAATGTAACACTTTGGAAACAGAGGAGCATCAGGCATTAGAAGAACGGCTCAACCTTGGTGGTGTTGGACATTCATTGGAATAAATCTCAGAGATAATCCAAAGTTTCTAGCATCTGAGCAATTATTAAAGTGGGATTGCAAATCAGGCTAGCTCAAGGAAACACCCAAATTAAAAATCAGTAGTACCATTAATTTAAGGCAGTACAATTGAGCTGTTTCCCAGCAGTCTGCTCAGTATATGGTGAGCAGATATATCCTGAAAAAAGGTGCTAATGCTGGCATCAAAACTTCCAAGCCGCTTCAGTCCCTCTTCTGCAGCTAACACCTTTCTGCTCTTCCGTTGTGTGTTTTTCGTTACTTATACTGCTTCTCTCCACAAATGCAAGATGCTTTTCCAGTGTTTGTCAGTACTGAGTTTCCAGCTGGATGTTTAAGGTCAAAGTTCTTCACGTTCTGATGAGTAATGAAGATTCAGACCTGGGATTGGGGTGATGAGCTCTCTTGCTGAGCAAGGTAGGAGTAAGGGTAGCAGCAGAGGGGTAAAAAGAATAAATCACAGGAAGTGTCAGTAAGGGAAAGTCTTGTCAGATGTTACAGTGTTAGGCTTCAGTGTATGCAGTATTAAGGAGAAATCCTTTTTGAAGAAGTAGGGCTAAAAATTCTGTGTTTTTCTGGGCTGTTTGTACCCCTACAACCTTGTTAGTTACGGGGGATACCAGCACAATTCCTGATGTGGATGCTCTCATAAGGCACTTTTACACTGTTATGAGTATAGCTAATCCTCTTTCATGGGGGGATAACTTTACTGCACTAAAACAACCTTGTATTTCTTAAGTAAGTTATTATTTCTGTGCAAAGAGAAACCTGAGTCCATAAATACTAAGTCAGAATTTAAAAAAGCAGACACCTGTGAACTTCTTGTTTCTGTATACTTTCATTGTGGTTGTAATTGCATTACAATGCACGTTAAAGCTTCTCATTTCAATTTTGTATTCTTGGTATTTTAAAGAGAAAATGGAAGACTCCATAGGTAGGATTAAGAAGCTGAGTAAGTTTTCTTAGTGAAGCTTCATAGGTTTCAAATACGCAAAACCAGCCAGTCAACCAAAAAAAATCCCCAAGTACTGAAATTGAAAACAAAATATGGGAGACCTTTAAATAATTAAGATGGACACTCGCACAGTTTAGCACAGTACTGAACGCATTAAATGTAAAATGTATCAATAAATAATTCAAGTATAGAGTTTGTTGTTTCACAGGCATTAAAATGCAAACAACCGAACGTGCCCCATCACAGAGAAAGTAAGGCAAAGTTAGCTTCTTATTCCTTTGCTTTATTATTGCAGAGTCAGAGATTTTAATTCTTATAATACCTCTGGAAACGACTGTATTAAAACAATTTGTGTCTTTGTTCCAAGACTAAGGTGGAAGTTTAACCCCCAAAAAGTTTTTTTGAGGAAGAGGAGGGGAAACAAGGAGCTTGGAGCAGAGCTGAGCTGGAGCTGTGCAGAGCTGAACCCAGCCTTTTGCAAAGCGTTAGTGGCCTTATTAGCACCATTGGATGTTGGTTGTTTTTTAACATATTCGGCCATATGAACTTATTTTCTGTTGTTGGGATGTCTGTGTTGTTTTTTTATTTGTTTACTCTTGTTTGTTTGAACTAATCACCACTTAAGTAAAAGTGTCTTTGCCTTGCCCTGCCTCCCCTTCATGAAGCATTTAGCCATGGTGACCAGTCAGGCATAAAAACGTGCTTATCTGCAAATGAATGGCAGCTCTTTGCTTCATTAAAGCCTCTTTCTCTTTTGGCACTCGCATTGTGACCCTTTGATATTAATTCAAAGGGCAATTAAAGAATGCGGCCCATCTTTGAAGTAAAGCATTCAGGGCAAGGAATGGGATGAACCTGGGACTCTGATGGACTGTGCACATTCAACAGGCCTTTTCAAGGCAGTTTGAAGTGACTCAAAGAAAATGGGCAGGAGAAGGTCAAAGAGAAAAAAGGGGCTAAAGAAACAGTCTGTATTTGTTCGAAGTATTAGCCAAGCAAACTGCAAATAGCAACAAAATGAAACAGTTAATAGAGCAGCCAGACAGAGGCATGTCAATCACTTAACTTGAACAGCATTGGACTAACCAAGGCTTCAGTCCACTGTGTTATCTAATTATCTTGGGAAAGCCAGTAACTGGAAGTAATAGTATTGTATTTCTTTCTGCTTACTGCCCAGAAAAGGTGATAAATACTCACTGCTTCATAATTATTCAACATATATACATAAAGAGTGGTGGGTTGGTGGATTATAGACAAGCTGCTTGTAGAAAACCAACAAAAAAACCCTTCGTGATTAACCTGAGATGCAGAATGCAAGCATTAGCATGTTTAAAAATCATGTAAGGGTTTGCATATGGAGCAAGCTAAGGCACACATGATTCCTCTGGAACAAACACGTTAAGAACAAACACATAAAGACAAACACATTTATGAACCTAGGAGAGTAATTCACTCTCTTTTGTCCAAATATAGTTTTAAACCACATATAATGTTAAGGATCAGACTCTAAACCACAATAAACAATGAGATTAAGAGCCAAGACTTCAATTCTCCTTACTTAACATACTCTATTGTACCTAAGAGCTGTAGCACACATGGTATGAGATTCCTGCCTTATTTTGCCCTAACAGGGTAAGTTAGGGACAAAGTTTCAGATTTGCCTCACAATTTTCTTTGTATTGTTAATTATCCCCATGGGGCTTAATTTTCCACTGACCTGAATTTGCACATGCAAAACAAATACACGATTTTATTTGCATAAATGGATGTGCCCATAAACAGGCATATTTTAAGGTCCTGGCTTAAGACAAGATTCCTGAGTTTATCTTCATAGTTGTACTGAATTGTCACCATTATTGAAACGAGAAGATAATAATGAATTTGCACTGTGCAAGAACTGCTCTAATCTTGATCCAGCTGATGCAGAGAATTGTGTAATAACAGGCGCATGAACACAAGTGTGTGGCGAGAACCATCTTGAAATGTGAAGTTTTACAACGTTACTTAACTACATGTATCTTTTTTAAATGGGTAATGGAGTTTAGCTGGGAAGAGTGGCTCTTGCTTTATATGGGCAAAATATGCCAAAAGGCTTTGCATTGGTTTGAGCATAATGCTGCAGTCACCTTTGCGTAAAGGTAACTTGAGTCTCCAGCACAATCCTGTTTGGTGGAACCCCACTTGCATTAATAAGCCCTAAGCCACATAACAAGATTGGGCGATAGTCTTGGATTTATTGGTATAAGGCGGTCAAGGATTTGTAGCAAAAAAATGCTTTTTACATGCAAACTGGACAATATATGACTTAACGCATGTTAAAAAGATGCTCCATCAACAGCTGGTAATGGTTTTCTTTGGGGGGGATGAAAGAACTAATTTTTGTTGCTGTTGTTAAGAAAACAAAAGCATTGGCAGAGTCAAAAATCACTTTTGTTGAGATCTTGCATGCTAAATTTTAACCAGAGGGATTTTTTTTCTTTTTTTCTTTTTTTTACTTTGTTTATTTATTTATTTATTTATTTATTTTTCTTTTCCTGGCTATGTTGCACCCTCCTTTGAGCTTCAGGCTAACAAATAATCTAAAAGACTATTTAGTGTGGTTGTGCTTGTATGAAGGGTTTTGCCCTCGTACAAGAAGAAATACCAACTGTTCCTTTATAGTGGCCACTATATTTACTTTTCTTTTTAAAGGAGGAGGAGAGGAATTCCTGTGTATGTCAGACATAGTATAGTTTCAAAGCACATATTAATAGAAAAACTGGCATTATGTGAACACTTCACTGTCCAAGTATTCCAGCTGGAATAAGTGTACTGACTTCTTTCTTTTGTATGGGTCCCTCCTGGTGTCAGCAGGGTTTTATCTATAGTCTGTTGGAGTTAAATTCATAAATTTATTTTGTTTAATTTTAAAAGGCTCTTCTGTTACAGGAGAACTTTATTAATATTAGAGCCTGGTGAGGATAAGGCTTTATAAGGATCCCTCTGAATATATCACGTCTGATAAAGTACCTTCAAGTTCAGAGGAGGCCGCAAAGGTGATCAGATGCTGGGGCATCTCTCTTATTGCTGATGCCAACCTGATGAAGTTTAACCATGCCAAGTGTAAGGTCCTACACCTGGGTCAGAGCAATCCCAGGCACAGCTCCAGGTTGGGCAGAGAAGAGATTCAGAGCAGCCCTGCGGAAAAGGACTTGGGGGTGTTGGTCGATGAAAAAATGAACATGAGCCAGCTTCAGTGTGCGCTTGCAACCCAGAAAGCCAACCGTATCCTGGGCTGCATCAAAAGGAGCGTGAGCAGCAGGTCGAGGGAGGTCTTGCCCTTCTACTCTGCTCTCGGAAGACCTCACTTGGAGTATTGTGTGCAGTTCTGGTGTCCTCAACATAAAAAGGACATGGAACTGTTGGAACAAGTGCAGAGGAGGGCCACAAGGATGATCAGGGGACTGGAGCACCTCCCGTATGAAGACAGGCTGAGAAAGTTGGGGCAGTTCAGCCTGGAGAAGAGAAGGCTGCGTGGAGACCTCATAGCAGCTTTCCCGTATCTGAAGAGGGGCCTATAAGGTTGCTGGGGAGGGACTCTTCATGAGGGACTGCAGTGATAGGACAAGAGGTAATGGGTTTAAACTTAAACAGGGGAAGTTTAGATTGGATATGAGGAAGAAATTCTTTACTGTAAGGGTGGTGAGGCCCTGGAATGGGTTGCCCAGGGAAGTTGTGAATGCTCTGTTGCTGGTGGTGTTCAAGGCTGGGTTGGACAGAGCCTTGGATGGCATGGTTTAGTGTGAGGTGTCCCTGCCCATGGCAGGGGGGATGGAACTAGATGATCTTAAGGTCTTTTCCAACCCTAATTATTCTATGATTCTATGAAGACAAGCTGAGAGTGATGGAGTTGTTCAGCCTTGACAAGAGAAAGCTATGAGGAGAATTTAAGGTACCAAAAGGGGCCTATAATAAAGCTGGAGAGGGACTTTTCACAAGAGCATGTAGTGACAAGACACCAGGGAATGGCTTTAAACTGAAAAAGGGTGGATTTAGATTAGACATTAGGAAGAAGTTCTTTACTATGAGACTGGTGAGGCCCTGGCGCAGGTTGCTCAGAGAAGTTGTAGCTGGCCCATGCCTGGAAGCGTTCAAGGCCAGGTTGGATGGGGCTTGGAGCTACCTGGTCTAGTGGAAGGTGTCCCTGCCTGTGGCAAGGCGTTTGGAACTGGATGATCTTTAAGGTCCCTTCCAACCCAAACCATTCTATGGTACTATGATCGTTGCATCAGCTGAAAATAGAGGTGATTTCTAGGAGCATAGAGCCTTTGCTCTTACAGGCTGTCTTGCCTATATCTCCAGCAGGATACACAGCAGTGGAAGTCCTGTCTGGTGTAGTTCACTATCTGGTCTCATTTCCTTGTCTGTCTCCTTTGATTTCAAGCTGTTTCAAAATATTATCTAAGCTTCTTTGTTCTGCTGCAAATGGAAAGCGCTCTGTTCTTACTTCCTGAGGGTAGCTGTATTTTCCTGGAGCAAGGAAGATTAGTCCATGTCCCAGAGGTGTTGTCCACTCTGTTGGGTAATCTATCTGTTTAATAGTCTTTGCTGACTTAAAATTTGGAGCATAGGACTGAAAAAGGAAGCAACTGTCTTCATGTTTTGAATGAAGCAAAGAAAGGGTGTCTGTATGGAGTCAGCTGAGCCAGGAGAAAAAAATAGAAGGCATTAAATCCCATGGTGTGTTATCTGTAATTTGATATTAACAGTAAACAACTTTGGGTTTGAATACCCTGTTCTGGGGAAACATGGAGAGTCAGGATACCTGCCTCAGCCCCACAAGCTTCAGGGAGCTTTGTTTCCTCCTCAACTTTAGGTTTTAAACCAAGCAAGCCCTGGCTGCAGAATGTGCTAGTGGAAGAGATGCTGCCTGCCAGGGCCTGGAGCAGGTCTCCTTTCTTTACTGCAGCAGCCTCTACTCATGGTTTAGCCCTATAGAAATCTGTCCGATTACCTGATCCAGGGGAGCCATCTAGCCCAAAGCCCTGAAAAGAGTAGTTCAAAACCTGCATTATTTGGGGTATGTTCTGTTCCGGAAGCAAGAAAAAGCATTTTTCGGGTCTTTTCAGACATGCATAGGAATTTAAAAACAACCTCTCCCCCCAAAGAAAGAAACCCCAAACCGAACAACCAAACAGAATCCCAAGCAACCCTTGATTGTTGCTGGTTGCTGCTAGGGTTTCCTAGATACTGTGTGTGTGAGAAAGTTCCCCATATCTGTGGGGTGAGTGTGCCTTGAGGCTGGAGGCTGCCCTGAGATGCTCCCTCAAAGTTAAGCAAAGGAACCTGAGAAGTCGGGTGAGTGCTTGGGATTCACCCCTCAAGCAGCAGTGGGATGCTTAGAAACACACTTCTTATCTGGCTATTCCACCACCTCAAACTGGAGTCTTGTTCACCTTGCAACAGCAAGAAGTGGAACCTGAGCATGCCTTCTATCGAACGGGCTCCCATCTATCCTTGTTGATGCAGCTGCCTGATATGTCCCTGCCCTTTAATTTCTTCTGTGAGTGTTGGGTGATGGTGTGAGGATTTGTGTTTGGTTTTTTTTTTTTTTTTTTTTTTTTTTTATGTAAAACTTATTTTTTAACTGCATTTTCTTGGAGCTTTTGGGAAATATTTTTGTCTAGCAAGAAAACAGAGCAGCTGTAAGAATACAACATCGTAATTGCTGAGGCTGTACTGCATTTTATGAACAAAAATAAAGGTTAGTTGCTTAATTCTCTTCAAACCCCTCATTTGCCATGTCCCAGTGCTCCTTTTTGAGACTGGAGGCCTTTTATTTGATGGTATGCCTTACCAGACGCTGATTGCTATAATGCTATGTGTGCGACGTACACTTGATACATCATCTAAGCACTGGAAAGCGTTCGTTCTCTTTGTGCGATCTCTCAGTCCTGATGTAAAACAGGCAGAAGTGCAGCAATTCCTGCCATAATGTAACATGATTCCAGGAATTAGAAATTTCCATCTTGGTATGTACCAGGAAGCGGCAGCGTACCTCGGATGGCGGGGATGGGCTGGTGGCAGGCTCCTTGCCCTCTCCTTCAGTACAGAGAAAACAGAGGGTACAGAGTGTAGGAATATATGTACATACAAACCACGTAAATATAAATATATCTACTCTTTTGCGTAGACACAGAAATTTATTCTTTCAAGAAAGTCTAGAAATGTTAAGTGCTGGCTAAAAAGTGCTGTAGAGTGCCTCAGCCGAGGTGCTGGATCCTGCTGATGTGGGAGTTGATGAAAGCTTTCCCATTGGCTTTTATTGCTGTGGGGTCACATCTGAAGCATGCTGTAAAGTTATCTGTAAAAGTTGTGAAGCTACAGAAATGCACAGATAAATCTGAAAAGCAGTGGACAAAGGAGGCTTTTTAAAATGTATTATTGTTCATGGGATGCTTTCCTTTGGAACATCAAGGCACTTGAGTATTACTGGGAATTTTGCAAAGCCTGAAAACAAAGGATTAAACTCTAAAGGAGTATCTTTAAGTTTGTTTTTTATTGTTGTTGTTGTAAGCTGAAAAACCACTAAAATAAATAATGGTCCATTATACCCAAGTTCAAATAACAGCAAGTTAAAAAAGAGGAGAAATGCCTAATAAAACATGACCAAAATGAATTATTACTAGAAAATAAGTTTTTTCCACTTTCAAACAATTGACAGGGTTTAGAAATCAAGTCTGGGGTCAAAGGGTCTTGATGGCCAAGTCAAAGGGCACCCAGAGATGTATATTAATGCATGTCAGCTTCTAGATCCCGGAGTCAAGCAGTAGTTCATGAAAGAAACAAGGCATCTTAAGAAGAAGTGTTATTAGCAAACATCAGGTCAAAGTTTATCTTTGGGTCAGTGTATACTGGAGGGTCACCCACTGGTGCTCCTAACACAGGCTTTATCCTTAAAGCTGCCTCAGTGCAAGGTGTTAAAGGAAAATAGAAATATGAAGTTTCAACTGGAGAACCTGAAAGTTTATCAGAACACTTTACGAGACTGAGGCTGAAATTGTGGCGTCTGTAATTGGAGCAAAGGAAAATGGGGATTGTATTTATTTTTGTTTGTGTGGTTTTTTTTTTTTTTTCATTTTTAAATCAAAAGCTAAAACATACTTTTGTATGGATATACAGGATTCTCAGCAATGTCTTTGCACCCTTTTTGAGTCAGTAGATGCTATAGGGGACAAACATGGCTTTCTTTTGAAAAGAACCAGTATAGCCAATGTCAAACCCTTTGATGTGGAGGTATTGTAAATCTTTCCACGTGACTTTTCCTGGAAGCCATGCATTTCCTAAGAAGCGTGTTGACCAGTTCATCCCATTTACAACGCTGCTTCTGCAGCTCTGCTTTCTCCTCTTCCCACCGCCTTGGGTGTGGGAATCCCAGCGCCCAGGGCAGCCACAGCCGGGGGCGCTCCGCCGCGCAGACCTGGAGGAATGCTCCTGCTGTGCCCGAGCACACAAAGGCTGCCTGCTTGCTTTGACAAGCCCATGCTGCAGAAAATCCTTGCGATCTTTTGTGCTTCGTGGTGTTGACTTATTTTTGTTCCACGCTAAGATGCTCCCCATTGAAACAAGTAAGAAAAAAAGAAGTGGAGTACGGTTCTTTTAAACACGGTTATTCTGATGCATTTAGGAGGCACTTTGCCTGGTTTTCTAAAGAGATTGGTTTGAACGACACAACTTTGCTTATGCTTTGGAGGGGAACAGAAGCTCATAGCTGTAGGAATAACAAATATCACTAAAGTAGAACATGTTCTCATTGAATGGTGATTAAAATAAGATAGTGGATGTTTCAGAGAACCAGTGTGGCAAGAAGTGGCTGAAAAGAGATTATCTGTTGGATTTTTTTTTAACCTGATAGTGTGACTCTTGTAGCCCTCAACTCTGCTTTTAGTATATAATGTTGTGCACTGGAAAGTCCTAAACTCAAGAGACATCAATAAGCATGATGGAAAACCTTAGTGTGCTCCTGAAAACAGTAATGAGTTTGCCGCTCTTCAGTGCAGTTATGCCAGAATAGTTCCAGCCTTTTAATTAAATCTTTTGGTAAATCCTTCTGAATTTTGTGTTGGTAAAATATATGAGGAAAGAAGTTTGAGCTATAACAGACAAGCTTCAGTGTTTTTTAGACTAAATACATTTCCTGTCAGGCCTTGGCAGTTGGACAAAACAGACTTTGCTTGTGAGCTAGGAGAAGTTTCTTGACTCCAGCTGGAATTCCTGATTGGAAGTAGGGGTAGAAATTGCTTGTCCTATCTGCTATGAGCAGGGCAGCTCCCTGCCTTAAGGAAGGGACATGTTTTCCTGATGCTGAGGGAAAAGCTGTAACCAGACCTCTGTGGGTGCTTTCAGAGTTCCTCCATTTCATCTGTGTAACTACCACCTCTTGGGCATTAGGATGCTTGCTTGGGGTGTGGGAAAACCAAGTTCAAATACTTGGGCTTATTTGGGTGTGCGCAGGACAGATGTGTTTTTGTTTATTTGGGTTTTGATCTATTGTTTTTAAGCACTCACTGGACATTTCAAAGAGTGAAAATGGAGAAGGAGCTACTGGTCCCAGAGACTGTCCAGTGCATGGCTGGTCTCCTCTGTAAAGCATCCTGAACAAGTGCCATGACCACATGCTTCTCCCTCTGGAGACAGATGATTCCCTCTCTCTTTCCACTTTTTGTTAAATACTTTAACAAGATTTTGTTTTTTCCGCTAACACAGAATAGGGGAGGCGAGGGAGAGAGCTTGGAAGGAGAAATGTGAAACGAGGAGAAGGGCAAATACTCCCTTCCTCACCAAGTTACAACCATGGTCTGAAAGCATGAAATGACATCAATTAGAAACATACCCAAACAGCAGAGCAGCTGAACCTTTGCTGGTATAATCTGTCATGGCTCCACTGAAGTTAATTTGAAAGTCTGTCTGTTCCTAAATAGGTGCAAAGGCCTTCCAATGAATTGTGTGTTACCGTAGGAAATCGTATTAAAGGGAATGGTATTTTAGGAGTCTGTGAGTCGTCACTTTTAATGGTAGCTGCATTGAGTTTGATATAAACACTCAAAAGAGTTTGCTGGATTGACTTTAACTTTGTTTGTGAGAATATCTGTACTGCTAAACTGTGAGTTTAAGCCCTGTAAAATACTTCGTGCTAGAGTCTGGTCCTGATGGAGCTCTGCTAATTAATGTGAGCTGAGTGCTCACCCCATGTCATGGGAACAGAATCCTGAAACCGTGCTGTACGTGGGGTGCAAACAGAAAGCCAAAAGTTTGTTCAGTGTGTTGGTGGACTCAAAGGCTGAGGAGGAGAGTGGGAATCTTGGTTCCTTCAGTGGTTCAGCAGGATCGAATTTACTTCTTTCTCCCAAATTCCTGTTGCAAAAAATAACCAAATAAGACTTGGCCTTATCAGAAGGTAATGAGGAGCTTATCTTGCTCTTAATGAAGCCGATGGCAACATCATTTTGCTGTGTGATGCTTGCTAATGTAATAAACAATTATTTTTAAAGAGGAAAATTACTGAATGTCAATTAAGACAAGCATCAGAATGACAGTGTTCCATTTTTCCACTGTACAGAGAATGGTTTATGGCCAAAGGATTACTTTTAAAATTGTTTTGAATTCTGGCTCTTAATTTATTAAATGAATCCTTCTTAGGAACTTGATTGCTAATTCACTTTAATTTAAAAAAGCCCCACTGTCGTCTTTGGATGTAGGCAGAGGCCTCAGGGGTCTATAAAACTGTCAATATGGCTGTTAATTTGGGTTTTCTTTTTTCCTTTTGGCTTAAAGCTTAATTGTGAAGCTGGGAAGATGCCATGGTTTTGGTTTGCAGAGACTCAAGCAGTGTCTTACGGGTTTCAGATCCCATCAGGAGCCATAGGAGCCCTCCTGCTGCTGCTGACATGTCATATTGGCAAAGCTGCAAAAATGTGGGAAGGAGTCGGGGTTTGCTGAAAGTGGGTCCCACCTGATTTTCATGCTGGAATAGGAGATGGACAAGAACCAAGTGTCTAAATGTCCCTCAGCTTTGGGTGGGTCTGGATCCAGATCAGGATCTGAACTTTTTGTGCCTCAGGCTTGTCTCTAATTGAATCCATGCAAAACCACACATTTCACATGACTTTGATGCAAAACCATAAATAGGACCATTTTTTATTCAAAACAACGTCCAGGCTTGCTTAGAAAGATCACAAACCTTCTACTGAACCTTGATGGTCCCAGGTTGTAATGAAAATTCAAGTCTGCAATGCAGTAATGTTCCTGGATGGAACAATGCTTGGTTTTGTCATTCTAGTTAAATGTGTGACTGTTCCAGGACAGACAACAGCGTCCAACTCACTGCGAGTCAATCAGAAGATGGTCTAGACTCTTCCTCATGCAGACCCTGACTTTAATTACTTTTCTTGGGTTAGATCCTGTTCAGAAAACCTCAATGGAATTTCTACTGGCTTTGTGCGTTATATAGGATAATATAGGAAATATTCTGAGCGATGTGGGATTGAAAAAGCAAGACAAAGCATAGAAGCCTGAATGAGATGTTTTGATTGAGCCATTTCTGCAAACTCTTTTTCCTGAGCAGTCAAATTAAAAAAAATAAAACAACAGAAGAACCCCTGGAAGTTTCAATTTGGAAAACAATTCTGATGTTTGAAGGAGACTTTCAAAACAGTGCAAAAATTTTAGCAATATAAATTCTGAT
Organism: Amazona ochrocephala; assembly: GCA_039720435.1. Classification (NCBI taxonomy): domain Eukaryota; kingdom Metazoa; phylum Chordata; class Aves; order Psittaciformes; family Psittacidae; genus Amazona; species Amazona ochrocephala. The sequence continues at coordinate 28,922,968 of CM077884.1, read as the reverse complement.
ACCTTAATAGAACAGCGTGACTGTTATTTTAATGACAGATGCAGGCTCTTCTTTGAAGATCATAATCTGACCATTCACTGTGAAGTTATCCCCTGCACATGTTGGTTAATCCATTTATATATGATGATATATTTTAGAATTAAGTGAATGCTGACCAGAATGTTGACCGGGGTCAAAGTTTGTTTGTAAGGTATTATTTGGTAACTGCCCTTAGACCATGATTTGGAAAGTCTAACTGGAGTGTCTGAATAAGGTAATTGTCACTGAAAACGTCAGAAATGTTTCCAGGCCATCTGTTGCTCAGCCACTTGTTGTTACTTGTATTGCCATGGCAAACAGGATCCCTGTTCACGGACTGCCACTGTGCTGGGACCTGTACCAACACACATCTTCAGCTGTCCCTGTGAAAAGGACCTAATGATGTAAGCATATGACTGCGCACAGACATGTTTAGACTTTAAAGCAGAGATGAAGGCTCTTAAGCTCTATGACAAGCAGTGTTCTCATCTCACTGATACCCAAACTGCAACAGAGATGTTGATGAGCTATCACAGCAATGAAACCTCTCTAGAATTCCTGTATAATTTGATATCCTCGTGACAATGAATGTTCGAGGATCCTGTTGTGAGCCCAAAGCCACAACAGTACATGTTACCGGGGATAAAGAAACTGATGACTTGGTCAACAGTAGGTGAAGGCAAAAAGTACACAAATACAGCCCCCACAGGGTAGCTCTCTTGTTTCTGTGGTTTGTGATCCCGTTGGGCAGCATTAAACCTGGGATCCTGGATATCCTTGCCCAGCTTCTCCAATAATAAAAAGGAAACCACTCAGAAAAACTGTAAAGGGCTTGTTTCTCTTGATCTGTGTTTTCCTTTGCAGACACAGGAGGCTGGCTGGAAGCATGTGGCTTTTATTCTTTTCTGTCTCTCTGCTATTGTGCAGAGCTCATTCTGGCAGGCTCCCCCGTACGCATCTGGGGCATCTGTCAGGCCCTATCCTTGAGCTCTGTCTGGCTGGGTTGCAGGACAGGTTTTGACTTCCTAATCTGTATTTAATACTTTGGTGTAGCTCTCAGTAGCATTTGAGCAGACAGAGAATTGCATCTCCCAATCCATAGGGTGTGAATTGAGGAAAAACCTAACAGTTAAAAAACTTGCTGTCAAATACACAAAGAGCATAACTTTTGTTGAAATTCCATGGTGTTGAATACTTGCCTTTTCAAAGCTTCTAGAAAAGCCCACCAAAATATGCACTGCTTGTCTGCGTATGCAGGGGGAGGCAGGCTGTGTGTTAGTGCTTGCACTCCTTCCAGTATTCATCATGGAGGTATTTCTATTTCAGACCAGACTTTAACATGAGATATGCCTCGCATGCAGCCAAACTGAAGATTCTGTTTGAGGACCTGTTATGGTTTCATATAATGGCAGGCAAATGCTAAGCATTGGAGCTATGAAAAGTCTGCTTTTAAGAAACCCTCTTGCCTTTGACTGTGGTACAGTATCAGGAGGATTTTAGTGTTTTTGGGAGAAACAAGGAGAACTACTTTTATTTCCACTGAAGAAAGTGTTCTCATCACATGTTTCAGTGGTACAGCTATTAAGACTTCCTCTTGTTGTGGTACTGGGGACCTAGCATCGCGTGTAAAGTCTTCAGTTGGTGCTCTAGCTGTGTGCAAGTGGAACAAACAGGGACTTCGTTCAGTGGTGCAATAACGCTGGAAGGCAAGATGAAGCAGGAGGCAATTTTTATAGTTTTATAGTTGACATATTGTGTTTCCCAGATTCCCTCTTTTTACCCCTGTAATGTTGAGGAATCTGGGCAACAAAGAGAATCTTTAAGAAGATTCTATCAATTAACCCTACAGCCTAACAATTCAAGATAGCTGCTTTAACAGAGGTGAAAGATTGTAGCTAAGAAATTAGGCATTTTATCAACTTTCCTGAATTCTTATGTTTACATGTTATTATTTTTTGCTTGTTTTAAACATTGTAACTCTGTTTGGGACCACTTATCTTGGGGATTTTGCACTATTTCTGGAGGGTAAATCCATTGATTTTCAGTGTGTGGGAGATTATCTGACAATGAACTCCTCTTCAAGCTCCAAAAAAGCACAGGCTGGCTCATTGTATTCCCATCTGGATAAAAGGAGCTAAATTAAAGACCATCTACCTCACGTGTTGTGTGTGTGGAACTTCCTGATACCTGTGGATGATTGAGGGCTACATGAGTCTAGGGGCTGGATTCAGAGACCACCTAAAATATGAGATTTACATTCAATACTTTGGATGAAGAACTAGATTCTTCAGTGTCTCTTCCATTAGGAATAGCAAGGAGCAAATGAGTGATAGTACAGGTGGTTTTGTACTTTATACATGACTTAAATACTCTTTTTAGTCGGTCATGTCACTTTAAGTCATTGAAACTCCAGGCACTTATGCTGTAGGGATGTTACATGGAATGTTCATAAGTCATAGTACTGCCTTGATCTGTGTGCTTGGAATATCAAAGATCCTATAGCACACCTATGCCTTTATAAAATTAGTTGTTTTCTATTCTCTCCTTGTTTTCATACCAGATGATTATTGCTGTCAGTCTTAATGGAATGTGCAAGACTGAAGAGCGGTGAGCTCGATTTGGAAACAGCAAAGCAGGGTGAGGTGGCATGAGAATGGAAAATAGTGGAAAATAATCAGAAGGAGAAGACAGTGAGAGCCAGGGATCTGGCACCTTGGGTTGCATGTCTTGAGTGTCAGATACAGGAGGCTGTAATTGCAGGTGAGATGCAGAAGGTGTCCCATATACTTGATGCGTAGCAGAGGTGTAGTATTGTATCTATAGTGCTTTGTAGCTGTTAACAAATACAAGGCTAAATGGCCCAAAGCAGCCTCAAGTCCATAAGGCTGTTAGAAACTGAACAAATACCTAAGTTCCAGTTTAAATTTTTATCCCTCTGCTCAGGCTCTTAAATATTTTTGCCTGTTTATAAGATTACCTAACACCCTTGAGGAAAATCCCCTGATCTTCTTATATTCCACTGCACTGTGTTAGAGAAAGCTGGGAAGCGGACAATAGACGTAGTGGCAACCAAACCTCTGTGATTTTAATTACTTAATAAAACCCCAAACCTCCTCCAAAAATCTCCCCAACAAAACAACTTCCAAACAAAACACCCCCCCCCACACCCCCCTCCCCCAAAAAGGAGCGGTGAGAACCCCAAGCCTTGAAGACCTTCATGACAGCCCTGTGCCAAAAGCTGCTCAGTAGCTGGTGCTGACTGACCCTGCAGCCTGTGTGGTGTGGGAATGGGGGAATGGTTATAGCCAACAGACAATTTGCAGACTGTCTTCTTGGAGACTGCTGTTGTCTGAGGGTTAAATAAGGGTTGTGTAACACTGGTGTAGACAGTCCTTTAGATGCCTGTAGGAATTACATATTAAAATAGAGTGAAGGTACTTTCCTCTCCCCACCTCCCCATCAAGCAACCTTATTTATTGTTTAATTTGCCTGGCTTTAATGAAACCATGTTTTCCCTTGCTTCTTTTGTACAGGTGGCAAGCTGTATACATTGCTTCATTTTTAGCAAATCACAGTGTTAATCCCTTTATACCACCGTGTGTGCATAGAACTAGTTTTGGGGGTTTGTTTTTTGTTTAATTTGCAGTTTTTTAGTAAATGCTTTGCAGTAATTTTTTTTAGGAAGTGCATAAAATCATAGTTATTTTTAAACAGCTACAAAATGCAAAATACCACAGTGAAGTCTGCTGAAATTAACACAGCAAAAAGAATAGTTTAGTTGACATTTTATATTGGTGTAATAATGTAAGCACTATGTAAGTTGTGCTCCATGCATGCTGTGGATTACATGCTCATCAGCAAGTGTTTCATTTGCCATTATTTTAAATCTCTGTTAAAGTCAGTTATCTAAAGGGGCTTGATATCAGTTCAAACTTTGTTTCATTCTGATTCATGAACAAATATTCTTTCAAAACAAATACTATTGTGGGAGGGAGGAAAAAGAAATGAGTTAAAATATGCTCTGTAATGCTAGTGTCCAAGCAAAGCCTACAGGATATACTAACAGGCATCCCACTGCTTCTACATTATCTATGTGGTGGAACATTTAAGAAAAGCCATGTGTATCTCTCAAAATTGGTGCTGAGTTACTTCTAATTTTTTAGGGCTGCTAATAATTTAGAGAGACAATTGAATTTGTTACTATCTGCAGAGGTTTCAAAGTTGACGATGTAGGGGTGTGTGTGTTTAGTAGAATGATTTTTGGTATCTCTGTCTTTAAGCATTCACCAGTAACTATTGTTTTTGTATGTTTTGAAGGGCATTAATAGGCCTCTGCCAACAAGTAGCAAACGAGAACAAATGTATGGGAATTCCATGTGTGTGGTGTAGAGAATGGATCAAGAGTGACTTTCAGCTGGATGCATTTTCTGTGTTGTGAAGGTGCTCCAGCGCTGGCTGCAGCCCAGCATGGCATGTCAGTCCCTTCTGTTGACTGCTCTGAGCTTGGCTGATATTGGATTTTGTTCTGGTTTTCTTATTGGAGTGAAGAATTGTGAGTTTTGTTTGGAAATTAAGCTCTCCATGTTTCTTTTAAATAGATTGCAAACTGCATATCTCACTTCATTGTTAGCAATCGCAATGTATGTGGCATGAAACTCTTTCAATCGCCTACGTTTCAGTTGTTTCAATGCCTGCTTGAAAAGTGGAAAATGTCTTATTTTAATCTCTCAGGTCCATTTAGCATCTGTAATATGGTATTGTCAGGTGGCATCTATGAGCTCTAACAGCTTCTGTGAGGGTTGTTTGCTTGTGTTTCACCTAACCAGAGCAGTTTGAGTTACATGTAGGTGCTGCGCTGCGAGCTCTTAGGAGACAGTCATTGGAAAGGGTAGTTAAAGGATGATGCCAAGAGTTCACTGTTATACAGACTCCACTGGGCAAGTGACAAGGAGAATCTGCAGGTGACCGTCTCTCAGATGGACTCCACTTAATTACTGCAATGCCATCACTGGCATTATTATGAAAGAAACAACATTGTTTGCTTTGGGAAGTCTCATGCACAAAGGAGTCCTGCACGCCCTGTGCTGGTACCAAAGGCAGGATCTGGGAATGAAAAACCCCATAGGAAGTAACATGAGGAGGTGCTGAGCACCCTACTGGCTATCACATTGTACGGTCCTTTCATCCGAAATACTGGAACAACCATAAAGGCAAAAGCTGTCTTTGACCAGTGGGCCTGGAGGGCTCAGTAGCAATAGGATCAGGTCCCATGACAGAAGATGATGGATCTTGAGGTCAGCACCCCAACTCTTATGTAGTTGTGATGGGAATGACCTTGAGTTACTAACAGATTTGCCTGGAAAAGAAGCGTTTGGCAGGAGTAGGTAATACCCCAGAAAACCAATCACAGGGAAAATATCTGATGAAAAAGGTAATTTTTTGGTTTTATGGACTGAAATCCGGAGGGAAAAAAAATCAGCACTCTTAAGTTTTCTTCCACAAAACAATCCAGAAATCTTCTGCAAAGTGAAGTGATTTCTAGAGGAAAATGGAATATTCAATGACAAAATACAATACTCCATTAAAAAAGAAGAAAAAAAAAAGAGGTCTGGAATTATTTTGGCCGTTCTATGTCCTAAGAGCGATTGAGATGATCATATGACTCAGTTTAGCTCTATATGGGTAAAAGTGGCTTGAGAGGTGGTCTGGCTGCAGCTGTGGGTTTAAAAAGAGATGATAGCCTTGATTTCCCATAGGCACTTTGAGGGCTGTAATGCTGGCATTAAGATGAAGCTATCTACAACAGCTTGTTCTGTCAGTGTCTGTTTTGAATGCAGGATGGTACTAATTCAGGTGCTAGAACTAGCTGAGAGAGATAGGAAGTGTAATAAAATGTTCTTATGATTTTCTGCCTTAGACATCTGTGGAGTTTTTTGTGTCTTCAAATACGTTTTAGCAATGCTATGAGTTGGTCAAAACCCAGTGAAGCAATACAGAGCTGGTTACGGAAAATGCGTGTAAGCTTTTTCTTGGTGTGCCCAGTAAGTCTGATCATCTTGTATAACTTTTTAGGAGCTTTGTTTGTATGCTGTTATTGCAAAGCATTGAGACAAATGTAATTTATTGATTATTTTTAATACTGAAGAATCCACACTCCCTACCCCAGGAAAGATTGCTGACAGCTCAATTATTTGCAGTGCTTTAACTCACAAATACAGTTTCAGTATTTATCCAGAGGCTCCTTCATTCGCTTTACTTAATTTCTCAGCTGACAAATTCCAGCTTCCCGGATACTCAATGTTTTCAGTCTCAATTGGTTGCCAATTGGCTCTTTCATCAGCTGATACCAGCTTGAAGACACGATGCCAATCCTTTCTTAGTATGTTCTGGGATTCGTACAAGGGAGATTAGCTTTCCTCTTAAGTGTCCCTGAATTTTATATTAAAATATAGCCTAAAACATCAACCTGCAAAACTCATTTGGATTTGAGTATTTAGTTTCCTTCACCTTTTTCTAAATTTAGGAGGTAAAGTTGGTTTTGGGGGTCTTTTTGGTGGTGTGTTTGTGGGGTTTTTTTGTCCTCTGCAAGTTTTCCTTTGAAATCTCCTAGTTTGTGTGTGTGTTTGGGTTTTGTCTTTAAGTGAGAAGATGATGCAATGCTTAAATACAGTACTCATGTTCACAGCGTTGCTACAGATGCTTCCTGTGGGAAGGGTTTGGAAAGCCCCCAGACTCGGCACTCCTGAGCTCCTGGTGAAAATCAACAGGATGTGCTAGTGACTCTTCTTTGCGCTTTTCAGAAAGCCCTCCTCTCCGAGTCAATAGGCTGTATTCAGAGAGAAGGTCCTGGGTGACTTGGAGCCTAGCAGCAGTGAGATTGTAAGGGCTCATGCTGGAGTGCTTTGTCATGCCTGGGGTTATCACAGTGTTGACTCCCTCTCGCTGAACTTCCTTGGATCTACTGCGAATGATGGAGAGATTGAGCGAGGGCCAAAGCTTGCCTGGATCCAGCTTTGCTTTTATAACAGCAGAATAATCCTTGGAGGCCAGTGAATAGAGACTGTATGAAGTCAGCAAGGCAGTCTTGCTTTCATGGGGAAAATTATCAATTTAACTTTTATTTAGTCATTAAACCTGAGCTAAGACTTATGCGGGCATCGACCCCTGAAACAATGGGGAAAGCTCCCACAGGTTTTTTACCCACATGAGTTTTACCAAATCACATTATTTGTGTGTGTGTGTGTGTGTGTGTGTGTGTGTGTGTGTGTGTGTGTGTGTGTGTTTGTGTTTTATCCCAGGTAGAGCAGGTGCCCAGGTAAATCTGGCTGAGGGTCTGGATCACCCTGGTCTGTGTGGCAGAGTCCCCAGGAGGTCTGTTCTGCTCTCCCTTGGGCAGGTTCTTTGGCTATACACACACGCATTTGTGTGTACTACCTCTACAATAGGATCTGAGAGGTAACTGCAGTTCCTTTATGTTTAGTTTTCAATGTGAAAGAATAACAGTGCTGATAATTCCCAGTGCAAATTTACAGCTGTGAAACCTGGGAGCGGAATCAAGCCCACATGCAAAGCTGTTAAGTACTTTAATGTTACTTGTATCAACAAAACAAATCTTTTCTTGGAAGAGGAGGTGGGGGAATAAGAAGAGATTTTTGTAGTTGTATTTGCAGTTTCCTCTTCCCTTCCTTTCACTCTAGAAATTCTTTATCCTTTCATGCACAGTTGAGAATTAGCCATTTATTCTTAGTGCTGGTGATGCAGGCTTTGATATTTAAAATGGAATGTGTTCCTTTTTGATGCTCTGTGGTTTTGAATGCAGTACATGCTAGCAGATTAATGGTGCAGAACAGTTAGCCACTGGCTGTTTTTTTTTCTTTCCATATTATTTCATCATTCAAAAAAAAAATTAAATACATTTTTAAAAAGAAGAGCCTGTGAATTGTCTATTGTCTGTGCGGTGAAATTATTTTCACAGTGCTGTCATTCTCTTCGAAGCTGAAATCATTGAATTGCTATGAGCTGTCACATTTTTTGTAAGTTATAACTGCATCAAGCTGTGCTGACAAAATGTCCCTGCATAACTGTTAATATGCATTGTCATTTTAAGCATGAAACAGTTTAGCTAATGATTTATCTCTTATAATGCAGCACTTGGGGCAGCTGTATGATTTATCTCTTTAGCAAGTCAAGTAATTTCTTTAACAAAATGTTAAGCACAGATGGGCCATAGGCTGTCAGTTAACCATTATTGTGCATGCATCTGCTTGCCTTCAATGCACTGTTTTATGTATTCAGCCACTTACTTAGGCACAGTTCTCTGAAAAGCGGAACCTACTCTGATTGGCAAATAAAATGTTCATTTGTCTCTTCTTCCTATTGTTTTGTTTTGGTAACACATGTCAGCAGCTCAATTACCCAGTTCATTAACAGCTCCCAATGGACATGATGGCCAACCCATGATAAGGAGGGCAATTGTGGCACATATGGTCAATAATAGCCTGTCTCTTGGTAATTGTAAATAAAAGTCACTGTCGGCCACTTCCTTTTACGGCAGCTACTGTTTTCCTTTTCACTTTGCTGTACAAAGCACATTTCTCTATGTGAATCAGCCCAAACAAAATAAAAATACCATCCACTTCTCTCAAGATCACTTTTATCACTGTTGTGGTGGCTGTTCCCTTTCTATGCTGACATTCCAGCTTAGGAGATGCAGTTTTTCTTTTCCAGTTCCAGTAACAGATTAATTACTCTTATTAATCAGTTTACTTAAACAGCAACATATTTTCTCCCCACTTCTCTCATTCTCCCACTTCAGACTTTTGTAAAGTGCCTGTGGAGTTTAAAAAAAAAGCCATTTACAATGTTTTTGTAAGTATGCCCTTTGCAAATAGCAGCGGTTTTCAAAGGGGTAATTGAAGTGTGACTTAATCCTTGTTAGATGAGCAATATTCATGTCTGGAACAGAGGCTTGCCTTTTGATTTTGTTTCTTAGTTTTTGATACATCATTGTTAAAATGATGGTAAAAGGGTTAAAAGCAATTTTACTACTTCTGAGTATTTAACATAGGTATTCTGTTGCTTTCTAGGAAAATTGGAAATATTCTTATATATTTGCTGATCCTAAATTTTCCCTTTTAACAGGGAAATAGGAGTGTGCAGCTGCATTAGCATGTTTTATCGTAACTCCACTGAGAAATCTTTTGTGGCTTCTTGTTTTGTGCTTTGTTTCTTGAAATTTGCTTTTCATGTCAAAGAAGAGGAGTCCAACTGCTAACAAATTTTGGGCTGTGACATAATAGGGTTAAAGTGGGGGTGGCTGAGTGTCCTCTCTATCCTCTTCTCTTGTTGATGGTGAAGCATGGAAAACAAACAGTGAATTGGATAAAATTGCAGCTCTGAGTCCAAATGGCTTTAGTTGGAGCACCACAGCCTAAACTTTACGGGTGCTCTTCTAATGTTTGGAGCCTGTTTTATCTTGAATAAACACAGCGTTTGGTTGTGGCATCTCAAACAGCACACAGGTGGCTGAGGGGTGACAACAGACCCCTTGAGCTCATTCCCCGCTGCCTGCCATATTCATAACTAATCTGTAGTCTCCACCCAGGGCAGTGAGCACTCGGGGAGTTGTTGAGTGTCAGAGTTTATTTGTCCTGTTTTGATTAGCGCAGACCTGGCAGGGCCCATTTTCTTTTTAATGGCTCCTTGCTGTGACAGTGAGGTTTTGGGAGGAGGAGGAGGAGGAGAAGAGGCAAGCCTGGCGTCATGTTTCCCCGGGCAAATACAGCAAAACGAAGGTCCGATGGGCTGGGAGGGAGATGGTTGGTTGGCTTCAGAGTCTTCATTACATTTTGTATGCAAATATGAGCCTGCTTCTAAACGGGACTGCTCAGAGGGGGAAAAAGGAGGGAGGTTGTCAGTAGGAAATAAAAGATGCTGTTTTCTTTCCCTGTAGACTTTATTTTGAGGAAAGAAAGGATGCCTGATGTGTTTCTAGTCCGTTGACTGTTAAATCGCCAGCTGCTGAAAGCCTACCCCAACAAAAACAAGGATCCAGGCAGGAATGCACTGCTGGCCACCTACTGCTGCTCCCAGCCCTCGCAGCAAGCCAGCGCAGGAGGTTTATTTAGCGAGCGCCTGGGGTGACTCTGACGGCCCACATCCTGGGGCGGTTTTCCCTCTCCTTCCCTTTCCTCTCTAATTCATCCACAATATGACGGAGGGTTTCGTTTGAGCCCCCTTACCTCTGGCCGGGAGAGGCAGTCCTGGAGGGACCTCTCCAGGTGCGGAGGTTTGGGGAGGGGTGGCTGGGATTAACCCCTGCTGTGCATCCCCTTCACCCTGGCTGCCCTCCCCGCCGCCCCCCTCGCGTCCGCGGCAGCCTCCTTTGTGCCTCCCGCATCCTGCCAGGCAGGTGTCAGAGCCCTGAATGCGGGCAAAGGCCTTGCTGATGGATACCACAGATGGAGCGTGGAAATCAGCCGAATAGGCCTCAGCCACAGGCCATTTCTTAGGACCCAACAAAAGCCTCCAAATAAGTCAACAAAAATCCCAAAGATCACAAAGAGAAAGTGTCATTTGTCATTTGCTGTGGGTTTGTGTGGGGGGTGGCGGCCCTGCTGCACTCCTCCTCGCCTGCACCCGAGTAAACACAAGGCAGGTCACTCGCCTCTCCATGGCGTGAAAGGGATTGGGCAGCAGCCCCGTGGTACCCGCTGCCTCCCGGTGCTCCCCCAGAGCTGGGATGCCTTGGCTACAGCCATAAGGAATAGAGATGTGGCACGAGGTGAAAGCCTGAGGAATTAACCATGTGTCAATAAAGAAATGAGAAGATCTGGGAAGGATAGCCAGCAAATAAACCACCATCAGAATCCTTTCTGCCTTTGTATGCTGGCTTTTTTGGTCTTGTTTTAGCGAGATCTGTGGCCAGACAATTTATCCAGGGCAGACCCAGGCTGTTACACTTTTAGGAAGAGGCTGCGTAACATTTTACTTCAACATTTCGCAGCAACAGAAGGATTGCCAGCAAACTTGTGCCTTCGCAGTGGCAAAAAGACGACCTCTGCCTGGGTTTGGCAGGTGCGCCATGCTGCAGTGGTAATGTATGGGTTTTAAATGGTTGTCATGTTTTTGATATTTAACTATTCCAATGAAATGTCTTGTTGAGAGGAAGAACAGCCCACACAATGACCCCTTGAGCATTATTTTGTTGTTCGGCTTTTGCCCCGTCATGTCTGTTTATGGTGTTTAGAACAAGGATCATTGCAGAGCTCCAGGTGACCGAATGCCTGCAACACTGGGCTGAGATTTTTTTGCTTGTCATGGTGATAACTGGTGTGCAATGTTTCCTCAGGTCACACGGGGTTAAGAGACAAATAATTGCTCTTTAATTCTGTAATTCCTTCTTTAATTAAACTTATGGCTCAGCTACTGGTTGTGCTTTTGGCTGCCTCTCCCATTTTGAGCTGTGCAGCGAGTGGGGATACTGGGGGACCTGGCCGCAGATCTTCCAGGGCACTGGTGAGTCTCCTTCTTTCTCCTATTTATAGCTTGAGAGGATGGAGTATTAAGATCATTGGGACAACTGTAAAGGTTAGCGATATACATATTGTGTGTGTGTCTGCGGAGATGATGGAGACAGAAATAAGCTATGTAAAAGCTGACCACCTTTACTTGCACTTAATATTATCTTTTTGCATCATAAAAGTCAGTGGATCTGTTAATGAGATACTGCTTAGCAAACGGCAATGTGTTACGGCTATTGAGCATATATAAAACAAATACTGCTTTTTTAAAGGCTGAGGGATGTCAAATTAATGTGCTTAGCCAGTGCTCTGATTGGCTTCTCACCTATATAAGTGTCTAATAATGGTATTTTAATAGGAAATAAATAAGAATAAAAACTTCCTTAAATCTAATAATATTTAAGATGGCTTTGTAAGAAATGAAAAGTGTGGTTTGTAGTACAAGAACATAGCTATTATTTAAGATTACATTTGTCTGATTTTAATATCACAGATCAGACAAGACAATGAAACTCAAAGGAGCTGAGTGTTTTCAATAAAGCTGCACATACCAGCCAGGCCTGATGAAGGCAAACACCAGTGGAGTCAGGCAGATATGAAAGCCATTTATTTCATTTGATATACATTTTCTCCCTACTTTAATTTTGTTACTTTCTCTCTAAATGTTTGCACTTGATTAGATGTATTGTACTGGACACTCAGACACTTCAGCTTTTGTTGACTGGTCTACCTTTGTGCCTTTCATGCACAGCTGAATGAAATGTAAAGCTAAAAGGAAAAATGAAAGGAAGTCAGCATTTCAGTTCTGCATTCTTATTGCTGCATGGATGCAAGGTGCGGGGAAACGTCACAAGATTTTGCTAAGACTTTATGAACCATTTTTAGAAAGATCATTATAGGTCTCTTGATAATTTCCAGCAGCTGGTGAGGGAATTCACTTCAGACACTTAACGATAAATATCCACTCTGAATCAGACAATTTAAGCTGGCTTTTTATGGACATAACTGGAGATGTTTGAAGAAGCTCAATATGTACATGTAGAGCCTGAAAGAGCTCTTGAGATCTGGGGATTTGACTATTTGATTTAAAAAACAAACAAACAAACATCCCTTATTCTACACAATCAAAGGCAACTTTTGTCACAGAAATTCTCTCCTCCTGAGCACTGTTGCAGATCTTACCACGAGTCAGGTATGGTCAAAGTGTGGTGCTAGCCACTGTGACCCTGTTAGCATGGCTGGTGTGCTCTCCTCCACTGGAGTAACTTGTCAGCACAGCTGTTCTTCTTAAAGTCCATGATTTGTATCTGAGAAACTAGATAAGGAAGCTAGATTTTAAATATCCTGATTTTATTCTTGAACCGCCAGCATGAAGCCATCCTGGAGGACTGTAACTTGGCAGTTGCTGAGGAAGGCAGGTGTCACTTTGGACCCTAACTGAGAAGATGTGGGATTGGTCATTAATTGAGACAATGCACTATGTTCATTTTGGGATACCCTAGATTATTTGTTTAGTAACGAATGAACTTGAACTGTTTGCAGTAGGACATTTGTGTTGATTCCCTTTTGTTCTTGAGGACAATGTTCTCAAGAACCAGAGCTTTATTTCGGGTAAAAATTAAATGCAAGTAAAAGACTCTGGGTTTCGGATGTTTTCACACTTACGTCAATGGTGAGCTTTATGGGAGGTTGTCCTGATGTTCTGTGTATGTTGGGTTGAAGATATTGATGGTGTCTGGTCAGTAAAGACAGCTTTCACATAAAAGTCTCTGGTCTAGCAGCAACTGTTGTGTTTTTCATTTTTTGGGAGACAAATTCATAAACTCTTCATCTGTATTGTCTGAAAAGGTATTTTATCTTTCTCATGTTGTAACACTAAGCAAACAGATTAGATGTATTTATTAGTTCAAACAGCTTGAGTGAAATTGGAAATGTAAGATAGCTAGAAATGAACATGGTGGGGGGTTTTAGCTGGATCTTGAGAAACAGTGATTTCTTCTTGGCTTTGTGTTCTCAGTTACTGCCAAATAAATCATGTTAAGATTATTTTAAATCAATGTCTATAGCAATAATTTATTTGGCATTATTGAAATAGTAGAGACAGTGCTTGCTGAACAAGCAGTTTCAGCATCACTGGGGAGTGTCTGCCCTCTTTAGGTGGTTTCCCTTGAAGACTCAGACAAGAAGGAATGCTTGTCGCCTGGGACAGCAAGCAGCTGATGCAAGTAAAGGCTGGCTTTGGAAGTCTGCTCTTTTAGCTTATTATGGTTTTTGGAGAAAGAGAATGTGGTTGGGTGCTGGAAGGGGCTTTGCTGCCTTCACAGCTATAGCTATGGGTTCAGCCGTGACTGGGCCGTAGCTGGAATTCGCTTGATTGCCAGGGAGCACAGGGGAAGTAAGTGATGATGCCAGGAGCTGTCTGTGTGTGTGTGTGATCTCACTCTCTCCATGTACGTGAAACTCAGAAAGAGTTTTGTTTCTGATTTCTTTTTAAACTGGTGATCTCAAGAGTTTGTAGTCCCTTCGTGGGTCATGGATATACTCTCTGTGGTCTGTTTCTTGCCGACTTTCCTGAAGGAACAATTTGGGATGTGGTGTGAGGCGCCCTTGATCCAGCATAGTCTTGGCTGTTTTGCAGTGATGTCCTGGACTTTTGACTGGATGCTGAGCATCAACACATCTGTATGTAGCTGTGCTCTGTGCTGAAACCTTAGCTGAAGGAAACACGCAGTCCGTGTTTTTCAGCTCTGGTCATCACATGCTGGAATCTCCTTGCTTTAGTAACTGGAAGAGTCAAGTCAAACTATTGCCCTAAGCTATTCTTACAGGAGTTCTCTGTGCAATGTGCATCTCAAATTTTCTTTTATGTTTAATATTAACACTTGTCTGGCCAGTCCTAAGGTTATGTTAGACAGTAATCAGACATGTGAGTAACTTCCAAACAAGGGGGATGTTTAAATATGCTGAGATATACTAACAAACATCTACAATACTGCTCAGAGTGTAGGACAAATAATACATGTGACATGAAGTAAATACTTGATTGTGTATAAGAAAGTATTTCTCCAGTAGTGCTCCCCATACCTTTGCAATTACTCTCATAACCATTTCACCAGTAAGGCTCTAGTTATGGATCTCCAGGGAAGGTCTCATGGACCTATGTCTGTGAAGTCTGAATGTTTAAGTTGCAACATGCACACTGGTGTGTGTGACAAGTATTTGTATCTGTTTGCAGGTTCAGGGAATGGAACAAGGGCTTATCGCTTGGTACTAAGCAGTACTCAGGTTTTTTAAACACTTGCAAACTGCTGGGGGAGTTAAACAAACTGAGTAATTAATTTACTCAGATTTCTAGAGGTCCTTCAATATTGGCCCAGGAAAAGGTGCAAAAGTCATAGTTGAACTTTTGACAATTCTTTTTTTGTGTGAGCACAATAAACTCTGATTTGTTCCCTTTTATTAAGTTTGCCCACTCAGTTCTGAATCACTGGGGACAAAGCAGCTTTTCTGTATCATCGATTGACCCAATATTCTGCTTTTTGTTTTTCACTCAACTAAAGATAATTTTTGTCTAATTTTTTTCTTTTTTGAGCATCAGCACCCCAGTCTGATGAAGGCTCTGACATCGATTCTGAACCAGATTTACCTTTAAAAAGAAAGCAGCGTCGCAGCAGGACAACCTTCACGGCAGAGCAACTGGAAGAGTTGGAAAGAGCTTTTGAGAGGACACACTACCCTGATATTTATACTAGGGAAGAACTTGCTCAAAGAGCCAAACTCACAGAGGCTCGTGTTCAGGTATGTATTCAAAAGCTGCCTCAAAAAGGGAATTTCTTTTTCCGTTAGCATGTCATTCCTTTTATATTCTGAAGTGATCCTACTCTGGGGTAGAATGAAAATGTAAAGCTACATTGTTTACAACCTCAGGGGTTTTTGCCGTACATGGACGTTGGTTTTCCAACTATTTAAGACAGCTGCTTTGAAAAAAAAGCATTTGTGTTTTCCCCAGTAATTGTTCCATACCTACCATGAGTACAATACTGAGCCTTTGGAGAAGAAGGTCTATTTTCCCAGTTTGTTTGTTTTATGCATTTGACAGCACTCTGCATGTAATCAGGTCAGCTGTTGTGCCAGTTTATAGTTACTTAACTGATTTCATCTGTTGTTGTTTGGGTCTTTCAGGCATTAACAGAAGAGAGGAAAAACATTTTAAAAAGGACAATGTGTCTGTAGAGCCATGCAAGTGACCAAGGTTACTGGTGCTGTATCTACAGTTTACTTTTAAGTTAGCTTTTGAAGTTGACTTTATTTAAACCTTGTAATATCTCTTTTAATCTCACTGTCAGTTTAATTCGAAAGAAAATAAATCCTTAAATGACTGTTACGTCTTCACAGCTTCGTGTAGAACCAGATTGTCTAAAATAAGCTAATGCGCTGGAGGAGTAAACCATGGAGTTGATTTAAGTTAAAAAGAAGCACGAACCTGGATTTTCAGATGTACAAAACCAGACAAATAGCAGCCAAATAATTCTGAAATAAACTGTGCCCTAGAGTTCAGGTTCAGGCTTGGACTTATTCTGTTTCATGGCCAAGCAGCATGTCCTGTGAGATGTTTAAGACTTCAGGTGGAATCATCTGCTGCTCTTCCGCTGCTTGATCTCTAAGAGTCATTTGGAAAAGCATGCCCATTTAAACCTGAGTTGCGAGCATTCATAAGCAAATGTGTCACTGCGTAATAAGCAAAATACTGTAGCTTGTGATCTAACCAAGAAACAGAAATGAATGGTAACTTGTGATCTAACCAAGGGTATAGGTGAATTTGGTTGCTTTGGTGAAACTCTGGTTTTATGTTTTGATGTTTGAAGCTCAGCCTGAGTCAGTCAGACTCTGCAAACTGAAATATGCAATAGAAAACATGTCTCTGACTTTTTAAGAGAAGCACACCTATAGCAACATGGCTGTATTATGGTGTATCTGTCTTGAAAAGCCCAGACTTTTTCAGTTTTACCTGCTAAACGTTTGTGGGGGGTTTTTTTGCAGAAGACTTCACAACACATTTTTTGTAAGTGTTTGTTATGACTGTGACAAAATCAGATGTGTAGATGAATTTGTCTGGACGGCAAACAGAGAGGTGCATTACTCTTTTCTTAACATGTTTACTAAGTGAGATGCTTGCAAAACAGCTTCATCTATAGACTTGTGTCAGGTAAGACCAAGTCAAACCCTAGGAATCGTTCATGCACAAACAATAAAGATAACTTCCTGCACAAGTTCTGTTAGCAAGACGAATGGGATCTAGGATATGATGCTTTGGGCTATGTTAGCTTCAGAGCAAAAATATGATAAAATGAAAAAGATCTTGTCCGTGTTTTTTTAAATCAATGACCCACAGCTAGAAGAAAAGCAGAACTCTCATTAACATAACAGCTGTCTTAATGTGGCTTTAACCCTGTGACTTTTTACATTCCTTATGGCTTCCTTGGTTCCCTTGAGGCACATCCTGTCTCACATCACTCCTATGATCTATAGCCTCACAAATTCCCCAGTAACTCTGACATGGATATTTTACCTAACCCAGCATGGAATAAAGTTCCCAGTCAATCAATGATTAAAATACCAGAACAAAACATTTCTGGATTAAAGACGATCTGGGGTTGAAGTAACCAGCCTATGGGCAGTTTCTTAGTGCACTCCATCTGTCTAGTACCCTTGAAGACTGGCAGAGTGATTTAGCAGTGGATTAAGGGATACAGGATTTGCCTTATCAGCATTCAGCACCTCTCTACAGCTCTTTAAAATAGCCACCTATGATGGGCATGAAATAAAAGACAACCTGTGAAAAGAAAATAAACCCAAGAGACTTGAGGCTGAGAGGGTTGGAAAGTCATACTGATGGAGCATTCAAGCTTTCTTAGTCACACTTCTTTTTTGGTAGCAGTATGACAGAGATCAGAGATACCAAAGTTTGTATGGATATACACACAAAGATCTCTTTGACTGCTTCCCAATCAAGCATTATCTAAAAGGCTTTTTGCAGCCTGAGTCCAGCTGAGTCCAGGAAACTTATTTTTCTCTCTGGAGCTGCAAGGTCCAATATTGTAGAGTTGTTTCACATTGTCTAGGAAGTTATTTAATTGATTACAACTGGACCAACTTGCTATTCCCTCAGTCCCTTCTTGTAGTGCTTGCATCTCATGTTTTGTTTTTTCTACCCTGCCACCCCCATGCTTCCCCTTTCCTTCTATTCCCCGAGGCACTCTCTGAACACTCGTGAAATGAAGTCTTAAACTGCCTAACCATCTATTTTCTCACTTTCCCACTGTTGAAGGGTAACCAAATACATGTTTCTAAGCAGGTTTGTTGGAGTGGGGAAAAGAAGTCGCTTCTGGGCTGAGATCAAATTGAGAACATTTCAGCCCCAAAGGCAAATTTTTTTGAAAGCTACAAACAACTGAAAACAGACTTTACACTGTGAATGTTACTTGCATACTTAATTGTGGGGACAGGAAAGTGTTGCAACAAACCTCACATTGCAAGAGTCACAAGATGTGTAGCTAGAATCATTGCAAATAGTTCAGTGCTTGGTGTAATAACAAGTTAAAACTCTCCCTGCAATTCCTTCTGAAGAGTCTTTCCAATTAGGGACTGTTGAGTCTTTCTCCCCTGTGTTTGAGCCTAGATTTGGTGTGGAGCCAGGACAACCTCTTCTGCTGCCTCTTCCAATGGCATCAGGCTCTTCTCTGCATGTTAGAGGCAGCAGGAAGGGAAAAATTCTTTGGTCTTGTGCATTCGTCAGATACAGTTCAGAAACATAAGTAGAGTCCCAGAGGATGACAATTAAATACATAAATAACCCACACCCCCTCCAGTAATACCTTGGGAATGTGAGGTTAAAAATTCACATGCTGAGAGTAAAAATCACAATCATGCAGTGCTTTACTGGTCCAGTTTAAAACCTCATTAAAACCATAATTAAGTTGCAGTGCAGGCCCTTAAGGTCTGTAGTCTACTTTTACTGACTGAATCTGAGGGCGAATTCTAAAAGTGATCTTTTCCCCAGCGTAGATAAAAATCAAAGGCTCTTTCTGAGCTTCAGAGCAGTGCAGTTGCGGTTTCTGTAACAAATAGTGTATTCGGAATGAAGCGGGTATCATCCTTTCTGGCTACCTCTTGATTCCCACATCAGGCTTATTTTTAGACCTGGATGAATTGGGTGAACTTTGGCAGCAGCTTGGAGCCTGTTTCAGATTGACAGTAGGAGGTGTTCACTTCAGTCTTTCAGTGAAGGGTTTTTAAATAAGGTTTGTCCTGTAGCAGGGAGAAGGCCGGGAGCCTGCTCTGGCTGATGGGGGCTGGCCAGTCAGACAAATCTTCCTGGGCTGTGTGTTGAAGGCAGGCATCTCAAATTATCAGAAATTTGATGTGTGAGGCCTGTGTGTCAAACCACATTGAAGTTGTACTCCCAGGTGTATGAGACTGTAAGGGACAGGAGGTCCCGCATTGGAAGCAGCTGGCACATGGCCTTCCTATTTAATCACAAAGGACAATAGGAGAAATTTGTTTGGACTGTTTCAGTCCATGAATAATAGTGAAAAAGCCAGGGAAGCCAGGAAGAATTTTGAAATGTTGAGTATGTCCTGTCCTGAAAAGGTGGTTCTCCGCCAAATCCCAGGTTTAAATGGGTTTGCTTGAAAACTTCCAAAAAGAAAAATATGATTAACAAAAGAGCATGTCTGAAAATTCAGGCAGATCTTTCCAGGCGATGAGGATGGGATTGAATGTTCCCATGTCAGACTTGTAATCAGCTTGTAAACTTTTGTAAAACGCTTATTACAACCTCAGCAAATAAAAGGAGTCCCAAGAGCTCAGAAGTCTTGAGTAGCCAGAAGAAAAATGATAAAAATATTCTTTTAACTGTTTGTGTATCATTTCCTTTGTTTCACTGTGGTGCAGGGAGGGGAAGAGATGGTTGGGAAAATAAGATAGTGGGAGGAAAGCTAAGAGAAGGAATTAAGACTCTTAAGCTATGAGTAAGGTTTGAAAGCTCTGAAGTTCAGCTCTCAACTCAAACAGTCTCTTCTCAGTAGCAAACTGAGAAAAGTATTCACTGGGAAATCTTAGGGGTGCCAAAAATGTCTTAATTTGTGGTCAATTCTTCTGAGTCTGTATGCTGAACTGCTCAGTGCAATGAGAAGATGGGGTAAAGGAATGTAGGATGGATTCAGGAACATTAAAGACCTTTCAGCAGATCTTTACAGTTATTCCTGATGTAGTTTATGGAGAATTGCTAGTGCCTTTCTTGAGGCTGTCCCTCTTGCATCAAATCTAGGATAAAGAAAGAAGATGCTGTGTACATTCTTGTAGTAGATATCCCTGTAATTGCAAATATTTTTTTTCCCTAGGGTTAAAGGAGAAATTCTTATGGGTAAATTAGTCAACTACAAGCATATGCAGGACCAAGAAGACATTTTTAAATACAAAGGAAAAGAAGGGATGTGATTTTGATTCACTTTTTCTGATCTCTGCTGCCTAAGATCTCAAATTAGTGGCGCTTTAATTTATAAATACACAGTTCAATTTGCTTATTACTCAATATTTTGCAGCTGTTCAGCTGCAGTGTTTCAGAAGTATTTCTGTGGGGCTGAGTCAGTCTTTTCCAAGAAACCTATGACAGTTGAATGTATTGGATCGTGGTTGGTAGTCCTTGTTCCCTGCTGGTTTTGGGGTCTTTTGAAATTATGTGGTGTTGTTGTTGCGGGTTTCTTTTTGTGGTGGCTTTTTTTTGTGTGCATGTGTTTTTGTGGGGGTTTTCGGTGGTTTGCTGTCTCCCTGCTCTTGTTTTTAATGAACTCTGGTTTCTGTCACATCGATAACTCCTTGTATCCCAACCAGCGTGACTTCCCATCACCACAAACAACAGCTTCCAGCAGACCCCAAGCAGAGAACCTGCACTTGTGGTCACGGCAGGTCATTCTCAGCAGGCTAGCAGCACTGCTTTGGGATGCTGTGAGGGAGCAGGCCTACCAATGGCATGTCTCTGTGTGTATGCTGGAGACCTTATTCCTGTGAGGTTGGAGGTGTGCAAGTGTTGCAATGAAGCTGATTTAACAGCTAGTGTTTGTTGAAAAGCAATTCTGTTTCTACTTCCTCTTTTTCCTGCCACTGGTCCCTGGCAGTGCTCTCCCTGGAGCTCATCTAACGCCATGGTGAACCAAGGTGGAAATTCACCCTACTGCAAAAAAATAAAAGGGAAGAAAAAACTGTTTTTCCTTTCTTTTCTCCCTGCTGTTCTGTGTTTTCCCCATTGGGTTAGGCAGGCACAGGGGCTGGTGTCAGGTTCTGGCCTGCTGAGAGGGTGAAAATGCTGGCGCAGACTGCTCTGAAGGCTGCTGAAGTAAATGTAGGTCCAGCATCAGCAGGGACTGCAGGATCGGATGCTGCAGGTGTCTTTAGAAGTCAGCCTGCTGTGTTTCGCAAAAGTAGCAGAGTCAGCTCTGTCATGGCTGGTGCAGTCCAGCTTCATTATCAGTTTCCCTTCTTCAGCCTCCCCTCTTTGTAGGGTATACCCACTGCTTCTGATCACCGCTAATTCACTCCCTGATGGCACAGCCACAAAGTATTCCTGCTTGCAGGATGATTAGACTTCATTTTGAACATGTGAACATTGGGAGAATGGAGGTAGACGATATGATGTGTGGGTTAGACAGTTACTGAGAAAAATATTGTAAGGCTAAAGAGGAAAAAAACAAAAAACCTCTTTTGTCTAAAATTAGAAGTGCCATTAACAATACATCAGTCTTTTGACTTTGTGTGCTTTTGGCACTGATGCTTGCAATGGTCAGGACTGTGTATAACAAAATATCCACGGGTTTTCTGCAAAATTCACATCTCAAGTATTTTGCCCTGTTGGATCAGAGATCTTTTTGCCTTAAAAGCACATAGAGAAGTCTGTGCTTATGATCAGACTTGTTGCAATGTCAAGGCTAATTACACTAGTGTGTTCCCAAGTGGAAAAATGCATCTTTGAAAGAATATCCTGTTGAGCTGAACAAAATAAGATTTTGGCATGATCACTTGCAAATGACTTCAAATAAAAATTGTAATAAAAGGCAGAATCTAAATATTAGAAGGTAGAGACAGGAGAAACCCCTTAGTTTACCTCATCTATTCTACATTGGTGCAAAATATTTTTTTTATATTCTTTTGTGGAGTGATTTCTTTTTTCTGTTAGTCCAGTTCTAGATGCCTGAAAAACTAGAGCCTTCAATACTTACTTTCTTTTTTTTCCTTTTGCTCTAATTTCTTTTCTTTAGATCTGTTTTTGAGATGTAAATTTTGGCCAGACACTTGGGTTCCATATTGCTGCCATTTGGGTAATATATGTTCCATCTTTAAAAGTGACATAGAAACTGGGCAGCCAGAGCCTCACCAAAATGGGTGTGACTTGTCTTCTGCTGCAGACGTCACTTTGGATGCTTGGGTCTTTCAGGCAAACCACGTTGCCCATGTCTGCATTTGCACACCACCAAGCACAATGCTGACCTAATTTAGAGCTCCTTCATGTTACACCAACACAAGCGGATCATATTCCTTCAGACACAGTACTCTTTGTGTAAGAATGTTGTATTTTGAGTCTCCAAAATGCAATAGCTTGCTTATCCACTGCTTTTGTTTCCATAAGGGAATTCTTTGTGATAGTGGTGAAATACTAGGTAGGGTTGGTCTGCCTTCCACTGAGATCCATGCTGTTGCTGGTGTAGGCAATGCATACAATACATTAGTCGTCAGATTAAGTAGCCACAGATAATTTAGAGTTGGTTTCTGTCACACCTGCTGCAGGGTGGCATTTTCTCACAGTATGACACCACTGGTCTTTATCAGCGCCTATATTATATCCTGAGCATCTCTACATCTTTCTCAGAAGGGAGATGTAGAAGAACAGAACAATTCATCCTATTGGAACCCGCTAGACTTGAAAAAGCTACTCATAAGATGAGGATTTTGTTATGTTGGTGGAAGCTGAAATGTGCTGCACATAAGAGGACATGGTGTTTACATCATATTGGAAATGTACAAACAGAATAAAATACTTCCCCAGGTGTTTACAATATGTTTCTAAGCAGACACATTTGCTTGTGGTGACTAGTTTCGTTTTTTAAGTCTTGTCTTGATAACGGCAAAATTTGTCAGGATTTCTTTAATCATTGGCAATAGTGCATGTGGATTCTTCAGGATATATGCTGATCTAAAAAATAAAACAATTTCCTGAGCTCTTGAGAATAAGTCAAGGCAGCCGAATGTAGTCTAAGTGAAATATTATGACCAGAAAGTAACAATAAAATAAATCATTTCAGTTAACTTGGAAAGCATGTAACTGC
Organism: Amazona ochrocephala; assembly: GCA_039720435.1. Lineage (NCBI taxonomy): Eukaryota > Metazoa > Chordata > Aves > Psittaciformes > Psittacidae > Amazona > Amazona ochrocephala. The sequence goes on along the minus strand of CM077884.1, from coordinate 28,900,050 downwards.
TACTGAATTAAGTTTGGGATCTGACTCATTTTACTAAACATTATGTAAAGTGTAAATAAAATTTTTAGAGTTATTTTTTTCTAGTTATTCTTTTTAGTTATTTTTTCTTGACTTTTCCAAACCTAATTTCAATGCTTTAACTCTCCTATTTAGTTTTATTTGTATTTTTTCCTCCTGTCTCATGTTATTTCTTCTTTGCATTCTGTCATGTACAACAGTTGAACTCTGCAGTTACTGGGATAAAATGGGAGTTAAACACAGTTGCAAACCAAATCTCGAGCCATGTGAAAAGGGAGAAGCCATAACAGTAAATAATAACGGTAGTAAACCTGATAGTATTTAAACACCCAGAACTACAGAATCAGAGCTTCAGTGTGCTCATTTATAAAAAATGTTGATGGTAAGACTCGGGGCCATGCTTATGGTCATTTTAAAGATAAATTATTTTTACCAAGGCTGGTCGAAAGCCCATTGAAATCAAAGGTGAACAAGTGTGTGTGCTGGTCAGGCCCTTGGTGCTCACTGTAAAGGTGTGTGGTGTGGTTTCTTTTTTCTTTTTACTATTTTGTTTTATTAATGTGCCTCTACCATCCTGTAGTGACAAGTGTGTGTGGTATTAGTGGCAATAAGCCTTGCTCTGCAGGTTTGAATTTGTTCAAGGGGTTTTGGTGAGTTAATTTTGGGCTAACTCTGGTGTCAGTCAGGTGCCATCTGCCTTCTGCCACCCAGGGAAAGTAAAAACCCAGAGCAGGTGGCAGAATGTGTGTGCTGTGCTGATGGGACTGAAGTGAAGTAGAAGTGGCTGGAGCTGATGGATGAGCCTGAAGCCATGGCTGTGCCAGCATAATGTGACATGGGTGACAGTCAAGTAGCACACATTTAGCATGTCCCAGTCATGTGGGACTGAGGGACTAATGCACAGCCTGGGCAGGTTCCTGCACCTCTGCAGAGTCCAACTTAATTTAATGGGGCTCCAGGTGGCAACAGAGCTCTGTGTAAATATGGTTGTTGCAGGACTGCTGTAGACTTTTTGATACCGTTGAGTGTGTCCTTTCAGGGATGTAATACATACCTGTGGTTCTGGAAAAAGGTGAATCTATAAAATGAGCCAGAAATCTGTCTGTAAATAAAAACATAAACCTCAACATTAATGCAAATCATTTGCCACTGAATTAAAGTTTCGGATGCTTATCTGTAGAGGAAACAAAATTACCTCATTTTCCTTAGTGAAATCCATTCAGGTAGTGTAGTTCAGTTAGTGTTTCTAAAGTGTTTAAAGATCATCAGATAACCTCCTTGACCTGGAAAAGGGAGAGTGTCATGGAGAAAGCCACAGTTAATGACCTGGGCAGGTTAATTACAACATGCATTTACTGTTCCCTGCTCCCTCTCTGACCTTCGTTATCCTTCTTAAATGCTCTTCGGCTCTTTAGCAAAGCCTGTTGCTCTCTATTCAGTGTGTCTTGCCCCTTTTTCCTTCTCTTTGGCCATCTTTGAAAGATACTGCTGCAGGAGTATAAGACTGGTGGGCTTTGGGGGACATAAGCAGGTGGAAGGAATCTGTGAGAAGCAAATAAGAAATTCAGACTTAAATGTCAGTGTGGGAAGCAGAGGTACGGAGAGAGAAAAAAATATATAGATGTCTGAAGGATGAGGAAGCAAAAAGATATTGCTGCATCTAGATTCATCCTTAACTCTCCATCTCTCCCGGGTGCCTTGTCCCCGCTAGCTGCTTTCAAAAATGGTTCATGTGGAGGCAGAGGGAAGGTAGGTATGTGCAGCAAAACACCAAGAGAGGGATTCTGAGGTAAGCAGAGACTCCATCTATCCCTCTGTCCTAGATCTTAAACTGGAGTGGGAGTATGTAATTGAGGGGTAGAAGTTGTGGTCAAAGGAGGCGGCAGCTGTGTGAAGTGAGCGTCTCATTCTGGAAAGAGGATGAAGCCAAATCAAACTATATGGTGACAGATGGCCCACGTCAGAAACCAGATGGCCTACTGAGTCCCACCACTCCTCCTATGAAATAGCAAGCAGAGGAGAAGCCCACAGTGTAGTCCAAAATCTTTTTGCACTCTTATGTAAGGGTCACTCATGGATTGTGAATGATATTACACCTAGAAATCCAGTCTGTGATGGATTCATAAGCCAGCATGGGCTGATTGCAGGAAGGATGACAGATCTGACACTCAGCTTTTAAGAATATATCTACGTGTTTGTAGATGTATTCAGCTAACACACCTCAGTGGCTTTCAGGCCAGGCTTTATAGGCTGTGCAGAGGTACCTTGTAAAATGCTAACACCCAGTTAAGTTTTTATCTAATTGATAATATCCATGGATGATCATTGCAACTGCTTCTGGGTGTAGTTATAAGTAATTGTCTGCTCACTTACAAGCGTGTGCAACTTCTCATCTCTTTCTTTTCTGGGGTTGTCTACTGCATGGACTTGAGTGCTGTAATCTAGAAGTTGTTCTAAAGCTGCAGCCAGGGTAGCATGCATGCACACTGGTCCAGGCACCCCTGTTGTGGCTGGTTGCCGTTCTGATTCATGGCGTGTGTAATCTCTATAATATCAATATTAATCTATGTATTTTGCAACTCTTATTGTGTCTGCATTTGTGAAGTCTTGCCTCTTCTTTTCATGGAGGTAATAACAGACATCCAAGACTTTGGAAATAAAATATGAACTGAGAATGACGTGAAGGAAAGCAGATTTATAGCTAAAGTGTCCCACTAATCCAAACCCCATCTGTCTGGTACCCTGTCCTGGGAACAGATTTCAAAGTGGTTCTGAAATGCTAATCTAGTACTGAAATTCTGATCTACTGTTAATGTCAAGATTATTACGAGATGTTTTGTACATATGTGAATGTACATGAAAACTTGCTGGGAGGGATTTGTGTGTTTTGTACACTGGGCTTGTATTTTTCAAATTAAAAGCTTAAAGTTCTGTTGATCATTAGGGCAATGTAGTATCCTAATATATAAGTACAAGCACCTTCCAACAGTGCATTAAGCAATGCATCTAACTCGTCAGCAAACTAAATATAAAGACAATACAATCCAGACCTAATAGCTTTGGCTGGCACATCAAATGGAGAGGTGTTTTCCCTTTCTCGTTAAATCTGGCACAGTAAGGATAGTGATTAATAGCTAGTAAAAGCACGCAAGTTTGACAGCATTAGTCAGCTTGTTTCTCAGGGGAGGCTGTATTTGGGAGGAAGCTAGGGTTTGCAATTCTTGCGTTCTGTCTGCTGAGCCATGGAAGTGTGGGCTAAGGGCTCTTTTCTTGTCTAGGAGCTTCAATCCCTGTGCACATCTCTGTATCTCTCATCTCAGACACTAAATGCCTTTGAAACATAATGCCATTATTTCTGATGCACCCATATTAAACGTACAAATATCAAATGTCCCTAATTGAAACATTTGTAGGTCTGGTTTAGTAACCGGCGTGCTAGATGGAGGAAACAAGCAGGAGCCAATCAACTGATGGCTTTCAACCATCTGATCCCAGGAGGATTTCCACCCAGTGCCATGCCAACTTTGCCGACGTACCAGCTCTCTGAGCCCTCTTATCAACCCACCTCAATACCGCAAGGTACAGTAGCCAACAGGTACTTGGTTACAATAGTGTGATTGGGAGGTTTCCTGTATTGGTCTATTGTAGAAGTATTCTCTAATGAGAAAAAGGGGTGTTGGCTAATTTAGGGTCTGAGTAACTGAGGACTTTGCAAGGCTACTTATTGGAAGCATGTAAGAACTTGGGTTTGTTTTGCTGCCAGAAAAGGCTGGTTACATGTGAAAGGAGCTAGCTAGAGAAATAATAACCTCCTGCACGGCAGAGGTGCAGTGTTGATAAAGCGACTTAGATGCTTTCCTGCCCTTTTATTGCATTGGCCCCCATTGCTGAAAGTACTTGGTGTGGTGGGGAAGGAGGCAGAAGTTGATTCTGTCTTCTTTGTTACTTTTGATGATGGTGCACTAGAAACTTCCGTAAATACTCTGAATATTTATCTGACAGTGAAAAAAACAGCTATTTAGACAACCTTGTTTCACATTAGATAGTAGCAAGTCTCAATATGGTAAAAATTTTGTCTTAATGTTATCAGAAACTCTCTGAAATTTGATATTTTGGGGTTCTTTTTGTGGGTGCAGGGAGGAACAGAGCTTCAAGTGTAGGCTATGCTAGATTTCACTGTTAAAGATAAACCTTACAGCTGAGATTTTATTAAACAAATTACTGTATTCTTCTTGCTTCCTCCTTGAGATTTACATCCTAACTGTTGGTGGATGTTCTAATTAAGGGAATTTTTCAAAGCCCAAGGTTTCTGCCATCTGTTACAAGGTTCACTACAAACCATGGCAGAATTTCTGCGCGGTGACCAGGCGAGAAAAGCCCCTTACTAGTCCTTTCACTAAATAAAGCTTTTCATTTTTAGTTTCTAAGCTTTTCATTTTTAGTTTCTTTTATACATATCTATCTATGTAAATGTTGCTTTATCAATTCATAACAATATGTGCCCATTAAGGATTGTCTGACAACTGTGTGTCCTGTTATGATTTTATTGTCTAAGAATTTTTAATCTTACTGGCCAGTTAAATATCTAGCAATATTAAATATTTACCTTTCTACTTATCTAGTGCTTAGATGCAGGTTCTGGTGCAATTCTGTCAAGTTGAGCTTCACATAATGAATTTATTATGCCAGAAAAAGAGAGGAAAACGTATCAACATGTTTCTTTTGCTTCTAGCTGTGTCTGATCCAAGCAGTACCGTCCATAGACCTCAGCCTCTCCCTCCAAGCACTGTACACCAAAGCAGCCTCCCTTCGAATCCAGAGAGCAGCTCTGCCTATTGCCTACCCAGCACCAGGCATGGATTTTCCAGCTATACAGACAGCTTTGTGCCTCCGTCCGGGCCCTCAAATCCCATGAACCCTGCCATTGGCAATGGCCTTTCACCTCAGGTCAGTCCTGTGTTTTCAGACAGAGGGTTTGCTGTATACCAGAACCAAAGAGTCTGTTCCCTCAGGCCACGGTATAATGAATTGCCAAATTTAAACCATAATGTATTCTTTATACAAGCCACATGATTTCAGTTTGCTAGTTTCCTTCTTTTTTATTTTTTCCTCCTACTACTGGCTGAATCAAGAGTCATAGCTTATATTTAATTTCCAGCAATTTATAATGTAATCATGCAGTCTTCATGTTTAAATTCAGTCATCAAGCATTTGTAATGTTACTGCTATTTTCCTGAAGGTCCATGACTAGGTACAGAAAGTAGACCATGTAGTTTTTCCGTGAATATATGTTTAAGATAATCTCACCAAGGTTTCACCCAATGGGCCAGGAAAATTGCAAGCGAGTTGTATGAGAAGAGTTCCAAGGGCTGAGCAGTGTGCATTGAGATGAGCTATAATCGAGTTATAAATACATAAATTAGGACTATTACTTCTCTTTGGCAATATATAAATGCATGAATACCGTAATTGTTTTTCTAATTTGTGTGAGCTCTTTTTAGGAAATCGTGTTAATAAATTGCCTTGATAATTGAGCGTCAAAAGGTTGGTTAAATTTTCCTACAAGCTGCATCCATCTGAAGCTGACATTCTTAGTTAAAACTTGAACAAATAGTAGTTTATTTTATTAGCGAGAGCTTTGTCCAGGTGCTTGGAAAGCAATGTCCAATAAATTCTGAGAAGTCACAAAGAGGATGCAATCTATAATTACAATCAGGAATCTCTTCAGGGCTGAAAGTGAGAGTTTTAACAGCTTTATCTGCTTTCTACCCTTTTTTCCTCTCAGTGGTTAGAAAAACAGAGAGAAGCTCAGAATGACACAAATGAAAAGTGAAAAGACAATTATACTCAATTACACACTAATCACTGACTATCACCACTGCCTAAGCAGGGAGAGGGCATTCTAATAGGCAGAAAATGAGATTTTAATGGCACAAAGGGTGGCCAAAATAACGACTCGTATATCTTTGCCTCCTTCGTTTTCTTCAACTTGTGGTTTGCATCTCGGGAGTACAGTTCCTGGTTCCTGTGCAACGGTGATAACTCTGTGCAGCTGAAAAGTTCAAAGGCACTGGAGTTGAAAAGAATGAATAACAAAGGCAATGAAATAAACATTTTTGCCCAAAGGCAGAAGTTCATAAACCCTTTTTTGTAACAGTAAATGTAATTAAGATTCACAGATTCCTATAGCATAGAGTGAGGTACAAAACTTTATGGCTTGAAACCTCAGGAAAAAATACCAACAGAAAAACAAACTAATGTACTTTCAACAAGACTTGAATGGATTTTGTTCTAAAGGATTCTTATTTCTAAATGCAATCTCCAAGAAAAGCCACGACATATTAGTTGCTTCTCTTTTTATGTATATGTACTTTTCTTAAGTGGCCAGTTTCACAGTGCACAAGGCTTCCACATTTTTGACATAAATATCTTTCTGCTATTCAGTGTTAATCTATCAAAAGTAGTTGTTAGTGTCAGTTTAAATGTATGTTGGTCCTGGCTATGGAAAATGTGATCTTTCCTTTCACAAAGCTTTTATTGTCTGCGACATAGAAGTGGAGAGCAACAGTACAGAAATCTTGTGATGTCTGGGCAAAGCAGGATAAAAAAGTAAGGCCAGGTTTCCTACCCACAAAATTTTGCTGATTTGAGGCTTGATATAATCAAAAGGAGATCCCTGAGCAGATTAGATTACTTTAATCAATTGCTGTGCCGCTTTACACCCAGCCCTGTCTTTTTGCGAAGAAATTTCAGTTGTTACAGCCTTTTCTCCTTAGACTTTTGAAACCTTTTTCTGCCCCAGTGCTTAGAGCTCCTGGCTATGTCCTGCATCTCTACCAACAGGTTTAGGAAAAGGCCAGTTGCTCCAAAGCTGACATCATGGGGTTGTCACTGTATGTATACAGGAGATTATTTATATCCATTTGGATCTTGAAAAGCTTCTTGGCAACCGAGTGATTACCTTCACTGGCTGATAAAGATCTTTCCATCAAAAAAACCCAAACAAACCAGCCCAAAATTCATGCAGTGCTACCAAGAGCTCCTCTAAAACAGTTTTGGGGCATAAACAATGACTTACAGATATGTATAACATGTATGCATGTATAAAGGGACATACCTAGACTTTGTGCTTATGTAAGGGAGTGATTCAACCCCAGATACGTAAATTGTGGGACTGTAGCAAAACAGTAAATGTTTTTATGCTCAAAAGAGCCTCAGGCATTGGTCATGTATGTTGAGAAATTACAGCGTGTGAAATGCCCTTAGGCATGGGGTATGTCCCAGTGCATCCCCCATCACTTCCTCCGGGCTCTTCCCGCAGACACCCAGGTGCTGACGGAGCAGCTGAGGTAGCAGTAGCTGGAAAGTTGAAAGCCAATTCTCTGTTGGGGATTTCATGAAGAAAGGGAAACAGTTTTCCTGCTGAGTGGGCATGTTGCAGTGCCCTGCCTGTGTGCACGGAATTTAGATGAGAAAGAAAGAGAGGGTCTTTTTACTAGCCAGTGAATTTTTGACCACAATAAATCTGGGTGTGTGAGCAATTAGCATAATGTTTCCACCCATCTATGTCTCCTTGCAGGCAAGTGCTCCAGACTTACTGTGTGTAAAGCTGAATTTATGGTGACTTTAGCAGGAGCGGGGGGGACACTTTGTCTGAAGCCTAAATAATGTTTTGTGGTTTAAAAGAAACTCAACCTGAGAATGTGCACAACAAAATCTAATATTGAGATTCATGGGTTCGTATTCTTACTAGACTTAAACCTCCTTTTCTCCTTTGACTTCAGTTTCTTCCAAATGAAGGTCTGACATGCAGACCCCCTGTGAAGCTTCATTTTCCACACTGGATGTTTTCTTTCTAACTTTGTTCCTGAATATGATGTACAAATATGTTTTTTAAGGCAGGTGCTAGGAGGACAAAAGGAGATGGCTAGGGTGTTGTAACTTTATTTTTATTGTGTTAGCCTTAGCAAGTTAGAGAAGGCTGTATGTCTTGGTCAGTTTTAGGAAGCAGAACGCTCCATAACATGCCTGTCTTGCAGGCTGTGTAATAAAATGTTGCTGCTCTTGTTAAATAAAACAAGAGAAGAGAAGAAGTCCATCTTATTCATATTCAGCACTTAACATCTAGACAATGTCTGCAGGTCTCCTTCAGATGACTGATTATTCGCCTTGTTCATCTGGTTTACTTGTTACTACCCGGCTGCGGTGAGCAAACCTATGTCTTACAGACCTGCAAAGGGTTGACTTTTGCAGGAATATGACAGAGATTAATGTCTCAGGGAACTGGTAGCCAGGAGTGTCCTTGTTTGTATTTCATGGAAAAGCAACTCAAATGTAAGCTCGCCATCTCAGCCAGAGCTCTTTCAATATAATGTCAGAATGGAGATTATTAGTGTGTAATATATGTAAATTGCATATTTTTATGTTTCCTTATGCCTATTATGCAGCTTCTTGGCTTACATGTGTACGTATTTGGGAATATTGTATTTCCTTTCCAAATTAAGTTTCAGTTGCTCAGCGCATTTTCTTTAAACATTTGTTAACTCAAAATTATTAGGCGGTAGCATATTTATGTCTTAATATGTGTGTACAGGACTTGAGTGTGCTTCTGAATTGGCATGTCACTTTCTGATCCCAGTATTAACAGTCTTCAATGATTCCTCAACGTGAAGCAGAAAAGTGACTGCAAAAGCACTTGTCTCACAACTGCAGGTGTACGGTCTTACTAGAGAGCAGATTGTTTTTAAGACAGGATATCAATATTTTGAACTGCTTCATTTAAGATAAGGAGAAAGACTTTTCCGGTGTACATAGGCATCCCCTGACCTTGTCATGTGCTTTTCATTAGTGTCAAACCAGCAGTTTGACCTATACCAGGTGGTTCAGGCAGTTCACTGTTTTGGACTGCTTGTGGATTCAGGCGGAGTAGCAATGCTCTGCTCCCATTGCTGCTGGTGAGGTAGCTGACTTCCTGTATTTAACCTGCAGGATACCCAGGTTTAAAGAGGCCTATGTGTTAAGTTTGTACTGGAGGAACAACAAATGTGTATAACCTGTCCCCTGCTGGACATAGGTTTCTCCTCCTTGCTCTCAGGAGCACTTCTGAGGTCTGCTTTTTCCTTTTCCTTGTCACCTTTCCCCACAACTGAGTCAAGCCAGTAGCATTAAAGTTTCAAAATCAGAAGTGGATTGAATGTTGAATGGCTTGTGTGGAAGATCATAACAGTCTTTAACAAAGTTTGCAGTTCTCATGCCATTACCTGGAGCTCAGGAATAACCTTGACGAGAAAATTCCAGACTTTTCTGTGAACAGCAGTAAAGTTGCGAGCTGTTTCAAGGTTTCTTTCTTTTACCGTCAAAACATTTTGCTGCCTGTGTTTAAGAATTATTCTGTAACTCTCTTTGTTGAGATAGATCTTAAGACTTAGTCTTTAAGAGCACTTGATTTTCATTAACCTGAAGTTTAGATCTGATGGCAGCTGTCGAACCAGTTAGATATGTTTGATTGTCTTGTTAACCCTGTTTTTAAGGGTAACACAGTAACCAATGGCTAAAAACTTGCTTTACCTCATTAAGAAGGAAGGGGGGGGGGGAGCAACTATTAATTTATTATACTTTTTGCTATGCTTTCTGTTGAATTACTGTCCAACTAATTGCCCACAGAAGCATTTCATTTGAATCCAAGTCCTGCACCAATGAGAAACTCATGATCTCTGTCACAATGAACTTGACTTTGAGAGCTCTTCACTTAATGACTCAAGAACATGAGACAGAGGTCAGGGATTTCTTTGTGAGGAAGAAAATTAATTCACATGATGTAATTTTTGTGAACATGAGTTTTTTGTTTTGTCATGTGTTTGTTTTAGGCTTTTCTAATTAAAAAAAGTTCAGGCGGTGGTATAATTTTTGTTTCTGTGGGTGCAAATACATGAGCTCAAATAGTTTAATGATTGTTATCATGCAAGAATAACACCATTATTTTATACATTATTAATATACATATTCAGATAATTTAACCTATAAAATACATAAATATAACAACCACAATAAACAAGTGACCTTACACTGGAATGTCCACCTGAACTTCTCTGGGCCTACTCCTACCGCCATCCCTACCATGTCAGAAATGTTGGGGCAGGAAGGTGGGAGTTTCAGCCTTCGGAAGGTCTCCTCTTAGCTCAGAAAATTTACACAAGGGTACAAAAATGCTCTGGACTTTTCTGAAAACTTAAGCCAATTCTACTGTAACTCCATAAGAATAAATATTTAGAAATGCAATAAAAATTACAGATACCTCAAATGCAAAAAGTGTAAAATGACACTATCTATAATATGCCATCAGTTTCATGGTTTTCTTAATCCTTTTTAATGATATTGCTCTGACTGACTTATCTTCATAATAATTTGTACCATTTAGAATATACACAGGATGAGTATTCAGCATCACTGTAGCCCTTGAAATAATTTCTTTTTTTGCCTTTGCTACATTTAAAAGTTCGATTTAAACCACTTGTTGAGTGAACGTATGAGTCAGCCTTTCATAGAGTGCAAGACTGGCATGTGTTGGTGAACTTCTAATTCTTTAATGAATTTGCAAAATAGAAATATCAACGGGAATCCGACAACTTGCATATTTATTCAGTTAAGGACTGGTACATGAGTGAGGGTTTTGTCGTGAGTGATCACAGATGGCTCACTTGAGTCCTTAATTATGCCCTCTATTTTAGATTAAAAAAAAAAATACTAAAAATACCACAGCATGATTCAGTGAAAAGCATATGTTGCAGTGGGATCAGAAAGAGCAGAATTTGATCCTTAGCAGTCCTTAGAAAACAATGCATCTGTCTTTAAATGTATGGGGTTCCATTTCCTACAAAATTTCCTACCACTGTTAGAGAGAACTGTTTTATTTTTACCTTTGTTTTGCCAAGATGTCAATAATAGTAATAATTTTCATACAAAAGACTAAGTGCTGAATTAGAATACAAAGAGGCTTCCCCTGATCAAAATAGCAAGATATACTGCTTTTTTTTTGTCCCCAGCACTGATTAGCCTAACAGTAGAGGCCCTGGCCTGTACGTTAATGTGAGCCCCATAAATAAACCCTTCCTTACAGGTTGGATTCCTCCAGTTATGCATGTCCATCATCTTTTTTATCTCCACACATTAACACTGACTTTGGTGGGAGTCCTCATGTGAAAGCTTTGCAGATCCCATACCCTGGCCATCTGCCAGAAAAAATAAAAGTAGTGTTTGAATTAAAAAAAAAAAAGGTATATTTTGGGTTTGTTTTGCTTTCAGAATACACAACCATGCATCCTAATTGTGGAGGAAAAGTGTGCAAGAGCCCAGCTAGTGGCAGTTGGGCTGGATTCATGGTGGCCAGAATCCTCCTTTCGCATTTTGGGTTGAGTAGAAGATAGGAGGAGAAGAGTTCACAGACAGACAGCAACCTAATCTCAAATTTAGGCTTGTTATGAACTGTTGTAAGTAATATTGCCATATCCGAGCATTTAAACGCACAAGCCTGCAATCTCTGACACTGCCTGAAAAAGTTTTGAGATGTTTTATTTTATATATACACTTATAGATTCATATATATTATTCACATAAATTGTGATTATATGATCATTTTGGGGCTTTGTTTTACCTTTTCAGATGTTAAATTTTTGAAGCTTTTCCATACAACCAGGAGCTAGAGAATTAGCTTCTCTGGATTAGTTTGGTAACGTTATCTAGTCCTGTTACTCCAGGATCTAGCACCTGAAAGAAGGCACGAATTTTGTGACAGACTGTGATAATGTTGTGAACAGTAGTAATCTCCTGCAGATAAAAATGCAATTCATGAAGGATCAAGTGATCCTATTAATTATTCTAAATGTACACTAGTGCACCTTCTCTAATTTCATTGATGTCTAGTGGTGTGAAATCAGTATGAGGTCGAATTTGATATGAGTATGCAGAAGGTCAGAACATCAAATGTTCAAAGTCAATGTATTTGCTCCTCTTTTCATTAACCAAGTATGTGGTTCCCAGTGCTAGCCATTTGGCACAAAAATTCTTTCTGCTGGATTTGTTCATGCATTCAGCAGAAATATAGATATATATAAAATGAATCTGCAACATAGTTCTAGGATTCTCTAGGTATAGATCCATGTAGCTAATTCATTTTAATTAATCTTCTAAATATCTCATTTAATTGCATTATAACCAACTTTTCTATGTTCTTTCTTGTGCAATATTTTGGTTTTGAGATATTTTTCTACAGTGAAAAGAGTTAACAGCAGGTAATGCCATTCATCTCAGAAGGACTTCGAAATATTCAGTGTTAGTGATGAATGAGGGTATCTGACCCACATCTGTTTTACATTAGAATGGAACATTGCCCTGACATCGTTAGGAGCATTTGTCAAGATTCCCTGGACAGAGCTTCTGTAAATTACATGCTGCAAATGTGTCAGGGTCAGATAAGAGGATATCATTAACTCCACTAAAGTTTACTCATGATTCTGTCAGTTCAACTTAATACGTTAACTGCCAACAATTTTCCTTGAGCTGTTTCATTAAATCTTTCATTCACAGGAGGGGAGAAAAAGCTGTATCACTGTACTCAAAAAAATATTGCACATGTTCTTTTCTCGTAAATCATATTAATTGCAGACATGGTCACAAAGCATATTAAATGCAGGCATGCGTAAATGAATTAAAACATATGAGCATTTTATTGCGCCTATGGTAGGTTCTACATCCTAAAATACCAACCACAGTAACAGGCATAAAGTTTCATTTAAATGGAATAAGCTTTTTCTCAGTTTAATGGCCTTTATTTTGTTGATAATAGAAGTATTTTCTAATAGCTGATAATGGACCAGATGTTGCTTACATGATCTTTGAAGCTTTCATCCTTCATTTTCTCTTTCTGGAGCATGTCTTCAGCTAGTGATGTTGTGCTGACCTCATCAGCAAGGGATTTGTCCTGATGAGTATTTTGGATTGCTTGAGATGTGCTCTCTGAAAACTCCTCTGTAGAGTTTGGTTGCTGCAGTCTACTGTGTTCTCTTTGCTTGCTCCTATTTGCATTCTTGTTTTCTAATGGAATAGAATAATTTTACCAATTATATATACTGTCGTTTATTACATAAGCTCAAAAGCTCATCATAATTTCTTGCATGTGTTTTGTAAATAATGAGGACACAATATATGTAGCCAAAAACCTTACAGCATGATTTTTTGCATTTATAGGAACACTTTTCTAAAATAAACTGAATAATTACAGCAGCATTTGTTTCTAGGTGTTAGAGTAGTCCCTGATTTTTCTTTCAGCTTCTTTGGGATCCAGGAAGGCAAGGTTGACAATTACTACTTTGGCTTTCCCAAAGTAATTCAGAGGGAAGCATGTATTTTCCCTTAATATAAATGGTGTAAGTATTGAATAAACTAGTTTTCTTCCTTAATTATTGTAAAACAATCAAATCTGTTTACTTATTTAGAACTACCAGGAAAATATCTGCATTGCAAAATCCAGATCTTCATGTGTCTCTTTTACACTACTTAGCTGAGGCTGCTGGGCATCTTACAGACGTGGCCCATTAATGGCTTTCTAATTGATTAGGTGAAAGTCAGCCATGCCCTTCCTGTAACTCCTTGTATGGGTGATAAGGTCATAGCACATACCATAGGAAAGAGTTTGGCCCTGAGGCTACTTCCCCTGTAGCTTTCGAGACAGACATGACCAAAAATTTAATTATTTAGATACTAATCAACTGCAGGATGATTCTGAAAGCCTCTGGAGAAGATACTCGGAAAAGATGGTTACTGTTCAGATTTAGTTTCTTCACTGCAGAGACAGAGAGCTAGCTGGGTCACTTCTGCTCCCAAGTGCCTATTAGGTGCGTGTGCACTTAATAAAAATATGCCTAAAGACTTGTATTATTATCCAATTAACTTAAAAAAAATTCATCAAATGCTCATTCTAGTCTGTCAGAGAAGATAAATCTCTATTCAAATATAGATGCTACTGAAGTTTGAGTGACTTTTGAAACCTGGTTTAGATCCAGGTTTAATTTTTGAGGCTAATCTCTAACTAAAATTACTTCCAAATCCAAAGTTTTTGAGCTCACTGTTTTGCTGGAAAAGCCCAAATAATGTTGTCTATTGAAAATATTAAACAGAAAAAATTCTAGTTAAAGTACATAGCTGTGAATGAGCTATTTGTTCAGCTCTGCAGCTGGTCCTAGAAGTCCTGGTGGAGATAGTGTGTGACGTGAGAGTGCTTGTGTTTGAACTCCAGCGGGTCTGCAACGGTGATGGAGCCTGACCCGTGGTCCCTGATCTTGAACTTGGAACAGAGTGTAATAAAGCCCTGTAAATATGGGTGTCACGTAGGTGCTCTGTGGGAATGGAAGGGGCTCTGCATGCACTTCAGATTTCTGATAAACCATGTGTGTTTTAAGCTGTTGTCAAAATCATGATACTTGAGCCAATATAAATATTCTCCAGAGTAGTAATTTTCAATGTAAACGTTTAAGTTAAGCTGTGTTTTTTGAGGACCTTTCTCTTCTTTTAACTCTGTTAGTGTTAATTTTAAAGGGCAAGGACCAATATAACCTAAATGAACACAGTTTCTGATATTGTATCCTGCTGATGTAATGTCAGATCATTAAGTATGCTAGATTTTCAGGGCTGTAAGATTTTCCAAAGGTACAAGAAAAATCTTTGCAATTGCTGAAATAGAAAAGTTTATTAAAAGAATATTATGAAATTTTAATAATTTTCAGGAACCAATTTTTAGAAGAAAAACTTGAAAACCCAGTTATTTCAGCTTTTAAGGGGGTTGGGAACAAAATGCTGTACAAATAATACAATTTTTCAATCTGGTGATTCCAGAGATTTTTTAATTTTTTTTATTTGTTTGTTTGTTTTTATTAACCTCAGATTCTTTTAATAGGCTTTGTGCATTAAAGGGTCATTTGAATTAAATAGAAAATGTAGCCTGAATCCAAATTCTTCTTTTGTTTTTTAACTTAAATGCTACAAGATTTCAGTATCTAAATGAAGTCTTTGGATGTATTTTGAAACATTTTTTTGTTGCATAAATGTTTCAGCTTGAGAAACAGTCAGCAAAAACCATCAGTTAAACTCATGTTTTTCTGCTTAGTGAAACAGAAGTGAACATTCTAGTGCTGTGAGTAGTAATTGAGCTTCCTTCTCAGCTATTCTTTTCATTGTGAGATACCTTGGGTGCATCTGATGCAGTTTCGTGTTCTTGATGTACGTATCTGGGTGTCTCTTTTTTAAATACTCTGCTTGTGCCTCTTGCTCTTTTCCTTATCAGAGATATAAAACCTTGATAGGTTTTTCTTTCTATTTAAATCATGATCCCTGGGTCTTATTTCATTTATTTATTAAAAAGCAAACAAAATCCAGAGCTGGGACCACAAGATCCCTCCAAATAATAATCCTTTTTCTTTTGTGATTAAAAATATACACAATTCAATATTGTCCATCAGGTCTTTAGGAATTAGACATGGTCTTATGAGCATTAATTCATTCTTTACATAATAGACTCCATTTTTAATTATTTTTACTTTATGGGAAGGAGGGCAGTAAAGCAAAATGATCATCGAACAGCATACATCAGATATTTGTCATGCCTTTCTGGAGGAAGAACAACCTGCAAATTATCAGAATATGCTGTTTTGGCAGAAGCTGTATGTGATCCATCTGTTATAAGCTTCAGATTATTTCCAGCAGAAATAAGCAATTCTCTCAGTCATACTTTCAAAATGTGCTATAGAGATGTGATGGGAAAGGAAATGCAGACCAACCTATAGTGCGAGTGACTTTTATACAGAAAGAACTTATCAATGTAGCTTCCTCCACTTCTGCTTGAAAGCACAGGTGTTTTTTAGTTTTTCTTTGCTCTTCTACTGGAAATTATGGCCTAGAGAGTTAGGTCTTTTATGGGACAAGTACATAATTTCGGGTCATCTCTTTTCAACTAATCTTAACTGCTGATTTCATAACTGCTCATATACAAGTAGCTTTTTATTGTCTTATAATTGAGTCCTCAAGAAATAAACATTTGTGGAGATCCCAGCTGGGTCATGGGATCAGGCATTCTAAAATCATAAAAGTTTTTAAAATTATTTTTCCTTATTTACCCTTAGTTTCATTTTTTATTGCTTGTTAGACATCAGGTTTCTTTTTGGTGGGTGGTGCAACCAAATTCCACTTCTTCTTTGGATTAGATATTCAAAGCATAGTTTAATACCAGGTCTACCTATTTTAGGAAATCAAATGCTAGACTGGAGAACTCCTGTGGTTCTGTACCCAATACAATTCTTCACATATTTAACTCTCTCTATTTTTCTGCCTTTTAGGTAATGGGACTCTTGACTAACCATGGTGGTGTGCCTCACCAGCCCCAAACTGATTATGCCCTGTCCCCTTTAACTGGGGGCCTGGAGCCCACCACCACTGTCTCAGCCAGCTGCAGCCAGCGGCTAGATCATATGAAGAGTTTAGACAGCCTGCCTACATCCCAGTCCTACTGCCCACCGACCTACAGCTCCACGGGTTACAGCATGGACCCTGTCACAGGCTACCAGTATGGACAGTATGGACAAAGTGAGTATTAGGACTTCTGCACTGTGCAATATTGTACCCATTTATCAACGGTCTGTACTTTCTGCCTGTAACAAAGAAAATTATGAGCAGAGATCCTAATGGCTCACTACTACTCTCCAAAGTAAGTAAAGTGCACTGGTGAGATAGTTGACTGTTGAAGCAAAATTTCTGCTACATAATTATTTTCTTAAGTGATGTCAACAACATCTTGATGTTATTAATTGTTGAGACATGAAACCTGATTGCCATTAGGTAAAACATAAGGGTTGTCCAAAATGAAATAACCACTGGCATTCCACTATTAGAAACACATGTTCTTAATGAGGTCAGCTCAAGAATCATTACAGTATATAATCCCAGATACATAGAGTTTTGTCAAGCTTGTCCTAAGAATAAAAATATTAGTCCCTTTCCTTTGATATATCAGTATTAAATATGACAATGTCAACCTGTAGTTGGCATGGCCCCATGCTGTGAGGTAGTCACAGTATGACTTAAAAAGTTTCTTTTGCTTTTTTGCAGGTGCCTTTCATTATCTGAAGCCAGATATTGCATAAATGAACTGTCCACTTCAAGTTAAAGCTGGTCTTGTTTTCCGGTCTTACTCCAAGGCTTGGATACAAGTGATCTTCTCCACACACTGCAGTCTAAACTGGGGCAGTTCCATTGAGAGAAGCAGGATTATTATTTTCTCTCCAGTCATAGCTTTTAGTAGACTTTTGAAGGCTGGACAAAGCTATACAGAAGACAAAGTCCAAAAGCAATAATGAATAAATAAATGCGACATGGTTCATTACTAGTGGGTATACAAAACAGAGCAGTATTTAATGTCACTGCCTGGCAAAACATTCCATTTGTTGTTGTTGAAATTAATGTGCATTGATTGGCACAAACGGAACATTTTGAAACTTAGAGCAGTTGAGCTCTGCTTACTCTGACTCATCTGACATCCAGTACTGACTTCAGTCTAACTTCAAAACTGCTCAGTTTCTGAAGCAAGGGCAGGAAAACCTCTTTGTTTTCACACACTGGAAATTGTCATCAAGAGGAAATGTCACAGTCCATAGGAAGCTAGGATAAGTGTGAAAGACTTCCTGAGCAACTTACTGGTTACCTTACCATGCTTCTGTAATAATGTTGTCAATAAATGTCACTTACAAATTTTGCTTTACCAAGAGATGAGATCTTATGTAACATGAAAACCAGATTTTACCTTTTTTCTATGAGGAGTTTTGCTAGTTCATTCACCTTTCGAAACAAACATGGGAGAAAGAAAAATCAACAGCAATGCGACTGAATTTCCACAACTGCCTAGCAATGTGCAATACTGTGTACCTCACACAAACTTTGGGATCATCCAAAGTCATATAGATAGAATCAGAACTATATTTTTGCAGGTACTTTTATTTTTGCAGTGGATAATTCCTGATTATAAAATACAGAAATGTTGCAGTCTGCTGGACAACTAAAATCTAGCTCGTTAATCATGATTTAAAGGTCATTTTCAGGAAACAATACAAAGAAATAATTACGTTTACATTTTTTTTTAGTGATGTACAGGACATAGAGATGGACCTGTACTTGACACATTTGTTTAAATTATACAGTGATATCCAATATAGAAAATATAATTATAGGAACCAAGGTTTACAAGAAGTTTGTATTGTGACATTTTAGAATGTCAATAAATTTGTGTTTTGTGATGTTGAGAGGAAGATGGAAGGCAGTGTTATTTATTTCTCTCTATTCTTGGAACAAAAGAGGGAGGCAGAACACAAATACATTCCTTTTAGCATTAAGGACTATGAAGTAGTGAGTTAGACTAGGTTCAGTACAGAAGTTAGTTCACGCATTGGTCTTAAGGGTGATGGAAAAATGAAATATTACCTTTATGCTGCAGCCTCTACAACACCACATGTGTTGTAAAAAAAAAAAATAATAAAAAAATAAAAAAACCCCAACCCAGTAAAAACCCAACAAACAAACAAAAAAAAAAAACCCAACAAAAAAAGTAACGTTTCATGTAAAAAGTTCAGTAAATATTTACTATTTATAATGAATAAACATTATGAAGACTTGCAAAGCACTGATGATTTTGTCATAAAATGTAGTATTGTGCTAAATACATTGGTACATTTTAATCTGAATATCATGAAGAAATAAACCATGTTATCTTCAATGCAAAGTGTATTCATTATGTAAGGATTTTCTTCACACATCCTAGGGCTGTGGGAGCCTCAGGCAGCCCCGGTGACCAGGTACTGCTAATGTGCCACCTGGAGCTCTGTGCTTGTTAATGAACTACGCATTTTCTAGTGCTGTTGATACCAGTAGTGCATCTTTCCACCAAGAGGAAAGCATTGTACCTTTGCTGTGCTTTTAAAAGAAAATAAAATGGGCTTAAATCCACCAGAAATAGGGCAAGTGGGATGGCTTCACACAAGGCAGGAACTTTGTAATCGGTTATGGGTGGTAGCTGTCCTGTTTCTTTTCTTCTTCAAGAATTTTTAATAGGCTTACACACAAAAGCTGACTGAAACATGGGGAAGGCCCTTTAAAATGAATGGAGTACATTTTAGTAACACATAAGCGCGTGAGGAAATCTTCGTTCACTCTGGGCTTGGTGGACATTTAGTTTTCTTAGTTTGTGGGGAATGTAACCATCTTGAATTGCTTTCAGCTTCTATTTCTGGGTGAGTTTTATTTTTGTTTTATATTTGTTTCATTTTAATGCTAGGCCTCTTCTGTTGGAAAAGGAAGGAATATGCTTTGTGAAAGCAGGATGTTTAAAAAATGCTTAAAAATGGGGAAAGGGGATTTATTTCTTTTTCTTCAAGTTTATTTTTCTCTGATATGCTTTAAATTTCTGTGACAATTAAAACTTAAAAGTCTCTTATTAATATCAATTCCCTGCTCTAAACTGCTAATTTTTCTGATTCTCTTTTCATCTTCAATGTTGCTTCCCTTCTGTGAGGACTTGGCCCTTGGCATTTGTTTTGCATCCTACGCTTGTTGCAAAGGCCAAATAAGCCTCTTTTTCCCCACTTGCAGTCCCTTTGCTGAAGAATATAGGATAAAAACCTCCTTGCTTGCAGTTTGGTACTGGCTAATATCTGTATGAGTGCTCCTTCCCAGGAAAAATGTGTTGCAGGATGATTGAAAAATGCTGCCTTTACTGTCTGTCCTTCGCTATTCCAGCAGCTGTGGGGGGGTGAGACAGAGCTGTGATTTCTTTCCCCTGTACCCGCAATGATACTGAGGTGCTTTCCTGACCTAAAGTTAGACTGCGTGTATTTTGGCTGCTCACCATCTTTTTAAGTGTCTTTCAAGCACTTCCTTGTGTGCGAGGCTAGTGCCGAGCAGGAGGGCCTGGAAACAAGACAGATGAGGAGAAAATTATCCAGTCCTCTCGCAGTCAAGACATTCAAGCAGGGAACTGGGATGAGCCCTTGCTAGGGGAAGTGAGGAGCCCAGGGCCGAGGGACTAAGCAGTTCTCTGATTTATGATGTGCCATAGGAATCTTTGACAGAGCTATAAGGATTACTTGGGGTACCGTTGATCCCTTCTTGTTATCACTGTCAAGGATGAAGTGGTTTTTGGGAGCCATGTGTGTTTCTCAAATATGAACCCTTGGAAAGTCAAAAGGGCATGGATATGCCCCTTATGCTGCCATGAATATTGTGTTTGACAGAAATGCCATGGGTTAGATTGGAGGAATGTGCTCATAGCAATGGAGTCCAAAATCTACTCACTGATGAGTACAAAGGATGGATCTCTGGGTCCTTCCTCTTCTTTCTTTCTTTTCTTTTTTTTTTTTTTTTTTTCCCCCTTTTTTTTTTTTTTTTTGGATGGTGGGGTTTGCATGTTTTACAAGGTGGAAATAAATAACAACAGCCAAGAGCTGGGTAACTGTCTGTCGTCTCATAAGAGATTGGAAACTCTTGAGAGACAGGCTTTGAAAAAATATTTATTCCTTGTGGCACAACCATGATTTTTAATTTATTTCTTGCATTTAAATCTTGCTTTATCCACTAATAATCTCTGCTCCCATAAAAAGAACCAATATATGCATTTCGACATATATTTGCATTGGTATATGTTGTTATCCCTTTATTTTAGCACACATAATATTTACTGAATAAGGTAGTAAAATCATGCTTTTTAAAATGACATCTATTTTGCTTCTATTCTCCCTGGATAATCCAGTGCATCCCATTTAAACAAAACCTATAAATAAACATTTTTCTCCAATAATCACGCAGGGGCTTGTACTCAATATTGCTGAAAAGTCTCTCATCTATCCATGTGACAGATGCTGTTGAAGCAGAACATACAGCCATTCTGAAAGGCACAAAATGCCTATATGAGCCTACAAATCTTCACTTGAAGATAACTGATTGTTAGAGAGGATCTATGTCCTCAGAAATCTGTTCTGCATATATGTGATAATAGAGCTAGATTTCTCATCCTTAGGTTAAAATCTGTTCAATTTCAAACTTTAAAAGTCTGGCTATAGGTGTGTAACCTAGGTCTTCAAACTTGATGAAAAAATATGAAGTTACTTAATTCTGCAAGACCCAAACCCACCCCAAATTATTGAATGCTACTAATAATTTCTGTAATAAGGATGCATTTGCATTTTCTCAGAAGTATGACAGACTATAGCATAGAAATTGCTTGTTATATCTGAATTCTGTAATACAGTCTTATACATATAAGGAATGTGTTCCCTCCTGTCAGAGTGCTACTCTGGTGACTGCTAACGCATACAGCATACATTTTTGCTATGTTAGTAACATTGGTAGTTCTCTATGTTTTCTATCCACAAAGTCTTCTGGCCTTAAAGTCTATAGTGGATTACTAAAAGGTATCTCTGTATAAAATAACAAAAAAATAATCTAAGGCAATATCAACGAAACCACCAGAAACCTGGAAAAGCTTGAATTCATAAACCTCTCTGTGTTGGCCATTTCAATTTTCTGTTGCTCACTTAATAATTGCCAGAAAACCTACATCCTGTTTAGAAGATCCCATTTTTAATTTCTTTTGGCTTTTCCAATGACATCTAGATAAAATGCTTAGAGCAACTAGGGAGTCATCAAGTTATCTTAAAGAATCACATGAGTTGATCTCAATCTGCTCTAGACGTTTGTCTATTGAAAAATACCCAAAACTGCAGTCTGCTTCTGTGGTTGTTGTAGGTAATAGGCTATTTGGTTGGTCAGATTTTCACTACCTATTCTCTTGCAGCATTCCCTAGCAGCTCATCACAGGCTGGGAAGTTCTCATCAGTAACAGGGAGCAAAGTGCTTTAGCTAGATGGCTCGTTACTTTCAAAATGTATATACAAAGTATTTCTTGTACAAGCAGGCTTCAAAATCTAATACATATACCTGATGCTCACTTCCGTTTTGCTGTCGTGGTTCCACAAGCAACACTTTGCAGTGTTCACATGTAGTTTAAATCTTTGCTTAATGCATTCATATTGTCTCGAAACTGATGACTGAATAAGCTCATAATCCTATGTGCCTGTGGATAGCTAAGGCTCTGCAGCGTTCTGACATGCACTGTTAATTATTCAGCTACTCAGGCAATGTCATGAAAAATCATAATAAAACTAGGAAGACACATCACATTTGACCTTTGCTGAATAATTTAATAAAGCTAGCTCAATACACAAATATGAAAGAGCAGTTGCTGATAAGAGAAGAACTATTGCTTCCTTGTCTGAGAATTGGAAACAGTTCAGAAGCTTTATTAACTATTCGGTGTCTTCATCTTCAGCAAACTTTATCCCTTAGGCCATAACCAAATGTTAAGCTACTTGTTTCTGACCATACTCTTCTCCTTTCAGCACTCACATGGATATCTTTGCTTGTATTGTAACAATTATGTTCTCAGTTTTTCTTATACCTCTGTAAATTGTCCATGTTTTTTTCTCACAGACTCCATTTCATTAACACAACTATTTTTCTCCCCAAATATATATACATTTATTCATAATGATCAGAAGTGTGTACACTATAAAGATTAAGATTTTTAAGGAAGATTGCTACAGGTACTCTGCATACTTAACACATAATACTTTATAATTCGGCAATTCAGGGAAAGACAAAGTATTTTAGAGCCCACTTTTGTGTAGGAGTCCCCACGGTCAGCGATGGAATAACTTACAAAGTGTACAAATCTCCAGAGGTTTTCAAAATGCAGCTTTAGATTCACTGAAAAAGGCAAAAGGTTCTTTGGGCCTGGTGGTGATGGGGCTGGTGGAGATCATCCGTATCCTGCACCATTACAGGTTCAGAGGCTCATCAGGGTCTTCCCCCTTTGTTGAGACCCTTACCCGGTGTTTGACGGAACTCACTCACCATCGTCTGCATCTGAACATCTGAAGTCTGCGTGTGGTGTCATGGCTGCTCCCCCTTGCGTCCCTTTCCCCTGCGGCTCCGGCAACCTTGAGGTCTTGTGCTCCACCTCAGGGATGCCTGAATTAGAAACGGGACAATGACTATGTGTTTAAAAGTAAGATGGAGTTCAGCTTCTCTCTTAGACCTCAAACAGGTTTCTAATCATGATTTAGCATAGCCATGGTGGGTCTAGGGCAGGGATGATGGGGGGACACTGTGGAGCACCCATCCTGTGGGAAGCAACCAAGACAGGAAATCCATCAGTTGTGGTGGCAGGCAGCCCTGAGTAGAGCAAACAGCCAGTGCCTGGGAGAGTTTCTGTCT
Source organism: Amazona ochrocephala (assembly GCA_039720435.1). Taxonomy (NCBI): domain Eukaryota; kingdom Metazoa; phylum Chordata; class Aves; order Psittaciformes; family Psittacidae; genus Amazona; species Amazona ochrocephala. The sequence continues at coordinate 28,876,671 of CM077884.1, read as the reverse complement.
TGCTGGGGCTGGGTGATCAAAGGGGTGAGCAGAGATGAGGACAGCACTCAGCCAGGAGACGCAGTGGGATGAGGCTCTGTGGTATGTGAGGGCTGATGGGTCAGCCATCTTGTCACTCTGATGCTGGGGTGTCTGACTGCCATGTGCAATGGAAACAGCACGGCTTTCCCTGTGGGTAGGGAGGGGAGGCAGCAGGAATTATGCTGGGAATCTGCTGAGAAACCTAAGGGGTGATTTCTCCTGAAGATGAAGCCCAAATACAGTTTTCTACTTGGGTGCTGATGTCCCAGGGAAGGTGCATGGTCGCTGGGGAGGAAAGAAGTTGCTGTGGTCTCTCAGTGCTGCTAAAAGCGTGTTTTCCTCGAGTGTGTGCTGTCTGTGAGAGGTGGCTGAGGGGAGCAGCCAGGGCAGAGGTGTTCCTGCCCATGTCAGAGGCGGTTGCCTTTGGACAGAGCTCAGTCTGCCCTTTGGCAACGGCTGGGAACAGCCTGCGCCATTTCTGGACTCTGCTCCTGGTACATGAGGCACTGCGTGAAATTAAATCCTGCTCCCTTTGCAGGTGCTACTCTGGGATGTGGAGGAGCTAAGTTAGGTTCCTGGTGATCTGTGTGCAAGCAGCAACATGGTGTGACTGGGATCAGGGTCACTGGTAACTGACTTCTGGGAATTTGCTGGATAACAGCATGTGGGGTCCAAACGAGACCATTCCTATGAGTCCTTGCTTTGGGCTGGCTCTGGTTTCAGAGCATTTTGTTGGCTCCTATCTCAATTCAGACATGCATGCTGGTGCTGAGAGCCCAGTGGAGTCTCAAGCATGAAGTCTGCCAGCTCTGCTGGTGGCCAGGTCCTCCCAGGCCAGGCAGCTGTCTTCAGTGATGGTGGCAGGGCGCAGGACTAGCCTGCCCCATCTCAGTGAGAACTGAGCACATCAAAAACATCTGCTCAGCCTCAGCAAAAACAGTTAGCTTGGGTAAAAATTACCCTACAGATCTCGGTAAATCATGTATGGGGTTCAGATGCTCATCAAGCTTGTGGCAGAAATCCCTGCCTGCCTCCTTTTGTCCCTCTTTAACCCTAAAAGGCTAAATAAATGCCATGTATTTAAAAGACCTGGAAGAAAGGTGTTTCTCCACTCACCAAAAAGTTGCTTGGCTATTATGTCCTAAAAATATATAGGAAGGAAAAACTGAGCAAGTGTGGATAGTGTCATAATCTCTCTTGCCAAAAAGGGACTCAGAATAGTTAATCTTTTTATCCCTAAAAAACCTACAAAAATGAATACCCACAGTAGATGAGGAACTTTATCTATGCTCTGTGCAGCAAGGCACTTTCTTTTGATTTTTAGTGGAGTTTTTAGGTGGTTTTGGACCTGGAGATAGAAAAGATGAGTGAACAAGGCAATTTTGACCTGTGAAACTGCAGTTCTTTTGCTTCTATTCTGATTCTGCTCAAGTTCATCAGGAAAGATTAACTTTGGCAGCTTATTCAGTGACTAAATCTTGATATTTTTGTGGCTTAATTCATAACATAACTGTAAGCTATTGCCCTGTGTTTATATTTCCCATCCATTTCTCACATTTCCAAAGCATAGTGATATGTGATCATGGCAATTTAGCTACCATAATTGGCATTTTTCTAGAGCCAAAAGGAAACAAATTCCTTATCCTCCATACTTCTTTAATTTCTGAAAAACAACAAGTAACATGGTTAATCCTCTTTTTGATCTTCCCTTCCCCCTTTGAGTTTTTCTTATGGTCTTTTCCTTTTAATCTTTTACTTTCTTTTTAATCTTCACTATTTGTCCCCCCACATTTGAAGAATTTCATGTACTTACATCTCTAAAAAGAATTGGACCACTTTATGGAAATAGCTCTTTAGGATCCTTTTCAAAGCACCATTATATACTTTTAGCTGTTTGGGGGAGGGGGAAAAAAAGGAGAGAAAAAGCAGCTTAAATCAGTGTTCATTTATGTAGCCTAACAGAGCACTGATCTGTTCAATCAGATGCAGAAACACCCTAAACCACAATAAAGACAGATTACAGTAGAGGAGCAGAAGACTGAAAGAGCATCTCCCTTTAACTGGCTTTAATTGGGGTTGGGTCTTATCATCTAACTCCTGATGCAGGTGTGTTTGGACACAAGCATTTCAAGAAACGCAAAGCAGGGCAGTATAGGTGAGTTCTATGAGTTGTTATTGAACAGCTCTCTCCCAGCTCCTTGGAAGCAGAAGGGAATAAACTATGCTGTGGCTGGAAGGCATAAAGCTTCCTAAAGCTGATCAAAGTACAGCTGAGACCCCACCACTTACCCAGAAGCATGCCTGGAAGCCCATTTTATCCATTTGAGTTGCAAGGTAGAAGAGTTTGATTGCTATGTTATGCGCATTCCTTCATTTGTAGTGTTTTTGTGCAAGTGTATGCAAAGCCTTTGAATCTTTCCTACAGTGGGCAGTGTTAAGGCTATAAATCTTTGTGCACCATCCTTTCTTTGGTGATGTGAGTGGTCATGGGGAAACCTGTGAAATGTAGTATAAATTATGTTAAATGTAGATTACTCTGGTCTAGAGTATCCCCTACTATGGGGACGCCTCAATACTTTATGGCATGTCTGGAAAGGAAGGTGTAGAGCTGAGTTTATTTTGCCTGAATTCTGAATTTGCAAGCTACCTGTGGGAAGAAGCCCATGTGTTGATAAGTGTGGCTCAGTGTTAACACAGTAATTTAGCTTCCAGGCTTAGGTTGATGGATCTGACTGTCTGAAAGGTGGGAAAAGTACAAGTCTTTGTGAACCTTTCATTAACGAGCATCAAAAAACTTCTAAGATGTGTGAGGCTGTCAGTTCACTGCATAGCATGATGTGAGTTAAACCACTTGGAGGTTACTAAGATTACTATGCACCTCAAGAAGCAGGGTACTGCAGCTCTGCACTGAGGCATACTGTAGTATAGGCACAACACTACTCACTCATGGTGTATCTAAAACTGTTGCTGTGAATTCACTGCTGTGGTTTTTGTCACTTCTCTATTCAGTTGTGGTGGTGTCCTACACCCCCTTTTAAAATACATCTTGCTAATACCAAAAAGCCCCAGAAACTTGGCCATCAAAGGTCATGTGTTTCTCAAGAGGGCGAAATGTTTACAGGGATTAGCATGTGTCCAATTTAATTTATGTAGAATTGCATGCTCCTTTTACTGAAGCAAATTCTTTAAAAAACAAACAAACAGTAAGAGTTTACAGAGTTCTGGAAAAGTTGCAAAACCTAAATGAAAATCCTTTTCCAGTTACATGAATATAAATTGGGCATAGTTCTCCTGAAGATTTTATACTGGTTTAATGCATTTATTTTATTTGTAGTCAAACTGATGATAAATCTTTTTGTCTCTCTCCTCAGAACAAGGTTATGTCCCATATCTGTTATTCTTTATGAACAAGAATAGGTGAAAGAGATCTCTCCCATAACTTGCCCCCAACCAAGCACAGGATTTGACATTGCTCTTTATGGGATTTTTTCATCTTTTTTCTGTTTTGAAAGGCTGATTTAAAAACAAATAGTTAAAATGTGAAGCTGGACATTTCTTCTAGAAGTTGCATATTCTAAATGTACTTATGCCGTAGTCTGCTGCTCATATAAAATTACAGACTTCACTTTCATCTTTCTTTTTACAAGAAACCCTTAATGACAAATGCAGGCTGTTTAGTGATACCGATATACTGCAATCTTAGCATGTGAATTAGTCATCATACAATCAGTTCAGGGGTCAGGCCTAAAGAAACAGTGCAGAGTTGGCAAAGTGCTAGTCGGGTGATGTGCACTCCACTTCAAAGTCATGGTGCTTACTCCCTAGAATTCAGATCACAGAAAGAAACAGCTGGCATTGTCGTTTGTGGCAGTAAGGACTCTTTTTCTTTTTTTTTTTTTTTTTTTTTTTTGTAGGAGGAAGATAAGGTTTCACTACTTTGTAAAACAACAATTTACTTTAGAGTGACCTAGCCTGTAAAACACAATAGGAAGCAGGAATCCACAGAGCACTGCTCTGCTATTATCATGCAAGTAGACATGACCTGTGACAAAACACACTGGAGAAGACTTCACCCTCTTGCTCCTTGTCTGAAAGTATTCAGTGTAGTCCGTTTGTCAGTGGCAGTCAAGGGTTTCATTTTCCAGAGCTACTGCATCAAGAGTTCTTTTCATTTTGGATATTACTCTATTGCATATTTTCAGTGCTGTGCATGTTTGCAGCATCACACAGCTACACACCACCAGTCCTAATACTTACACAGACACTTAAAAAGCCCATTCAACTTCTCACTTAAGCTCTGAGGCTGTCATATTTGGTTTGAAATTTAAATTTTCATTTTAAAGTTATAGTCAGCTACTGACTGAAATGCCCTATCAGTATCCAACAACCCTTTCTTATCTTGAATGCTGGTTTGCCCTACAGGCAGTGTATTTTGGTGGCCTTTCTCTAGGGACTGTGTAGAAAGGCATCAGGCTCTGGAACATCCTCTTGCAAAGCCTGACAGCTGTGATGCTGAAAGAAAGCACCTGAGAATGGCATTTAGAGTTGCTTGTTAGAGAATGTGTGTGATTGTTTGAATATTTCACCTCTGAGGTGGACTTAAGCACCTTCCTCCAGGGGTGTGATATTTTTAACTTTTTTTTGTCCTTTTCTTTCTTTTTCTTCTACTTCCCTTGCACCCCTATTGTATCCCACTGTTGTTTTTAAAATCCTCTCTCTTGGTGACCTGAATGGATTTCTTCCCCAAATATAGGGGAAGATATCGCACATTTAAAACTGCCTGGTGGATATACGTTTCAGGGGCTTGTTATTGTTCCATTATTGTTATTATTAATAGACATCCCTTCACAGGCAAGGCAGGCTTATCAGCTGAATACCTCATTATCAAGTAACTGAGACCCAATGAGTGCTTAACAGCATTCCTTACCAAAAGAGGAAATGATTACAGGCCAGATCCAACTCCTGTTAAAGCTTGTGGATAGGCTCCTACTTCAATGAAACACTGCTTGGGGCCTCTAGATGCTCACTCCCCTCCGTGTTTTCTGACATGCTTTTTAATTCCCCAACATGAACCAAACAGCTTTAGCTTCTCTCATCTCGCAATGTGTTCTGCAACTTCTGGAAAGGAACCTGGACACAAGGAAAAATGCTACAGAACAAAAACAGCCACAATACAAACCATATGACAATGCCTATTTCTTCATCCTCTTTGTCATGTTGTTTTACTCTTTCTTGGCATTAACTGTCTTTTTTGGTTATGTACGCTCGAAGAAAGCTATTTCAAAGCAAGATCCTTACCAGGAGTTCATCGAGGACAGAAATCGAAATAAGAAGTGGAACATGACCCGGCCAGTGGTGGTGAAATTTGACTTTGAAGAGGAAAGTATTCTTTGAACTCCTTAAACCAAAAAATACTCCACAAAGTGCACCGGAAGGTCTCTGCTGCCTACATCTCAAGTGAAGATCTACATATTTATCCTGTTCAGCTGTCCCTTTCACAATAAATCAAAGCATTGATTAAAATAGGTAATAGAAAAAGAAGTTTCTTTCTTTCTTTTCCTTGTAATCCATTTGTTGCTAGAATGTAACTTTTTACAAGATTTCTCTGATATTTAGAACTCTACAGCATCAGTGAAAAGTGTCATTTTTAGCTTCTGCTTCCAGTTTGGTGGAAGAAGAACAGCAATACATCTTATGTTGAGACTCTTAATGTATTTAACACAGAGGACTAATTTGGGTATGTGCATACCCAGCCCAGGGGAATGCTGCTGCTTCTGAGTTGCTCAAACCTGGAAACTAATGCGTAGTATCCCTGTAAAGTGCCTCCCTCAAACAGCAGAGCACATTTTACTATGCCTAGGCCAGCAAATGCTCTTTAGCATGTAAATGTAAAAAAGCTTCTCTTGTGTTCCCTCCCCTTAAAAATTAATTTCACATGCTATGGCAAAAGATTCAGAAAAACATCTGCAAAATGTAATTTAAATGCATCTAGTGGAAAAGCAGGTTGTGTGTTCAGTGAATTTGGAGTCGTTGCCTTTTCCGTCTCTTACAAGTATTTATTCTTTGCCAGTTTCTCATTGAAATGTATGTTTCAGTCCTAGTGAATGGTAGCTACAGCCAATCACAAATCTAACAGAGCAGAGCTTCTCTGTATCTGCAATAAATATTTGCTGAAATGTTGCACAAGCTTCATTCAGAGTTGTGTTGAATACACAAGATTGCAGTTTGTTTTATTATTTTTTCTCATGCTTAATAAAGTCAGTATTAAAGAAAACATTAGTCCTGACATAGAGCATATTGCTGTGCTTAATATAAAAAAGCAGTGTTTATTGCTTTGTGATAACATGCGTGCGATATGACCTCGTTTTGTGATAGCAAACATGTATTGTCTTCTGAGGCTTTGTTTTCTGCCTTATGTAGGGTCTCTCAATTTCTGGCCTTTCCTTGTTACAGAACTACTTAGATGTATTATATGTACCTTCAGTACAGATCCAGTGCTGCTCAGAAAGCTGAGCACAGTAATCTGTTTCTGGTGATAGGTAGGCTCAATTTTTTCCTTAATGCGCGTATGAAAATGAAGTAGAGTAAATAATTTTTTAATTAAAGTGTTAACATTTCTTTTTCTGCTATTGGAATTATAATGTTCAGGATTTGATTTTTTTCTTAAGTGCATAGTGCCCATGATTATATGTTGACTATTTTAAGGATCTGTAGATTTTTAATTCTTTCAATATTTAGAGAAAGGTTTTATGAATTCAGCCTGGGCTGAGTGATCAGATGTTGTTGTTCCTGTTTCCTGATGGGATATGTTAAGTGTTTCTGCTGTGTGTGCAAACAGGAAGGTTGATACTATGCATAACCCTCTTCTCATAAAACTAAAATTTGTTTCCCACTTACCAGCATACATGTTGCAAGAAATAGCCATATTGGCTCAGATCATAGTGCTCTGTCTCTGATAGCTGTGCCAAAGAAAGATAATAAAAATAAGGTGATATTGTCTCAGTTGTACTTGCCCAGCCTCCAAGGGTTTGCTGGTTGGGGACCATCTGAGGCAGAAGCCACTCCCTTCATCTAAATGTGGGGGTGGGATATGTGCAGAATACTGATGTGGAAGTATATGTACGTAAGCATTTTAACAGGCCAGAAAATGTTCACAGATGTTTTTTTGCTAGATTCATCCAACTCCAATTTAATGGTTTTGACTATAGAAACAAGACCAGCGTTGCAGTTCTTGCACAAATCAGTGTTTTGTCTATATTATACGTGTCTTGGCTGCTTCATCTAGAAAGTTTGGGGTGAAAAAATGAAAGTTCAAGTCATCTGTGTTCACATCATACTCTTGACTTTGGATTGCACGAAAGAAAAATCACTCTCAGTTGGGTGTCCTGTAACAGCTCGGAATTGGACTCTTTTGAATGTGAAGTACTGGATGTCTGTCCTCTGAAAGGGTAAATGTGGATTTGCTCTCCTAACAGAAGATCCTAGCTATTTTTATCCTGTAGTTGGTGTTTTTGGTTCCTCACAGTGTATGCTATGTTATCTTAAAAATTAAAGATCAGCCATGTCCTTTATTTCTGTAAGCTGTTTCTGCTTTTGTCTTACCAGGCAATTATCAGATCAGCTGAAATCTCTTTAACATTCTTTAGCAATGTGCTGCCATTGTCTAGTGTTCAGGCTCTTTGGAAACATTCACAACTCATTTAACAACAAGACCACAAGCTCTTCAAACAATTCTGCACAGTGTGCGCCTGTGTGTGCGTGCATGTGTGTCTGTGCCAACAAGACCATGCTTTTTCCTATCCTATCTCCATACAGCAGTAAAAATGTCTCTTTGTAAATGTTAGCCACAGGGCATTTGGTGACATTATTAGCCTTTCTTCTTCTGTGAGCAAAAGCCTGCTTGTCCCTGCACTGGAGATCTTACTTATTAGTAACAAATGAGAGGAGACACTTGGATACTACAGCACCATTGGTGTATCCTCAGCCATGACAGTGCTTCTAACTTCAGTGCAGCTAGGTGGATCTGCTCCTCCTCATATCTAAACTGCTGAACTCACTAGGGTTAGAAAAGTTTTAGGTTTGGAGGTGTGGCATGAATCCTACCTGCAGCCTTGGGTAGTTGAATGCCTGCTTTGGAGGACAAGCAGGACGTCTGACACGTTGTGTAGAGAGAATGGGGAGCAAAAGATACATATTTATCTCTTGGTAGATAGAAACGTGCCAAGGCACTGTAATTTTTGGTCTCTCCATAGCATTATGTTGGCTGCCCACACTGGAACTGGAAGGGAGTGAGAGTGGAGAGGGTATAGCTAAACGGCATACATACCGTTATGAGAAATTGCTGAGGCAGATGACACATTGCTTGTGATAATCCTCCACCTCATTTTCTTTCTTCTGTGTGTGAAACTAGTATCTCTACAGTGCTTTCAGAGCTCACAGAAGCCTGTGATCTGTAACCTTGTCAGTATCCTTTATAGCCACTTAAGGTTTTCTGCATGTGGGGTGTGAAATGGGAATAGGAGAGCCAAAATAACCCCATTCATGGTGATCTGTGGGCTGTGAAGTATGATTTACACCTCTGAGATGCTCAGACTGCTGCAGACTAAGCACTGGAGAGAGAGGGCAGTACAAAGCACTTAACGCGGAGTTAGCCATGGCAAAGAATTGTGATACTGTAGGAAAAGGAGATGGAGAGGGCATTTGCATCCTTAAGATTCAGTTCTACATGCCAATAAGTGCCTTGAATTTTGAAATCACAAGCAAAAAGGGATTCATTAATTGTCTTTATCTTTGTATGTTTCTTTTCCACTCCTGACTGTTGCTCCCAATTAATATTACTCATCAGGTGATCTTACTCAGAAGCTTCTTGGTCCTTCTTCCTTGCTAGTAAGAAACATGCTAAAACAAAGTAGATCTCCGATCGTGCTTTAGTTCCTCTATTTTTTGCTATTTATTATGGTCTTCAGTAATGCATTGCAGCTGATGTGTGGTAGTTGTTTTTATTTTTTGGGGAGGTGCTCACTTTGAATGTAGTTTCAGGGTTTTGAGATACTCCACTGACTGCTTCACAGGCAAGTTACAGTTTCCACTTGCCCTTTGTGAATTAATACTGTAGCTTTCTCAACCTTCTTGCAGACAAGTTTTACTATGATGAAATCCCTGCTGATGAATATCAGGTTGTTCTCTAGTTCTATATGCATATGTGTATACATGTGTGTGCATATGCATTTTTTTTGTGTATTAGGGTCTGTCATTCTCTGAATGCCAGAGGCCTGACAGATAATCAGGACTAGCTAAAACGGTAGATATTCTAGACTGCCCTCATACTATTGTAAACCTGGTGTAAGCTGATTTGGCTGTTTAAAGATCTGGTGTGTGAATTATGCCTAGATCTGGATCTTACACTCTGGGTTCATTTTGATTACTTACAGGTCTGAACTCTATAAATGAAACTTTCTGCTTCCATGGAGACTCTAAAATACATATTGTATTGACCAGGTTTTCCTGGAGCCTGTAGGCAACTATGCACATTAAGAGCATTCTTCTGTTGTAGTTATTCATGCATGGAAAAGTTCATGCCAGTGGCTGCTATTGCATTCCAGAAAAAGTGTGCCTGAATTGAAGCAGGCCTGATGCTGTACATGTCTTTAACTTCTTTCTCTCTAATTTGCATGTCAGATGCTGCAAACTTTGGTCACTTCATCTGTGTCATAGCTGCATGTATAGACAGAGCCTGATATTTTGAAAGAAAATCTGTTTCTCATTAAAGGAACATCTAAATTGACTTTATGGAGATGTTCAAGTATCCTCTGGCCTGGATTCACAGGAGCACACCACTCTATAGTGATGACTTCTGTCAGTCATGTGTATGAGTGTAGTGGGACCTGGAATGCACTGGCTTGAAATTAAACGTATGCTTCCACGTTTTCTTAAGTGAGCACACTTCCCTCACTTGGGACCTCAGTAAAGTGCAGCAATATGTACTACAAACTTAAGCAGCTGAAATAGGCTGTTGGTTTGTTTTTTTTTCTCTTTGGTGTGGGATGTGTAATCGCAAATCCTTTGCCATGTAAGTAAGCTTAGTGAATTAACAGAGCTCATACTACTGGGAATAAGTGAATCCTGTGGGCTTGTTTTGAATGAAATTAATATGAACCCTCCAAAGACTTTTTTCTCAGTAATAGAATGATGCATTTAGAGGAAACCTTATAACTTTTTTAGTTACTCTGAAGAAATTGGAAGGCACAATTAGACCTGACTGACAACTGCTTGTAGCGTGAATGCACACTACCTTCAACTTGTTCTTCAAAGTCCCTGCACCAGAGATTTCTTTTCAGCCTGGGAATGCTACGTGACCCATCACATGAAACTTCATTAAATATAGATGACCTTTGGCAGTGACGCCTTCCCTCCATAGACTTGCTTTCATCCCACAAGAAGAAGGAAAGCTGAAGGGGTCATAAAATTGACACAAACATTAAAGATTCTGACAACTGAGGTTACATAGCTTGGTAGCCTCATGTGTATAAGAAGATAACCAGTGTTCAATAATCCAAAAGGGAATTGCAATATTTCTGATTCATTTGGAAGCCTGTGGCCAGGCCCAGTATGCTGCACAGAGTAGCTGTTCTTATTTTCTGTCCTAGCAAAGTGCCCCTTGGCTAGGAGCAACAGTTGCACACTGATGACATCATTTCTGCTGCCAGTTATCTGAAAAGGACTAATACCAACTGCAGTTTTGTAGGCACAACTGTCAAATGCTGATACTGATCATTTTGTCGTTTGCCTTGAGTCACTGAGGTCTCTCAGTATGGTAAAGCTTTGAAACCTGTATTCAGTACACGGTTTTGTGCTCGGAGTCGTTGTGAGAGGATCAGGCACAGAGATACAGAGGACTTTATAGACAGATACACGCTTGTGATTTAGAAAGGGCGTGATGGCAGTGGCAACAGACTACTGAAACAGCATCTGGTCCCCTGATATGCTGAGCATGGCTCCTGCTTTGGCAAAACCTGTAAGTATTGCTGTCTAAGGTCACCTTGACCAAAAAAAAATTTAAAATCTGTTTGACAGAATGCTAAGACTATGGCTTCCCCCTTCCCTCCCATTATAATGTCTTTCAATAAAAATGTATCAGTTTTATTTCCAGCAGAGCATTTCTATTGAAACATTTTGATACACAGAAGCATTAGATAATAGCGTAAATGGTTTGGTCATGCAGTGTTATGTGGCTTTATTTAAAGTATGTAGTCAGAAATTTTGGTGAAACACTTTCTGTCACTTCTTTCCTCTACCTCCCTTGTATTTGTTGACTCATCTAAACTGCTGTGTTTTGAGAGAATGAGTTAAATGCAGTGGAGTGATTGTTGGATCCTGTGTTGGGTTCTCTCATGTTTGTTTATCAGTGCTAATCCTGATGGGCTTGGAAGAGGGAGTGTAATCTGCCCTCAGCAGTGAGCACTATTAGCCTGGCAGGGTTCCTAGCTTTCACAAGAGTTCTCTAGAAAATGACAGTTCTCAATTTATGGTCATTAAAAGAAAACTGCCCTGTGGAATTGTGGAGTTTGTCTCTAGTCTTGGAATCATGTGCAAAATGGAATCTATTTTGCCCTAGTTACCTTCCCAAGTGATTTTGATGTGGTGGGGTTTTTTTTTGACTTTTTTTTTTTTTTAAATGACACTTAAAAAAAGAAGTGTTTTTCTAACTTTCATTTGTATGCTTTGATGAAAAACGCTGAAGCATTTAAGTATTTTACACATCTATGCATGCATATAGAGCTTTAGTTTCACTGCTGCAAGATCAGGATGTGGAGGATGCAAAACAACTTTTATTCTGCAGCCTTACATTGGCATCAGCTTGGATTCACAACCCATTTAAGGAGGGTGCAAGCTGTTTAAACTTAGCATAGGGAGGATACTCATCACGACCAGCTTCAGGCACAGAGCTGATTGGAGTGCTGGTGTGGCTTTCCTGTGTGTTTGTCAGTATTCTGTACAAGTCCACAATTGAGGTCTCTTCCTAACTTGGGCTTCCTCTACCTTATTCTGTCCCAGTCAATAATGCTGAAATGAAGATTTATTCCACCGACTATACTCCCTCTCTCCAGGCTGGATATTACAAGTGTAAGGGTTTCTTCCATTTTTTTTTTGTTGTTGTCAATTGGAACTGGGCTAGTGATGGCTTGTCTCAGAATATGTAGCTTATGAGACTGCTCTGCATAACTTGCTTGGCAACCTAGTGCTTTGTGAATACTTCACTGTCATGTACATGAATCTCCTTTGTGCGCAATGGCAGCATCTATTAAAATTGTATAGCAATCAGTAAACATACTGTAAGCACCAACTATGGATTTAAACATCAGCCCTATATACTACTTTTGCACTGAGCTGTTCACAGGCAGGTGAGCACTATCGTAGCTGTACTGCAGCAAACTTTACTTCCATTGCCACCTCTTTACCATTTCAAGTTTGATGAAACTTGGACTGAGTATCCTGATTTAAGTAATTAACCAACTGGACTTTATTCTCCTGTTTTCTTTTTATGACCTGATTACTTTCCAAACTTCGCTACAGCCAATGTAGCTATGTGAGAATCGAGAGGTGGCTGCACCTGTTTCATTTGCTTTGTTTGTTTCATCTGATCAAGTGCTTAGTTTTTTCACTTTTTATTTAACCTTTTAATATTTCTACTGGAATAGACAGTGTGACTTTAGGAAAGGTCATCTCTGTCTGATTCTTTATGTTGCAATTAATAGAATTCTTACATATTTTGTATTTTTTTTTCCCTGAAATATTTGGTACTTTTATGTATATAATGCCTACTATAGAAATTAGTCTAAAATAAATTTCTTAGAGGCATATGTCCATTCTTATTGAGTTGGGGGTCTCTTACTCAAACATCTACTGCGAATTAACCTCTTTTGCCTGAAGCTGACATTGGTTCATTGAGTTACACCAGTTAAGGATCTGTACGGTGTTCCTTGTATGCACTTAGAAATTCCTCCACTTCCATTGAATTTAAGTAATTTGTGTTTGTCCAAGACCTCTGAACTCTGTGGCCTTTGAGGAAAGAAAAGTAAAACATTAGATTATGTTTGTGATTTATTTGTATTTTTCCATAATGCCTGCAAAAGCAAATGCAACCCTTTATTCTCAATGTGGATAATTTTTTACCATTGCTGGAGGATAATTATTGCTGGTTTTATTAAAAACCAAACAAAACCAAAACAAAAAAAATATCAACACCTCTATTCCTTATTTCCCCCTTCTTTCCCTGCTTTCTGTTTTCAACTTGCATCTGAAAATTCTCTTTGACTCAGAAAACAGGATGCTTGTCAACCAACTGTGAGCTGAATTTCTATAATTTACAGAAAGAGTGGTCATGAAGCTCTTAAAGCTCTGGGGACTTGGGTACCACCCAGTGCAGAACAGATTAATTTCACAGTGTTTCTCTTCATCTGTACAAATTAAAAATATGACAGTCTGTGCTTTGTTTGTTTGAACTTCTTGAATGAAATTTCTTCAATTAGATTTGTGCTCAGGTTTGGACACTCAGCATTTTCTAAAAGTCTCAAAATTCTTCCACGTCAGATATGCAGACCTCTTCACCTGTATCAATTAGTCTGTGATGCAAAAAGATTTGTTTCTGTAACCTCTGTTCATCGTCAGTTTTCTCCCCTTGGATGTTACTTTTGTTTGCATGTTTCAGATCAACATACCTTAATTACGTTATTGCTGGATGAAATGCTAATCTCAGGGACTTCACCCCTACCTGAAATAGTTTTGGTGCTTCATGTTGGAATAGGTGTTTAAAGAGAAAGAACTGCAGCTTCAGGAGTCTCTCATGGTTATTTTGGAGAAACTGGTTTGATTAACAATTGTAAGCGATTCAGTGATGTAATATAATTCAACCATATTTAAATTTAGCAAAAGATGTCCAGATCTTTAAGGAGTTTGTTCTTTCTTCTCTTTCCTTCCTTCCTCCCTTCCAGTCAGAACTGGTAAAAGAGTGGTATTCTCCCCCACCTCCTGCAGAAAGTTGCCATGAAAACAATACCTTTCAAACCTGCTGAAAAATAGAAAAACCACAAATGGAAATTTTTGGGCCAGAAAAAATAGCTATAACAATAGTTTGGTGACTCAGAATTTTTTGAATCATGTCTCCCTCTAGGGTTTTGATGTCCCTGGGTGGGGTTAGACTGCAAATTGGTGACTTTGTCTATAGCAAGTTTTGCCATTTATAAAATGTCTCTATGCAGTTCCCATGATGATTTTTACATACAATCTAGCAGAAACTGTACTGAGTTAAAGCATTGCTGCACTGCTGGGACTACACAGGAAATAACATGATCATTCCTGAAGAAGGCTTGGGGACACTTTATAACTGTCTTCCAATACATATAGGGGGCCTACAAGAAATCTGGACAGGACTTTTTACAAGGGCTGACAGGACATGGGGGAATGACTTTGAAAGAAGGTAGATATAGATTAGATAATAAGAAAAAGTTCTTTACTGTGGAGGTGGTGACATACTGGTACAGGTTGCCCAGACAAGCTGTGGCTGCCCCATCCTTGGAAGTATTTGCAGCCAGATTGGGTGGGACTTAGGGCAACCTGGTCTAGTAGCAGGCATCCCTTTCTATGGCAGTGGGGCTGGAACTAGGTTATCTTTAAGGTCCCTTCCAACCAAAACCATTCTATGATTCTGTACCTTTTTGATGACTGAGCTACACTTCTGGGCTTTCCAAGAAGTTTTGCCACTATGTCAGTGTGGTATGGTGTGGTTTAATCAAAACAAGTCAGGTTGGACACCCTGTGTGGTTAATGAAATGGAATAGGGGTGCTCCTGAGAGCTTTTAAACTCATTTAATTTTAAGATTGGTGTATCAGTTTCTGGGGTTTCTCTGTCCAATAATCAGTTACGTTAACATCTATTTACTTCATTTAATCAACTTGTTAAAAAGTAATTCTATGTATGAAAAAGTAAGCACTAGTATGTAATGCTTAGAAGAACAGATAATTTTTGTTTAAGATGGCTTCATAGTTATAATCTATTCCTCTATACTAAACTCAATCAGCATAGCAATTACTTGAGAATTAGTTTTTCTTTTCTGAGATCTGGAACATTGGTTTGCATGTGCTTAGTTCTTGAGGGCTGACAATGCATCTTTAATACAGGATAGATTGCTAAATATCTAGGGGCTGCTGCCAGTTTCATGCCTCTTCATTCCAGTTTAATTTCACAAACTGTATCTTGATCTTGTTGCTAGTTTTTGTCAGATAGGACTGTGTGGTGCAATCAAGGCTGAAGCAGAAGACGGTGTGAAACGGCTGTTGTTACCTGCTGACATAAATCACTTGAATAGATCAGCCCTGTGGTGCTCAGGCCTAGTAAAGACGAGTTGGAATCACCTGCATTTCAAGGGTTGCTCTGAAATTGGGAAGTAATTACTTTATTCTTGCTGCTTGGCCTTTCAAAGATAATTGCAATTACACTGCTCTCCTTGTATTAATAGAGAGTGTAAAGGCAAAGGTACAGTAGTACTCTGATGGGTTTTGTAGACTCCAAAAATAGTCTGTCTTTCCTGCATTTATCCCATAAACGAGGGTTGATCGACAACAGTGCTTTTTCCAGAGACCATGCCTAACTCACATATACAATTTTTCCATTGTAGAACTAATTAGTTTTGGTTGAGTAACTCATCAACATTAAGTAACAATAAGAATCATATTTCCAGGAACACTTTCCTTGTTATGGAAAATTGGAATCAACTGTGGAAGTGTGGTTACTGAATCTAGTTACTTTTAACAGAGCATTTTTTAAAAGACAGAGCTTCCTGTTACAGTGCAAAGCGTTTTAGATACAGCTGATTGAGAGGCTGGATTATAGACATAAAATTTTAGGCTTCTTTGATTGCAAAGTTTTATTGCATTTTGATTTTAATAGAAAGATTTACATATTCTGAGATGTTCCCAGCATGAGGGATAGCCCAGCTAATGGAGGAAGATTTAAGAAACCTTTTCTCTGGAGTCATTTAAGAACAAGTTAGATAAACGCTGGCTCTGGGTAGGCACATGCTGGGGATAGACCTCTGAAAATCCTTCTGGTTTCACACTTTCTGTGAGTCATGTAATCTATTTAGTACATTTGTGTTGCACAGGCTTGCAGTTGGTTGCAGTTATAGAAGCCTTGTTTACACTGGCCAGGCTTCAATCTTCAATTTAGGGACAAATTCTGCCACTGAAGACCCATATACAATGCCCCTCTCCCTGAAAATCAGTCCAGAGTTTAATAGCAAGTTTCTACCACCTGCTACTCCCTCTTTACAATAGAGGAATTTTAGCCCCTCTCCTTTCCAATGTTTCCTTTCACTCTCAGTGCCAAGAGATGCACACTTTCTTCTCGTTTTCACCTACATGAAGGCTGCTTGCCTTAGTTTCCTTTCCACAGTTACTGCTGTACTGCTTCCTAGGAGGATTCAAGGATCTACTTTTTTCTCAAGCCATGAATTTAGGGGTATTTGATAATTCTTGGATGAATTATTTCTGCATATTCTGTCTTTTAGCTCTCAAGATTCTTCTGCTGCAGTTCTGCTATGATTTCACACTCTATTTACAGGCAGGCAAGACTGTAATAAAATAAATTGATTCTCCTGACGCACTGTGGGACATGTTTCTTTTAAATGGTGTCATGTTCTCTGTGACTTGTTTTTTCATTACTCGGAAAAGAAGGGACAAAGGTGAAGACCGTAGGCTTTTATATTTCTCAGTTGTCTCCTTATTTTTCACTTGAAGTTTTACTTCTTGTCTTTCATCATTATACCACCCAAATGTGCTTCGGTCAAAATGAAGTACTTTGCCCTTCAGTGTTTTACATTCAGGCTTTGCTGCAGACCCCACAGCTCCCTGCATCACCCTCATGACAAGGGAAAACAGCTATTCCTTGACAAGAGGAACCAGTGAGCATCATCACACTTCTTTTTTTCTTTCTTCTTGCTTTGACTGTCTAATGTTAGTTTACATATCAGGAGAATGTATACAAGATGAGAGAAGCTTACTGACCCATTGAGGCCTGCCCTTATTAACCCTGAAAAAATCTAATCAACCAATCCATCACCACTGTGAACTAACAAGTTCAATTGGTGGCTGTGGCTTCTGGTTTCTTCCACAAACATGGATGCAAATCTCCTTTGAACTCTCCGTTGTTATTTGCTTTCATTGCTGGTTGTGTTAATTTGTTGCTCATCTTGGCTACCCGATGGATGGATAAATTTTATCTGATCTATATCCTACAGCGCCATCTTTAACTTTTAATTGAAAGAGCTTAGTGGCATAAATTTGTCAGCTTCCTTTAGCACACATAGACCACATAGACAGAGAAGCTGTATTAATTTCTTGAGATGATTTTGATATATATGGATTTCAATCTTCATTGCAGAGTTAACCTGGGTTAGCCACACTCATGTGATTCCCTTTTCAGCCTGGCAAGTGAGAACAGTTACAGTGGTGGGCAGTATGAACAACGAGCACAATGACTTCATAAGCAGCTATTGTTTTGGGCTCTCAGTGCTGATCCGGTTGAATCAGGTTTGAACATTCATATTTGTTTCTGAGGCAGCCGTAGTCTGTGTTTTGCTCAGCTCATTGGCCATGGCTCCAGGGAAGCTGCAGTTGAAGAAAGACCAATAATTTCTCCCAGTTTCCTCCCGTTCATTCCATAATGCCTACATCTTTTATTTACAGAGCCTACAGGAACTGAGTTTACTATGGGAGATTTTCACTGACATGATGAACTAGTGAGTGCCAAATCCCAAGGAAAGGTAGAGAGAAGAGTTGTGTAGCTTTAACTTTCTTGCAGCTCTGCAAAATTTTACTGCAGTCCTGCAACAACTGTCTCACGAATGTAATTTGCCTTAAATTGAGGATAATATAGTAATACAGAGCAAGTCCTGCTGTTCTGACTGCCTGTATGGATGCTCTGTGGATAACAGTCTGTTTCACTTACAGTTGAGGGAATTTTGTTGGGGAGAGAGAGAAGAAAGCATTATTAAAGGGGGGAGGGAGGGAGAGGAAAGGCAAGAAAGAAACTGCAAATGCAAACCAGCAGTTTTACTGGGCACTGTATGTTTGCAGTACAGCCTAAGAATAGTCGCACCTTATCTGTATTCACATCTGGGCCAACTTTCAGTTCATGTGAAAAGGGCCTAGCTGCATGATGCCAAAGTAGCTGGGTTAAGAAGATCTAACTGAGGATCAAACTGCCTGATTTTACTTTTGCTGGTTACTGTGCATTGCATTTCATGCATTTCAGGCAATATGTTTCCTATTTGCATAACTGTTTATATTTTAAACAATCATATCTTAGAGCAACAATGTGTACTTGCTTTTTAAAATATTTGTCTTGATATGTTTCCCAATTTCTGGTCCTGGCACATCAAACTCAATAGAACATATTCTGGTTTTGGGAAGATGAAATCAGCCAGTGATGTAATCTATGTAACTGATGTTTCTCTCTCTCCTCCATGGCTCCTCTGAATTTGTTGCCTTTTATTTTATCCCTCATAAACTCAACAATAAAAGACAAAGCAATAAAAGTAAATTTTGGATTTTAGGCTCTCACTGTGTTTTACATTTGTAAGAAAATCTCGTAAGACTTAGCTAAGATATGAGTCAATAAGAAACAGAGATAAGAGGAACAATCACTAGACTCAATGTCTGTCTGTCAGCAGAGATATATGTATCTTTAATGTGGAAAGGAATTGTTACTTTAGAGACCTATTTTGAGAGCATCCTATTTTGAATTCATTACAAATATTAGCCATGAACCATTAGCAGAAATATCACTTATAAGGGGGCTTCAGGTGCTGGAAAATATTTTCTAGTATCAAAGACATAGTGGGAACAGCTTGCTCAACTTACTGTTGAATTACTTTTTGAATTTGATGTGTCACGTCCCCCTCACCAGCCCTTACCATACAGCAGCACTTAATTGTTTCGGTGCTGGCAAGTCAAGTCCTGTGAGTGGTTATTCTATACCATTGCCATTGACTTTACAGCTGATAGTTGCAAACTTTTTAGCAAGCCCTGGCAGAAAAACTGAGAGTGTATGGAAAGTCCTGTCTAAAGCAACGCCTTCAAGAAACACTAAGCCTCTACGATCGCTGTTGGTGCTAACTTATATCTGTTTAAACAAGATGTTTGGACTCCTGAGTTCTCAACTCGCCTATTTAAGCACAAAAGCAGGATGTTGGCAAATTTGGAATAATCACCCCTCTCTGTGTTAAACACAGAGATACAGGAAACTGCAGATTGACAATGACAGAGGAATGTACTAATGCAGTCATATTTTTTTTTTAATGGAACAACAGGAGAATTTGTAATTTTTTAAAAAAGTTTTTTTTTTAATTAAATCTGTTGTTAAATGGCCTATTTCAGATAAATATATTTAGGAAGCTCATTTTCCCTTATTTTCAATTTCTTTCCACTGTTGGCAGGCTGTAGCATAAGGCTCTTAACATCAGGAAGGGTCTGTCCTATGACAGAAAGAAGGTGTTGCTGACTATTGAAACACTTATCTGTGTAAGGTCAGCTACTATTAGAAACATGAACTTACCATGTTGTTGGTTTCAGAAAACAGACCCTGATCGAGACAGTGTCCTGGGTTCAGCAGCAGCAGTCATTTTTTCTCCTTCTTGGTAGCTGGTGCAGCGCTGTGTTTTTGATTTTGGGCCTGGGAGCAGTGCTGATAACACCAGTGTTTTCAGTTACTGCTTGGTAATGTTTAGGCTGGCCAAGGACTTTGTGAGTCTCATGCACTGCTAGGGAGGAGGGGAAGCCGGGAGGAAGGAGCGACAGCACCCCTGACCCAAACTGCCCAAAGAAGTTATTCCATACCACAGCACGTCATGTCCAGGATGTAAAGACAGAGAGCAGAGACCCGGAAGGGTGGTGAGGGTGCACGGTGGGGGGCACTGGTGGGGGTGCACTCCGTGGTGGGGCTTGATATTGGATGGTGAGAAATTGTATTCTTTTCCCTTGTATTTTCTCTTATTATAATTGGTGGTAGCAGTAGTGATTTGTGTTATACCTTAGTTACTAAACTGTTCTTATCTCAACGTGTGGGAGTTGCATTCTTTCGATTCTCCTTCCCATCCCCCCAGGAGCAGAGGGAAGAAAGAGGGGGAAGTGAGTGCATGAGCAAAACTGTGCGTGGCTGAGAAGCTTAAACTATGACAGACAGTCAAGACAAAACGTATATTCCTGCTATAAATATTCTAATTCTTTTAAAATATTATCTCATTAAATGTTGTCATTTTTGCCAATGACAGTTGTCATGATTATACACATATATCAAAAGCAGAGCAATCCTTTACTCCTGCAAGGAGTGGATACTATCTTGGGTTAGCATCAGGTAGATTGTGTGATGCTTTAAGTGATATTTTAGTCTAGGATTGTATGGGAAATGTTTGAAAATACTTAAGAAAAACAACAGCAAACAAATAGCACACAGCAAAATGACTTTTATAGTTAGATGGAAGTCAAAAGAACAGATGTCAGAATTATTTTCTTTCCCCTTTTTCTTAAAAAAATAATTCTACTGTAGTCTTCAAAAACTTAAATAAAACAAAAATAGTATTCAGGCCAAAAGTCAAGCAAACCTCTTTGTTTCAATGTCCTAAATCAGTGGAAAACATAAGACACTGCAAATGGAAACCTGAATCATGAGAAGCTATATTAAGAATGGAAGAACAATGATTGACTGCAATGAGAGTGGGGGTGGTGGTTAATGATGTCTGAAAAGACACTGTCCGAGTAGATGCAGTTGTCCTACTCTTGCTTGACACTTTTTGTTGCTAGAAGCTCATCTACGACAAATGAAAGCCAGTTACATCTTTTTGACCCCAATAATGACTAAAAGAAACACTTTCAAAATCATAGATGAACGGCCACATGTAGCCTCTGTTGACTTCAGTGGAACCTCTGCGTGAGCTTCTAGATTCAGTATTTGGTTTGCATTGTTTAGGAGTATGGACTCTTGCCTATTCTGCCCCATATTGGTCTGGAGACCACAAAAAATACTCCCCCTTCCCACACCAAGTAGTGGCCTGAGAAAAAGCACAGAAACATTGTATTTCAAAGCTACAGCAATATTCCAGGTCAAGTACAGAGATGATACGACAGATGAAAATGAATGCGGGGAAAAGGAATATGGTCTGGAGACCAAATATTTTGTATAAATTTAGCCCACAATGGGAATGCTAAATTCAAACAATTGCACCAATCCCATCATCTGTAAACTCAGTTATAACTTTTGATTTAATTCCAGTGGAATTTGTAACAAAAGGTTGAATTTAGTCCTAGCAGCATTTTTCCATAATGTAACAGGAACAATGTATAGAAAATAAGAGTCAGATTTATAGCTATGTTTACACATTGAAAAAAACCCAAAACAGATCTACTGATCCTCTCTGTGGAAATCTGTATAGCCTGCATGTTCTTGTGAAATGGGACCTACAATGGCTCATGTTCTTTTCCCTTCTGCCCCACTTTTGTTGTTGCCATTGTTGCAAGCTTTGAAAACAAATGCCTGTGTTATGAGGTCAAAAATCTTTTGAGTAGACCATATACCATAGGTGTAACTCAATGATGACTTTAGTATGCTTCCTAAGCCTTCTTCTGCTCTTGGCTCCCAATTCATTACGGCACACAGGTCAAACTTGTCTCTGATTCTTGACTGGTCATAAACTCCTTTTTTGTTCAAGAAGGAGAGGAAAGTATTAGCACTCAATGAATTATAAAATGAAAGAACATTAGGAGTATCAATATCACTGATTTGAAACTGGCTTTGAAACTATTTTAGGCAGAAGGATGGCAAGCTTTTTGGCTAGAGAAATCTGAGGCTAAAAACTCAGAAGAACAAGCCTTGACAGTATTCTTCTGAGTCCTGAGGTTTCCTAGACCTTGGCTAACTTCACTTGAATGTGGGATGAACTAGCTGTTTGCAAAAAGGAGCAGAGAAAAGAGTGCAGTAATTGGGAATTGCATTTCCTCTTTCAACAAGACCAACTGCTGTTGCAGTGCATTTAGATACTGGAGGTCTTCAAACTTCTAGTGACCCGAGCTGTCAATGCTTATTTTGGAGTTTAAAGCGGGATTCTCTAACGAATCCTGTGTGGGCCCAACTCCCTTTTCCTGAAGGTTGACGATGATATTTTTATTGAACTTTCTGGGAAGCACTTTACTGAGCTAAAATGTCTTAATATCTTTGTCTTTTTTAGGAAGACAAAAATGAGGTGTAAAATGCTGGCATTTAATCACATCTTTCCTTTTGCTTTGGTACTCTGGTGAGCTGTTTATTTTCAGCTTATTTCCTCACTGGAGGAGTAACTGGGAATTTTTCTCAAGCTGTCATGACACAAGCTGAACAAATAGAGCCGCAAAGAGCTGCATCCTGAGTTTGTCTTTACACAGTGCAGAAGACATAGTGTCTTGCAGACATAGAATCAAATCCAAAGTGGAGGGAGTCAATGTAAACATTTCTGTTGTTTTCACTAAAATTTGGATTGGGATGGTTCTTATGAAAAATAAAAAAATTTCCCGTGCAAAAATTGCACCAAAATAATGTTTAGTTTTGTTTAGTATCACATTTCCCTGTAGTGTGGTAAAATCAGAAAATTATAGTAAATTCGAATGATACAAAGGGTTCAAACCCAGCAGTTAATTCATTTTTCACTGCATCCTCATTCCTACTGAAGTCTGGGAGACTTGAATTGCAATTTAATGTAAATTTTGAAGACCAAAGGGTGGCTAACAATGAAGATGATGATATTTACCAATGCACTGAGATGTGACTGGATGCTAATTTCTATTTGTTGGAATGGATGGCTGTATTGTGCTCAGATAGCTGAATTGGCTCGCTGCACTCTGTTAAAAACAAACAAACAAAACCAAACCAAAAACTAAGTTCTAGAATGTGACTTGAAAAGGATTTGTTACTCTTTTATAGTCTTTTCCCTAAAGCATTTAATAGGATTTTCAGACAGACTATGAATGATGATAATATAAGTTTATAGAGATGGGAAGCATGACTCTTCAAGGCTGAAAAATGAGCTGACAAAATTCATAATGAGGTTCTGTGTATGCTGAGACTCTGTCTTGGGAGGCAGAAGAGTAACCTCTCCTTCTGTCATCCCTGTTAGCTTTACCACAGCTTGGAAAAGCTTGCTTCAAAACCTGGCTATACTTCTGCGGCTCTGTTGAGAGGTTTTTCCTGTCAATTTGGATGATAAAACAGGAAATGGTAAATTTTGTCTTGATGGCTCAGAGATATGTTGGGTTTACATTATTAACAGAAGGGGGGGGGGGGGGGAATAGTAAGCCCCTATATTCATTATAAGCAATTCAGAGCCTTCCTGCTTTTAGAGATTAATTCATTTTTCCAAACCAGCAGTAGGATTTTAGGCATCTCACTTGTCTGTCAAGGTCTATTAGTAGAGAATTGTTTTCTCTAAAGAAACTCTTTGTGCTGAATGGTACAACTGTGTCTTCTGAAGAGAGGATCTGAAAGTTTGCGGCTCATCTGCATCAGTGATTTGCAGTGTTATGATACAGTACAGGGTTTTAACTAGTGCAGTGAAGTTCTGGTTAAGGCTGTTCACTTTTAAGGTGGCTTTGTTTTTCTTTGTGTCTTACATATGGAATCAAATCTGATATAGTTGTAGTCACTAAGCAAATTATCACCGTCAAAACCCCTACTGTTGTAGGGTCTTGTACTCTTGAACTTTATTCTTCTCTGTTTCTTTTATTATGAGATGGAGTAGAACAGGTTCATTTTGTTTCATGACTGGAATTTGGGCAATGGACTCCTTGGCAAGAGGCAGCTTGTGAAGACAACAGAATTAAATTGAGTTTAGGTTAGGGTGGGTGCTCTCATCTAACTGAATTAAGACTGTCTTAAGGTACTATGATATAGTTGCAAATATTTGTATGGATTTAGATGGGTTTAATACAGATTTAATTCAAATCAATATACCAGATCCCACTGGAAATGTTTTTTGGAATACTGTTAACATTTTCATACGAAGTGTCCTCACGGTTGGTTTGATACTTGCCGGAAATTTGAAGTAGTTGGACCTCAGAAAGGTGAGGTGGATACAGCACGATCACATGGAAGGGCAGGCAAAATAGATGAACCACTAGGGTTTTTCAATTCAGATGACAGAAAAATATGTTTCATGGAAAAATATTCATATGGAAAATGTGTCTTAGTTTTTGCCAAACCCAGATGACAGATTTTTTAAGTCTTCAAAAATATATCTCACAAAAAGTCTGAATGTTTTAATTAGCTCACTCTCCTGTGTCATGGAGTTTATATATATAAATATATAGTTTATATATATACACACACACTATATATATGTATATATTTGAGAGCTACTCAAATACAAAACAAATATGTACACACTATATATATTATATTATTATTATTATATATATTGTATTTGAGTAGCTCTGTAAAGTTCAGATGCCTTAGCATGCCTTTATAGACCATGTATTTGATGGGATTGTAACATCTGATTAATTATGAGCTTGGATAAGCTAGTGTGGACACAGGTAGCAGTGCTGTGTGCCTGGGAAAGCAGAGAAGAGACTGCAGGGGAAAAGATAAATGCTGTGTTCTGACTAATCAGTTCATCAGCTGCTGCACTTTTGTGGCGTGCCATACAGCCATGTTCTTCCCAGACATAGAGATTCTCCCACGATATGAGATATGCCCAGGGTAATAAATCCTGGCAGTTGCATTATAGCAAAATGAGAGATAAATGCAGATTTGGTATGTTTTTATCCTGCTATAGTTGGTAGTTTACAGTTGTTTTGTGTCTTCTCACTGTAGCCTTTCCCAGCCCCATCTTCCAGTTGGCTGAATGGTGCAGATTTAAAGTAATAATATGAATATCTTATATGAATGGTGATATCTAGCTTGATACTCTGGCTGCCAGAGAAATTGCACGTGTACAAGTGTGGAATAAATGGGCTAGCATGCAAATTCCCTATGTTAAAGAGAAATATTCAATATCTCTTTGTCCTGTTCCCTGTCATTTCACTTGAACACACAAGTTTGGTAATTTTTTCCTTGTCTTGTATGGACAGGGGTGAAACAGCCAGAGTTAGGCCATAAACAATCTCTGTGAAGGCTGTGGCCTTTCGCTCTCCCAGTGTGGAGTCTTGCGGAGTTTTGGATGGAAGCCTATGGGTACTGTGCAACCTCGTATCACAAGAGTTTCTCTGAAAAAAAAAATCTGTGCAGCCCCGCAGTAAACCACTGCTGAAGCTGACAAGGACATTAGCTCTCAGTTGTTCTGCTTGTTGGAATAATTACGGGGTATGTGTAATCTTAGGCTGGGGTGCAGTAAAGAAGTTCTCTTTCCTGTGAAGCAATATCATGCAAGGTGCTTTTTCTGCAATAGCTGTGAGCAGCCTCATTATCTTTTCCAATGGCTATCCTGACTCCTTGTGGCCACCAAAGACACTTGTTAGACATCAAGTAATTTTTCAGAGGACACTGCTTTTTTTCTACTCAGTGATGTCATATGGGTCGATGCTTACTATATTTAATTAAAATAGGTCATTGATTATTCTTAAATTGTATAGAAGTCTCTGTTTACCTAACTAAAGATCTTCGACAGTTAAGAAGTGGCTCACAGATCTTTCTTAATGCCAAACTTTAGTTTGCCCTGAATGCTCTTACAGTGAGCATGTAACTGCTGACTGTTCTTCGCTATTAGCCTTAGCTGTCCTCCATGGTCTTTACATCTCACATAGGTACAGTGGCAGGAGGCATAGCAGAAACAAGATGACAAGAATCTGAGACATTTTTGTCTGGAAAGCCCTGTGATACAAGGATGCAGTAAAAACAATCCAAGTTCTCCTTTTCTGCATCTTTGTTTTACGTTAATTTTAATTTGTTGGTTGTCGGGTTGTTTAGCAGGACTGAAATTTGGCAGGAAGAAAATACTCCTTTATCTATGTAATGTTGACAATTGTTTTTCTTTTCTTTCCTGGGTTGGTTTGTAGTGGTAACTGGGTTGTTTATTTTTCTTTTGGCTTCTTGCATGTTTAAGAGCAGACTACAAATACCCTAACAGATACAGTTACCCATAAATGGCATCAGCAACAGGCACTGCCTAACAGTAACTGAAAATTGGTAATGTAGCTAAAGAGAGGGTCTTCAAGTGATACCACATCTGAAAGTTGCCTATACTTCTTTGAATGTTCTTATGAGATCCTCTGAGAGGAGCTGGGAACAAAAGAAAGCAAAGTAGATCTTGGACAGGTTCATTAAATGAAATCTTAGATTTAGCGGTGTAGGGTAGTCAGCCCAGTCTTGTTTCTGCAATAATGCGCATGTTTTTCCCCTGTTGTTGACTATTGTAAATAGAACAGGATAAACACTTAATATCCAAAAGCTGCTGATGGTGGTAAGTGCCTTGTGTGCATATAATGGAATTTGCTGTTACCTTAACTTTCCCAGGTGCACTTACATAAAATGTCAGTCTTTAAATACGCATTCATGTGTGACTTTCTCTTCCTTCCTCAGTGAGGCCGACTGTAGCAATTTACTAGAATTCAGCTTAAATTCAACATTTCCCACTTTCCCTGGCTTTTGTGGGCATGGCTTGTAAACTAAATCACACTCTCATTATTCTCATGCATGCTTTCTGAATGTGAAATTTTAATTGCTACATGTGAATACTTCCCAACACACTTCTACTGGATTCTGGTGAGGTCCTATTTTGTAGAGTATAAAAATGTGAACAGCTATAACAAATGTGGTGCAGTAGAAAATATCCCACTCTCAATTAAATTTTACTTTAAAGTTTACTTTAAAATTGCAGCCCAAATTTCAGCTGTCACAAGAATCAAACGAATGCCTTAGGATTCTCTCTGTCATAAGGTAAAAAGGTTGCTGACTGCAACTTCCAAAGAGATTTCTCTCTGTGATAAATTTTCTGAAGTACAGTCTGACACTTCATTCTTTGAGTATGTTAAGAGAGTGGCAGTGAGCAGTGATGACAGAATGACAGAGTTGCAAAGGAACTTCATCCTAGCTGACCAGGAGTTAACATGTGGGGCTCAGGCAGTGTTCAGTCACTTCTGTGTGGGAAAACACTGATGCTGCTGGAAAGAAAAATAGCAGCAGTCTATAGGTACATGCACCTGTAGAGATAGAGATGGCATCAAAGAAGTGAAACAAAAATGGTGCATGGGCCAGATGCCAGCCTGTGTGAATGCTTCATAGGATAGTTACTCTACAGTGATACTAGCAGATCAGTCTTTATAAAAGCTCTCAGGAGAAAGGCTGGTGTCCATGTTTATATCCTGTCCTGCAGAAAGGGAGACAGTGGAGTGTTAGAGCTTCCCCCTCTGCTGTCCAGTGCTGCTCATGCTCTGCCACGTGTTCTCAAGGAATAATGCATAAGTGTAATGTGGCAAAATAAAACAATATGCAGCCCTCCATGTAAACGCACCAAATGACATTCATATTCTGACTGAAGAGAAGGAGAAAAGCTGTTTTCTTGTGCCACTGTTTGGTTAAGAGGAACATAATGAACCAGCAATACCTTGATGAAATTCCTGGGAATAATATAGGCAAAGGATTCGTCATAAATACTTGTGTACATAATGAACCAGCAATACCTTGATGAAATTCCTGGGAATAATATAGGCAAAGGATTCGTCATAAATACTTGTGTACTTTATGGAAGCAGAATTTCCTCCTTTATTCTCATCTCTGTAGTACTATAGTAGCAAAAGTTATGGAATTTATTAATTTATTACTGACTATATAGTGCTGAAGGACTTTTTTTTTTTTTGTAAAGAATTTGTAAAATAGTATAATAAATTTGTAAAGAAAGTATAGTATAGAATTACTTAATACTTTTTTAATGTCTTGAATACTTCAGATATTTTCCTAGAATCAGACTAAAGATTTACTTAATGAGCAGTTTATCACTTTGTTTCCCTAGCTTCCATTCTGCCAGCTGCCAGACCCCACCAGCTTGTTTTCACTGTAGCATTTCAGATTGCAGGTGCTGGAGGGCCACACACAGTCCAAAATGCTGCACACCACTAGCAGTCCCAGAGCTGTGCTAAGCAAAGCCAAGCAATGAATAATTCACCTTTGAGTTAGTCGACTCTGCTACAGCTGGCAGTGACTTGTAAGAAATCCCAGAACTGACACTTGGATTCTTTAGCAAGGGGAACAGCACCAAATGGTCTGTGTAACAGTATTGTTCTTGAGTGTGATAGAGGACAGAGGCTGATGAGATCTCAAGGCCTTCATTTTGCTATCTGAATAAGGTATGTAAACATCAGAAGATGAAAGGCCAGCAAAATATGTAAATTTAACCCTACATCTTCCCTATAAAGATTAAATGTCACAGCCACTTAGTTTCAATGGATTTCTGGGGAGAACTCAAAGGCACTTAATGAGAATCAGGTGTTCAAGAAGTTGCTTCTCACTAACTGGATTAAAAAAATTTGCGGAGATTTTTATGTTCATACTCGCCAGTTTGGTCAAGACAGAAACTACTGCCTACCATCTGAGAGCACATAGTCTGAGGCAGGCAGGAATCACCTCTGACAAAGGTAGGAGAGCACTCAGGATTTGCAGCAGCGCTGCAAAAGAAGAATTTAACTGTGAGAGTTTGTCTACAGGGTGTGACTGTACATTAGGGTTGCTTGCATTTGTTCATTCCTTGGGTTTGGAAGGTTTTTAACTGAGTAGTTTCAGCCAGTACCCTGCTGCCAAAGGGAAGAACTGCTCTTCTGTCACCTGTGGTGTCTTGAGGTCATCCATCTGCTTTCCTTCCCTTGGCACAGGCCCTTAAGCAGCTGCATGATGAGTAGGTCTGGGGAAGTGATTTGGTCAAAAATGTGGCAGAGTTGCGAGTCCAACTTTCTAAGGAGATGTGGGAGTTGTCATGAGTAATCAGAGTAGCATGACACACTAAAATTCTAAGAAATATCTGACTTATCAAAGGGTGTGTGAAGATGGCAAAGAACAAAGGAAATGTGTTAAAGCCTGCTCTGGAGAGTGGGGAGTAGAGTGGCAAATGGGATAAGTAATTGGCAGAGGTGTCTGAGTAAGGATTTGAAAAACAAGGAAGTTTGGGAGAAGGGAAAGGAGGGGCACATACTTGGAGAGGTACACACTTGGGGAGGTAGAAGGGATAGTTGTTGCTGGAGGAGGCTTTGATAAAAGGAGGGGAGGCTAGGCTTCTGTTGTGGA
Source organism: Amazona ochrocephala (assembly GCA_039720435.1). NCBI lineage: Eukaryota > Metazoa > Chordata > Aves > Psittaciformes > Psittacidae > Amazona > Amazona ochrocephala. The sequence goes on along the minus strand of CM077884.1, from coordinate 28,847,360 downwards.
GGGAGAAGGTGTGTGTCTGGAAGGGGGATCCTTAATGCCTGATGTAACTCCGACCAAATCCAAGTAAGTGCTCTACAGTGAGGAAACCGAGGCTGTCAGTGTAGGATTGGATGTGTTTTAAAAAAAACTAAATCTTTTAAAACCTTGTGCTTTCCATCAGACAGAATAACAGAATAAGAAACCTTTGGTCAGGCTGTGTTGTCTGTCCCAGCTTTTTTGCAGAAAAGAATTGTAAAACAAAGAGCAGGCAAGGATGAAACTTTGGGAAATGATTGGCTTAATGTTTTGCTGTGGTGTTGAAGGTTTTACAGCTGGGCCTAGTGTCTTAAAATTGCAAGACAACAAGGACCCAATCCTACCACAGGATAACAGATGTTATCTTTGCTCAGGATTTGCAGGGCCTAACAAATCATAGAATCATAGAATGGTTTGCATTGGAAGAGACCTTCAAAGGTTATCTGCCATCTAGTCCAGCCTCCCTTCAATGAGTGGGGACACCTTTAACTAGATCACGTTGCCCAGAACCACATCCAGCCTGGCCTTGGTCACATTGCCCAGAACCACATACAGCCTGGCCTTGAATGTCCCCAGGGATGGCACACCCACCATTTCCCTGGGCAACCTGTGCTAGTGTCTTACCACCCTCATTGCAAAGAATTTTTCTTCTCATCCAGCCTGAATCTCCCCTCTTTTGGTTTAAAACCATCACCCCTAGCCTTATCTCAACAGGCCCTGCTAACAAGTCTCTTCCCATCTTTCTTATAAGCCCATTTTAAGAACTGAAAGGTCTCTTTTGAGTCCTCTATTCTTCAGGCTAAACAACGGCAACTCTCTCAGCCGTTCCTCATAGGAAAGATGCTCCATCACTCTGATAGTTTTTTGGTGTCCCTCCTCTAGACCCTCTCCGTCAGGCTTGTATTTTTCCTGAACTGTGGACTCCAGAGATGGACGCAGTACTCCAGGTGGCATCTCACGAGAGCAGAGTAGAGGGATAGAATCACCTTCCTCAACTTGCTGGTCACGCTCCTTTGGATGCAGCCCAAGATAAGTTTCATCTTTTGGGCTGCAAGTGCACTGCTGGTTCGTATCCAGTCTTTCACCCACCAGTACTCTCAAGGCCTTCTCTTCTGGGTTACTCTCAATCCCTTCTTCCCCCAGCCTGTATTGATACTTGGGGTTGCCCTTACTCAGGTACAGGACCCTGCACTTGACCCCATTGAACTTCATGAGGTTCACGTGGGCCCATCTCTTGAGCCTGTCTAATCCGTCTGCATAGCTTCCTGTCCCTTTGGCATGTCAACTGCACCATTCAGCTTCATGTCATACGAGAGAGTTGCAGCCTGATCCAATATGGCAGCTTTTAAGTGTCCATGCTAAGAGTGCGAGTTCCTTTGCAAAGCATAGGAGAAAGAACTCAGCCTGCATTCATGACATAAGGGAATGTCCAGTACATCCTCCTATGGGAGGAGGATGGTGGATGTCAAGGAGAGGCAGGCAATCCCCATGCCACACATTGAGCTCCCCTGGAAGGAGAACACTACTTAAAGTGAATAATTGTGTCCATGTTGCTGGTTAAGTTGTGTACATGTAGTATGCTCTGGGGTTGGAATTTTGCATGGGAATGTGTACATGAGGAATTTGCATTACCAGACAAGGAGAATGGTTGCAAAACATGAATAAGACTGAGCTGATGATGAATTCTCCTGACTGTCTCTTTTCCCTGCACTGAAGGAAAGAAATGGGGCTGATTTCCTTGTTCTGACACTAGTGCTTCCAAATGCCTTTGCTGCTGAAAAGTTCTGAGTAGTGACCAGAGAGAGGGAATAAAGTGGTGGGAATGCATACAAATGTCCATTCTCATGGATAGAAAAATCAAACATGAAATCTTTGTGGGAAAAAGTATGTATTCTGAAAACAAAACTTGTCTGTGTTCTGGAACAAGTTGCATGCAAGACTTTGTTCCTTCTTGCTCATTGCCTTGTGCAATATTGTTGATTTTTTGTTTGGTCATACAGATTTTCTGTTGGGAATTTTTGTTTTCTGTGTTGACATGCAAAGAAATTTTGCATCTAAAATTTCAGCTGCTTTTGACAATTTGATCTCCTTTTGTGCACAAGTAGCATGCAATATGGAGAGGATGTTCAAGCCATGCAATTAGTCATGCAAATATTTTTGTGCATGCCTGTTTGCAAGCAAGTAGATACTCCTACTGAAGTGTCAGAATGTCTTTGAAATTAACCATGCATATGTGTGTCTTGACCTCATAATTTTTTAATGTAAATATTACAGAAATACAAATGTTCTCAATTTTAGAACATCTGCACTGTTTCTCTATTTGTTAGCAAATTCTTATCATTCAGGGAGAGACAATTGAAAGTGTGTAAGAGACCAGATTGTTGCTTTACAAATGTGTTGGAACCTTTAGGCAGCACAGAGGAAAATGTAGAGTAGATGAGGGCATAAGCAGACCCATCCGTTACGCTAACACAACTCATGAATCATTAAGGATCATGGAAGTAGTTATAAATAGAAGTGGCACCAGAAGGTTATTTCTGTGAAGAACTTCAAAGTGAGGACAAGAAGCTTGAGTGTGGTGTTGAGGAAGTTGGTCAAGGGACAGTGTCCAGTGGGCAAGAGATTGGAGCTTATTTTTAACAACAGGAAGAAAACCAGTGACACTTGATTATAAACAAAGTGTTAGCTTGTTGAAATCAACATCATTAAAGTCTGGAATCTCTTACACAGCCAAGTCTGTTCTGTTTTCTCTTGGTCAAACCAACCATTCACTTTCCAGGTTTTAATTAATAATTGATTTTATTTTCAAGAGGGCTCATGCAGCAGGAGTTCTTCAAGTTGGCAGTTATTTTTGCTGGGCTCTATAATTAATTTTGGAAGGATGTGTCCCTCTCATGACAAAGTTATGACAAAGATTAGTTCTGTTGTACATTTGATAATGATGCTCTGACTGGTAATTGGACAGCCCTCGCTTTCTAAGGTATTCTAAGAAACACATCTTAAAGTCTGGAAAGCAACAAGGAAATCATTGCAGAATAAAAACGTCATAATTATTAAACATGGTGATGTAACAGTAAGGTCCTGATATTAAATTTCCCCAATACATGTTGTAAAGATGCATGGAGAATAAAGTGTTAATTCCAGCGATAATATAATGTGAGGAAGAAGACCACATCAAACAGCACCATCTACCGTTCCCTCTTGGACTGCGAAGACCTCAGCCAGTTGGGGAGGTTTGTTCCAAAAGGAATATTTTGACAAAGTGTTTTTTGATATTCTGCTAGCAGTTTATGAAAGCTTTCTTAACTCTATTATGTAGAAATGAGATGTTACTCTTTTGATTTAGGTAGCTTTGATAAAATCCCTCCTTTGATAAAGCCTGAAAAGTTTTGATTACACCTGCTTGTATGTGACATTCAGAAATTTTGTCTTGGGAAAGATCAAGACTTCTCTTAAATATATTTGGGTTAATATGGACTAATTTGAATATTTTTAAAGCTCAGCCAAATTAATATATGCATTAGTATATTCAATATAGCATAAACACATAGAATAAAAGCATACTTCAACGCATACGATAATCAACACAATAAAACTGTACAGTCATCACATGACAGTTTACATACCCTGAAACAAATGGCGTGCACTGGTGCTTATTGACTATCATTTTGATAATGTCCAACCTTTGAAGCCATTGTAATTATGTCCAAGTAAATAGAAAGTAATTAATAAGAGCTCTGAGTGAGAAAGGATTCCTTCAGCCCCTGGCAATGGCTGGTCATCTGTCCCTGGAGTTTTACAAATAAAAATGGGATATTAAATGGCACATAATGAGCAGAACGAATGGCCACAAGAGCAGAGATTTAAAACCAAAACCAAACCAACCCACAAAGCCCAACAACAAAAACAAAACAACAAACAAACAAACAAAAACCCTGCACAAACTCCATTGTTACTTATGCTTGCAGAGACTAGAGCATAAAAACATGCAAAGAAATGATAGCAACATAAAAGAAAGATTCCCAGCACTGTCAGCTTTGAAAGAAAAGGCTCATATGCCCTGACCTTCTTTCTCGGATGAGGGATTACAGCCAACTTCAGTGGGAGTAGTGTGTAGAAGTGAGTGCAGGATTAGGGCCAGTGTATGCCTGTATGTACTGCATGTGTGCTGCCCTTAACTCCAGTTGCTCAGAAAATGGGCTTGAGCTGAGAGCCAAGTCTGGATTTAAGGTGGGTCTTTTTGTGAGTGCAAGGGTGTTTCCAGAGGAGTTGTAAGGCAGGTCTGGAGGCAATGTGTAAGCAGGCACTTAAGTGGTTCAGCCATGTGTGCACAATTCCTGGATCAGAAGCTGTGCTGCCATGGCTATTACAGTGCTCACACTGAGGAGATGAGAGCTGCTGAAAGGCAAGGTGTTGCCTTTGGCACTACATCCTGCTTATGCCAGAAGAATAGTGTGGAAGCTGCTTGCGGCAAAGACAAAGCTTATTCATATCTGTCTGCAGAAGTTTATGTACACATACTCTCAGTCTGGCTTACAAGAAATGAAGATGCTTGCTGGGAAGTGCAAAACTGGGTCAAAACTCTTCCAGACTGGTTAGATGCTGGGATCTGGTTTTGGTTCAGCTCCTTTTCTAACAGCACATTTATTCCAGATAATCATTTTATGGATGAGATTATAGAATATCTTGTTTTTGAAAACTGCATAAATGCATTTAATTGCTTTAAGAGGTATTTATCACTATGGTGTAGTGATTTTCATAGCAGACATGTAACTTCAGAAAAATCCTGCAGTGAATCACAATACCTTAATGAAACTAGACTCGCTTTTTATAAGGCACATATGGTATGTTCAAACAGCTCTGTTATCATAATCATGGTCTTATGGTGTGCTGGGCTTAATGATGGATGCAACAATGCCACAGGCATTGGACTGATGGAGAGGATAGAGGGGAAATAGTAATTTGTGCCTTCTCCATCTGCAGCTTGTTACTGTGGTTATTATCACAATTTGAACACCTTTGGTTCAGAAGATGCATTGATGATGATTATTATTGCTTGTTTTGAATTTCACTGCTGTGAAATTCAAAGCAGAAAGGGCAGCTTATAGAAAGCCTTGGTGCCTTTATCATACTTTCTGATAAGTATGATTAAGAAATAATATAATAATAAAGATTGTAACAAGAAGTAATAAATTTCTCATTCCGTAGTGGGTAAGTACTTACAAGATACATTTCCTCCAAAACATATGGATTAAATTCCTTTAAATGTTTTAGCTATTTTTTTTCAACCAAATGTGGGGGAGAAAATAGAAATGCTTTAAATTAATAAATTTAAATTTTAAGCTCCTAGTCATTCAGTTGGACAGGACGTGAAGTGTTGAGGTTTGGCTCAAATGTAGTATTTTTTTGATGCTCGAAAATAGTGGCTGAGAGTGAGGAATCAGAGGGTTTGCTTCAGAGTGAAGATGGAACACTTTCCACTTTAGATTATCTTCTTTCATTTTTCCGAAAAATCTAGTATTTGCACAGTTCTAATTATGAGCTCTGACATGGGATCAGATTCTCTGTTTTTCAAGAGGGGTGAGTAGCTTAATTAAGAGTACTTTGCCTGTATGAACAGTCTGGCCCTGAAACTTGAGGTTCACACATAATTTCCAGTTATGTGCTACTGGAATAATTGCGGAATCTCTTCAGTGTGATTGAGGGGGGAAGAGCAGTAAACAAGAACCTAGCATGTATTTTTAAGAGCAGGTGGCTAATCTTCCACTAAATAAAGCAATAATTTCAGCATATTCTGGTGATTACAGATAATAGTTGTTCAGGTAATATAAGCTTTTTCAGGCGTGGCATCTTGTTCTAGGTGTTGTAACCTGTCGTTTACTCCTCCAGTGTATTCAGATTTACTTAGTAATTGCTTTGCTGAAAAAAAGATTATATATTATTTAGCTGTCAGATGTATTGGAAAAGTGCCAAATAACTCTTAAACAACCAAATGTTACCCAATAAACAGTAGTAAGAACAAGTCATGCATGAAGCAAGGATCTGACTTATTTTCTTGTTGCATGGTTAACATTGGAAAGAAGTTCTGAATCAGGTCTTTCTGCCTTTGCCTCATCATCCAAGTAATCTGATAGGCTTGAAAAAGTTTAAATTTTCAGTTAAAATCTCAAAAAGACATCCAAACTGTTTTAACTCCAGGAAGAGCTCCAAATAGTCCTTAGTTCAGCACGGTGTTTTTTGTCTAGATGAAGGGTTCCTGTAGTAGAATTTCATTATAAATTGTTACACTTTCATAAAATTGGTTGGAAACAGCTAATGATCAGCATTTTTCAGAGTCAGAACAGGAATTCCTATTGAAGCTTCCCTTAGAGCAAAGCAGAGAATCTGTCTAACCCCTTCTTAACAAACAACTACATTATCCTATACTGTGCACATATGCAGCAAAGACACGCTTTGATGGAGATAACTGCCAAACCCAAGACTGCCTATGTGCTCAGACTTACACGAGGAAGTTCTAAACTCGAGTTTTTGATTGCATCCATTCATTACCCTTTAATAGTAAGGGGAGTAGGCAGAGCAAGAAACCCCTTTGGCTTAACTGTGAGCTTCTGAGTCTGCTCAAAACCAAAAGGGAACAATATCAGAGGTGGAAAAGCAGATGAATAACCACTGAAAACTTCAAGGGCATTGCCTAGATATACAGAAATGCAGTTAGAAAAGCAGAAGATCAGTTGAATTTAATTTGGCCAGCGATGTCAAAAGCTACATGGAAGGATTTTTCAGGTGCATAAACAACAAGCAGAAACAGAAGGAAAATATTGGCCCACTTCTAAGCATGAGAGGGAATTTAGTCACCAGCAATGCTGAAAAGGTAGTTTCTCAACACTTTCTTCAACTCTTGGCCCCCCAGCCTCGGAAACAAAAGTCCAGGTTGATGCAAGCACAGATCATCAGTGAAAGAACAGTTAGTACGTGAACTGTTACAGGAGCTTGACACCTATAAGTCCATGGGCTCTGATAATATCCGCCTGATGGTGTTAAGAGAGCTGGCTGACATCCTTGCAAGGTTGCTCTCCATAATCCTTGAGAAGTCATGGAGATCAAAGCATGTCCCAGAAGACTGGAACAAAGCAAATGTCATCTTCACCTACAAGAAGGGCTCGAAGGAGAATCCAGGATATTATAGGCACATCGATGTTACTTCAGTCCTTGGGAAGGTTTACGGAGCGACTCATCTTGGGGGCTATCACAAGTCAAATGAAACATGCGATTGGGAAAAGCCAGCATGGATTCACCAGGGGCAAATTGTGCTTGACAAAATAACCTGCTCAGCTGATGTGGGATGAACAGTGGACGTTTTCTACCCAGATTTCTGCAAGGATTTTGATACTATTTTCCACAGCCTCATCCTAGAAACTGATGTGCTATCATCTAGACAAGTGGTCTGTGAGCTGGGTGGGAACTAGCAGACTAGCTGCACCCAGAGGGTGGTAGCGTATGGCTCTTTTTCAAACAGACAACTTGCCACTAGTGGGTTCCCCAGAAATCAATGTTGGGCCCAATGCTGTTTAATATCATTTTAAGTCAACTGGAAGGTGGGATCAAGTGCACCTGGATGAATTTTGCCAATGATACTGAACTGAGTGGGGAAATGGACCCTTTGGAAGGGAGAGCCTCCTTGCAGGAAGACCTGGATAGGCTGAAGGAGTGGGCTAACAAGAACCTTATGAAGTTCAATTAGGACAAGCGTAAGGTCTTGTACCTGGGAATACAATCCCGGAGTACACCACAGGCTAAGATCTACCTGGCTGGGGAGCAGCTCTGTGGAAGGGGACCTGGGGGTCCTGGTGGACAAGCTCAATGCAGGTGAACAGTGCACAGCTGTGGTGAAGAAAGCTAAAAGAATGCTGGGATACATCAGCAAGGGCATCATGAGCAGAGATAAAGATGCCATTATCCCACTCTATTCAGTGCTTGTCAGGCCACATCTGGAATTCTGCATTCAGTTTAAGTCCCCACTATACAAAAAAGATGTGGACAGGCTGGAGAGGGTCCAGAGAAGGGCCACAAAAATGAACAAAGGACTGGGAAACCATGAGAGGAAAAGCTGAGAAAACTGGGTTTGTTTAGTCTTGAGAAAAGAAGGTTCGGGGGAGACCTTATCCCCATTTTTCAGTGTTTAAAGGGTGGTTACAAAGAAGATGAGGACTTCCTTTTTACAAAGAGACACATGGAAAAGATTAGGGGTAATGGGCACAAGTTATTGCCAGGGAAATTCCAGTTGGACACGTTGAAAATTTTTCACAATGAGAACAATCAGCCACTGGAATAATATCCTAGGGAAGCTGTGGATTCCCCAACATTGGATGCTTTTAAGATTCAGCTGGACAGGGCACTGGGCCTTTTTGCCTAGACTTTTGCCATGAAAGGTTGGACTAGTTAATCCTTAAGGTCCCTTCCAGCCTGATAGTGTCTGATTCTATAATTCTAAACTTGAAATTGGGTTTAGCAGAAAAGCTGTCATATTTGAGGTGTTAATGTTTCCCTTACTAGAGGATCATGCAGGATTTAGAGTATCTGATATTCTATCAGTGCTGTGATATAGCTGGGTAATGAAGACAAGTATCTTTAAAACCACAAAGAAAGTCAGCAGCAAGGTAAAGACTTGGTGTCCAGTCCTGAAGCCTAATTCTGAGGCTTCTGATAGGGACTTGGTTATACACTTGCATCAAAAGTTCTCATGACCTGTTTGAGAAGGATGAGGTTATTTTGGGTCAAACGCCTAAGCACGTCAACTATCAGGCTCTCATTTTCTGCTCGCTTGACATGGTCTTCACTGGAAACGCATTGGACAGAAAGGAAGCCATGGCAGGATGAGTGGTTAGGCAGGTCTTCACAGCCTGTTGTGCAGTTCACCTTTCAACAGCTTGTGGTCAGTGGGCAGAAAGCAGGAGTCGAAACTATTTGAAGAGTGTGCTTCCCACCCTTCCCGCCTGCTCTGCTCTGCCTGAAGCAACTTGTTTGATTCCATATACGTTATTTTCCCTGTCAGAAAATGACTCTCACTAAAACAGGATTAGGGAGCTTGGCAAAGGGAGAATGAATTAATTACAGGACAAACTAATATTCCCTCCCCCAGGAGTCTTGGCTTCAGTTGTCACTTCTGATGCTTGTTCTCTATAAATGGTGTCTGGTTGGCCTGTGTTCCTTTTCATCTGACAAGATAACATCTTTTTTACTCCTGTTTTGTTGCCCAGGTGTACAGAGTTCAGGTATTGACAGATTAAAATAGGCAATCTGCAGAACACAGTGACCGATGCTTTTAATCACACTGAGATTGTGGCATTAGGTTGGACCCCATCTAAGTTTAGACACTTTGAGGCACCTAAAATATGAGCAAAGCCTCTCCAGATTTCTCAGTTGATGAAGCAAAACAAGATCTCCATTCAGGCCTAAGGAAGTTAAATAACCTTCTTCACATATGTATTTTTCTTTTCTGTCTACTGAAAGAAAGTACAGTGACAAAGGTCCTAAAGATTACTGAAATGAATCTGGATGTTACAGAGAAAAATGCAACATTTCGGCCTTGATCCTGTAACAGTTATTACATGTTCTTAGCTATGTCCACACCAAAATAAACACAGGATTTGTAGCATAATGCATCATTCTGTGATAATTTTGATAAGCTTATATTATGTGATGAAGAAAAAGCAATGCAGGATACAGAGCATGCTTGTAGTTGATAGTGTTCTGTAGTGCTAGATGCTGCACCGTTGAAGTTGTCTTTATTTCTGTAGCTTATCTTTCCAGCACTGGGTCCCACCAAGTATTTTCAGTGTTGACTCTACCTGGGTAAGTGGCATCACAGTTAGGCTGAACAGACAGGATCCGAGCAGTCACAGTGCAACTCATGCACAAGGTACTTACAGTGCCTAATGCCTGTCTTACCTCAATGTTGCTGAGAAGTTGAGGGTTGTTTATGCTACAGACCATAGTGCTCTCGTAAGCTGAGGTGCTTTGATGCTCTTCCCCAGTGAACAGGTAGGAGAGGCTGGTATGGTATCCTGGAGATTTAGGAGACCTGTGGAAAGTATTGAAGAACTCTCAATGCCTTCCACAATTACCTTCAATATCAGACTTTGTATTCTGGCTGAAAAAATAAAAGAGTTAAAAAAACCCAAATATAAGTACAGTAGTCTTCCTTGCCTTCAGGTAGCTGGGTTGAAAATTCCATTATCTTGACATTTTCTGTCCATAAATAGAAGGGACCTGTAGAAAACACTTTCATGCTGGCTTTGCAAAGTGATGTTCATTGCTTCTGTCTTGCCAGATTTCATTGCTTGATAGGTCTTATTGTTGTCAGCAGCCTTCAGTTAAGGCTTTTTTGCTGCGTATCTACTACTGACAATCAAAGATAACAGATGATAGGATGAGAAAGTTGGGGCTGTTGAGCCTGCAGAAGAGAAGGCTGCATGGAGACCTCATAGCAGCCTTCCAGTACCTGAAGGGGGCCTATAGGGATGCTAGGGAGGGACTCTTCATTAGTGACTGTAGTGAGAGGGCAAGGGGTAACGGGTTCAAACATAAACAGGGGAAGTTTAGACTGGATATGAGGAAGAAATTCTTTACTGTAAGGGTGGCGAGGCTCTGGAATGGGTTGTCCAGGGAAGTTGTGAATGCTCAATCGCTGGCAGTGTTCAAGGCTGGGCTGGACATAGCCTTGGGTGGCATGGTTTAGTGCGAGGTGTCCCTGCTCATGGCAGGGGATTTGGAACTAGATGATCTTAAGGTCCTTTCCAACCTTAACTATTCTATGAGTCTATGTCTATATGTATTATAAAGCAGTAAACAACACCAAATTAGGAAAAAGGGTATGTGGGCAATGACTGATGTGTAAAGGGATGACAGAAGGTCAAAAAAAGGTCGGAATTAGAATTCAAATCTTGCTTCATGGAACTTACATAGTATTTTGATTCAGTATACTGCAATAGAGGCAATGAAGGACCAGGATCTTATCTATCAGTTATTATCTGACCTGTAATATTTTAGGTGCAAAATCTATCTGCCTAAGAAAGATCATTCCCTATGCTGATTGTAGAATTGAACTGACAGCGGAACTGAAGAAGGGTATCCTATACCTTGTGGTCCTGGATTGAATAGATATTGGAGAGGTTTTAGCTCTGGAGAAGATCCTTAAGACTGAGACACACACAGCATCGTTCTTCCATGTTCTTTTGTGTTTCTATGGCCTGGTCTAGAGTTTCTTTGAGCTAATGAGAGACTTTTCATGAATTCAGTTGAATTTAGCAGAGCTGTTGCTAACAGCTGAGAACCATAGAATCATGGAATGGTTTGGTTGGAAAGGACCTTAAGATCATTTAGTTCCAACCCTCCTGCCATGGGCAGTGACACCTCCCACTAGACCACGTCACAAAAATTGCATTTCTGCCCACTGTTTTAAACCTGAATGAAAGCAAAATAAGTCTTTACCAAACAAAATAGTTAGGCATTCTTTCTTCATCCTTACCAGAATATTTGATAATGTCGCTATGATTATTTTCTCGTAGAAAAATTTAAAAACTGACATAGTTCAATCTTTCATGAAAGACATTTCTTGTGGGATATTTTAACTTAATCAAATCTGCATTTTTCATTGGGGAAACCATTGTGTACGGTATTTTTTGACCTACATTATCTGAGCTAGTATAAAAGTCATTGCAATTTAAGAAAATAAGGCTTTGGATTAGTGATGTTCTGGTTCAGAGTTACTGCTATACAGCACCAAAAGTGCTGAGCAGGAAGAGAAAGAAAATTACAAAAGTAACTGTGAGCTCTTTTGTTTACATTGAAAAAACAAACCAAATGAACCTTCCTCCCCCCACAAATATCCATCTCACAACACTTTAAAAACAAGCAACTATTTTCTGCTATCTTCATTTGCCACAAGAGGACTTAGAGTAATCACTTATCAACTTTGCTGGGCGCTTTGTGTTTTACAATTGCAGAATTAATTTAAAGGTTTTATTTGAATTTGCAACTTGACTAATCTGAGAATGTTTGTTTAACATCCCTGTTTCAGTAAGTGAATAATTGAGACAAAACTTATTTTATTAAACCTAATTTTATTTCTTTTTTCATTGTAGCCCATTTTTATCTTCTGTTTCCATATTTTAAACCAAATAGCCACAGTTCTTCATATTTACGCTCCAGTAAATGTTTCCTCATATGCAGTAATTACTGTAGAACTAAATTAATGCAACTGAGACATTTCCTTCCTTCTACTGTTTCTTTGTATGGTGGAACAGTAAAAATGTGGAAAAGTTGAGTTTCATTAGTTTTGCTACCAGGAAGATAGCAGGAATTCTGAAGTAAAGACTGCTGCTTATTGGGGTATGCGTTGTATCTTCTTGCTTATAGGTATTTCAGACAAGAAAAGGATCAATGTTAAATATGATCAAAATTATCAAAATATCAAAGGGACCAGAGGTTTTGTGAGCAGAGTTAGAAACTAGTATGTAGAACACTTCGATTCTGGTCTTAGCTTCCAACAGTCCATCAGTAAATCTTTCAGCGTATGTGTTTTCTGTCTTCAGTTACAAAGGTCCAATATCTCTTTTACCTCAAAGGGCTTTTTCACAGCTTTATATGCAGTTGTGCCATGCTTAACATGTAGGGAGTGGTTCCCCCTTTGGCTAGATGTGGGTAGGAACGTGGCTGGGGCTGCTTCTGGTTCCACCTTTTCCATCTGGCGTGAGCTGGGTTGAGCAAGAGCTGTCTTCTGGAGAAGGAAGGAGCTGGATCACAAAACATAGAGACTAGCTGTATTTATTCTCAAGGTATAAGCTTCCAAATACAATATTAATTTAAACTGAACTGTTACTGGCAAGCAAGGCAATTAGACTCAGTCTGTAATGAATCCTGTGTGGTTTGTTACATATCTTTGTAAATGGGCAAAGCTTAGTTGCTTGTGACATGACGATGTTCATGTTAATATATATATATAAGTATATATGTATACTAATGGACATTTGGGTAAGAAGTCTTACTTAGATACAGGTTAAGTATTTATAAAAGTTAATCTGAAATGTCTCACAAAAAAGCTTGTGGAGTAGGCCTAGCTAGCAATTTCTATCTATCAAAAAACAAGGGTTTGTACTACAGCTGTATTCGGGGCCACCTGCGGCTCCTGTGCTAGGAAACATATAGGCATTCAGCAAAAATACACTGCCCTATACTGAACGTTTCAATTTAGAACAAGAGAACAAATAGAAATAATGAAAGCCAACCGTATCCTGGGCTGCATCAAAAGGAGTGTGACCAGCAGGTCGAGGGAGGTGCTCCTGCGCCTTTACTCTGCTCTCGTGAGATCTCACTTGGAGTATTGTGTGCAGTTCTGGTGTCCTCAACATCAAAAGGACATGGAACTGTTAGAACAAGTGCAGAGGAGGGCCACGAGGATGATCAGGGGACTGCAGCACCTCCCGTATGAAGATAGGCTGAGAAAATTGGGGCTGTTCAGCCTGGAGAAGAGAAGGCTGCGTGGAGACCTCATAGCAGCCTTCCAGTATCTGAAGGGGGCCTATAGAGATGCTGGGGAGGGACTCTTCATCAGGGACTGTGGTGAGAGGACAAGGGGTAATGGGTTCAAACTTAAACAGGGGAAGTTTAGATTGGATCTGAGGAAGAAATTCTTTACTGTGAGGGTGGTGAGGCCCTGGAATGGGTTGCCCAGGGAGGTTGTGGATGCTTCATCCCTGGCGACGTTCAAGGTGGGGTTGCACATAGCCTTGAATGGCATGGTTTAGTAGGAGGTGTCCCTGCCCATGGCAGGGGGGTTGGAACTCGATGATCTTGAGGTCCTTTCCAACCCTAACTATTCTATGATTCTACGTGATGTGAGGGCAGAGGTCCAAGGAATTGCTATTGCTGTCTAACCCCAAAGAGAACAATAGCCCTCATAAGTCTGTATCTGATAACACCCTTTTGAACTGAAGTGATAGAGACCTGTGATTTTGTTATTGAAAATCTTTGCTTCTGTCTTTGCTGCTGCCTGAATGTAGGTTATCTGATGATCATGGTGATGAATTGTGTACAATGATTAGAATTTATATTCTTGTCAACACTGGGACTTCCTTTAAGTGTTAATGCGTGAACCATTGCAGAAATTACTGCTTTAAATACATACATATAGCTGTTGTATACATTTATACATCTTATTTCAGTGGGATTTCATACCAGAGGTATAAAAAATATCATCACCTGAGAAAAGAACATCTCTCTATTACGACAAGCAAGGGACACGTCTTTCCCTTCTGCGCCTTTTAAAGTTGTGCCTTGAACTGAATGGTATTCACTAAAGCATTCCAAATGCAATGAAGCTGCCAGTAGTTTTTTAGCAGTGGAACTGGCGGTGTTTCATCCTGGTTATTCAGGGCTCTATCAGAGAAGCTGAAAACCATGCTGCATTGCCCAGGAGACAGGTTTTATGTGTCACAGGCTTGCTGCTATGAGCAACACTAAGAGCTATCTTTTTCTGCCATCTCTGCAGAAGTATAATAAAACTGTCTCCCCCACAAAAGGCCATGTCAGAGATGTGCCCAAGAACTGGTAGGGGTTATGAAAGAAACTTTATATGTCTGACAGTTCTGATGATAACCTGTGATAGGAAATGAATTTTAGATTCCATCACTGCTATTTTAGTGTATAGTCGAAACACTCCAAAGGCCTAAGGTATGTGTGTGAGCTTAGTGCACACAGTACTGAAAACAGCTAGCACTATAGCCATTTTTGTCTAATGCCCTGTGTTGCTGTTAACTTACTTTATTATTTAACCCTTTTAAATTGAGGTTGCAGACTGTAAACAGACATGAGCATTTCCTTACCAGTTTCAAGTTCCCTTTGGAGCCATGCCTGGTTTTAGTTTTAGGTACTGCATTAATTCAAATAAGCCAGATGAGAAGACTCACAGTCTGCAATAAAAATGTGCAACTGAAGGCTGGATGCAAACTGTCATCAGCTGGTGTCCATAAGAAATACCGTGATTATGCTACCTAGTAGATTGACAGCTCAATCCATTCTGATCAAATATCTGAATACTCTTCTCTGTGGAGTGCACTGAATTCTCAGGGCAGGGATCAATTTTGTCTTGTCTTCTGAGAGCATTGGGAAAAACACGGCAATTCTTAATCAGCTGGAGAAAGGCTGCTCTCTAGTGTTCAGTGATGGAATAATTCTGGGAAGTGCTGGAGTCGTATTCCGCATATTGCAGCCTGAAATCTTTGCTCAAATTTTATTTCGGCTTATTTGACTTTCAAAGGCAGTAACAATTTGACGGAGGGAATTTCAGAGGATGTATTTGTTGTGCTTCTTTGACATTTTGCTATTTCTACTTGACTTTTTGCCACCTACATGATTGCAATCCATCTCTGAATGATTAGCAAAAGTTAAATCCTCCTGCAAGTCTCAACCAGTTGCTAGAATGTGTCTGGCAGGTGTGAGGCATGCTAAGATGAGATTTTAGTTTTTTAAATAGGAGTAAGCAAAAAGAGAAGCAAAGTGTCACATCACTCCTGCAAAATTTGGCAGGGATTAAAAATCCTGTGGAAGACCAATCATCTTCATCTGGGTAGGGAACAACAGAGAGGTGCAGCTTCAGAGGAATTGGAATTTAATTGATTTCTAGCAGAAAAAACCATGTCTTATTCCAGGTTATACTTAGTGTATTTTCACTTACTGACATGTCCGTGATGTCCACTGCAGGACATAATTTAGTTTGGTCCAAGTATTCTAGTATTGCTGCTCTGTTGATGGTTATAAGTTAATAAGAATAAACAAGATAAGAATAGAAATGAGAAATGTATATTAAATAATAGCCATAAAAAGGCTCTAGGTCTTGGATTCAGTCTCCTTATCCTGCTTTCAAGCCAGAAGGCATTTAGAGACCCTAGCAGAAATTAAGCCAAGTTTAGTGGAGTGATGAATTGTGCAAAAGGGTACATTTGCTTTGTTCATCCACTTACTTCTTTCATGACTTCTCAGTACTATTGAATTATCATGTATTAACTAATCTGATGATGCTTCATATCATACCTCGTGATATCTCTGTAATACCTGCTAGATAAATTGAGGTAGCGGCTCTATTAGCCATTAGAGGCTGTGACTTCTGTATCCAAGAATGGATACACAGAATTGTAGAAAGTATGACTGGCAGTGACTGCCCATCCCTGTGTGATATTGCCTAAGCTGTAATGAAAAACTTTCAAAGACAGAGACATCACAGTCTGTTGGTGATCTGTTAGTTATCACCACTGCAGAGTTTTGCCTAATGGCTAGCTTAAATCATATTTGCTATACATTAAGCCTACTACTTCCTGCAGATGTGAAGATCAGGTTATTCTTCCCCTCTTACCAGCAGTCTTTGCAGCAACATATCAAAGAATATCTGAGGATGTGTGAGCGAGTTCTATCAAGTCGAACAGTCAGAATGAAAAATTAAGCTGATCAAGTCAGCCAGCCAGGTTTGCATACCTCACTAACAGCCCTACTGAGAGATTAGGGTAGTGTTAACAACTTCTCTTTCTGAGAAAATTCTATATGGTTTTAACAGAAAACGCACATCCTTTGTAACTGGCAGTGTTGCTTTGTTTTCTTTTTCCTCTCTCCTTCCCCTTTTATTCTTTTAAAATTTATAATACTATGTACCACAATGGTAAAAGAAGTGGCTAAAAGAGTTATTGAAACTCCTAACCTAGTGCTAGTTCTAACCCTTTAAAAGCTATCCTTTTGTGAAGGATATTAGCTGGAGGAGTAATGGTTTTCCATCTGAGATGTTAGGTGTGTGAGATCACGTATTACTTAGAGGTCAGGTAAATTAAACAGATTAGAGGTCCTGGGTAAGACTGTAAAAATGTGAAATAATGCCTGGTAGAGGGGGAAAGAAAGAGAGTGGGTTAATTTTTAGGACAAGTCAAGGATGAATCTAGAAACAGATAAGCTTGCAGTTCGTTGTTGGCTGGAATAGTTTAATACCAGCAAATCTCTCCTTTTAAAAGAATACAGCTGGTCAAACTGTACTGGTTCAAGTGAAGCAAAAGGCCAGTGTGGAGCTAGCATATTCCTGACTCCCTGCCATGCAAAGAATGTAGGAATCACTTTCTGATCATTTCAGGTTTTGCCCTGCAGTCTCTGATGACAAACAGATGTATGTAATTCAAAAAAGTCTGTATCTTTGAGAAAAGAATCCACTGGGAAGAGCTGCTTCCCACTGCTTTTCTCCCTGCTTAAAATGGAGATGGGTGCTCCTGGGAGCAAGCCAGGTGCAAAATCCCAGTCCACAGGGCTATACAGGGAGGGAATTCCTGCTGCCGACTGACAGCTGGAAAAGCAGAAGACATCAGAGTCTGCTAAGGCTGGCTCTCTTACCCGGGGGAGCCTGAGGAGTTTGGACTTGCTGGGTAAGTAACATGCAGAACCAGAGCTCTGGGAGAGCACGTCTGAGCAGCTGCAGGGAGTATAAAGTATCTCTACCAAAACAGCACAAACGTTCTGCTGAAATGAGTTGACTAATAGTCTCCCTCTGTCCTGGTTTCCCACACACAGAGTCAGCTTTTTATTTGAGTTTGCGTGGCCCAGCTGAAGTTGGCACCGCTCATCAGCAAAGCTGACTCTTACTCTTTTTTCCCTAGTTGAAAATAAGTTTCCTTTTGCTTGCCTTCAGGGGGCAGAGGGTGAATCCGACGCCCTTCAAGCAGTTCAGGTCAGCCTGGACAGAGAAAATGGAGGGCCCTCTAGCCCTACTGGTACTGCAAGGGATAGGTGGCAAAGCTGCTATCTTGCTGGTTTTGGAGGTAATTTGGGGAGCAGATTTTTTTTCATAAACATATTTCAATAATTCATTAGAACCAGGGAAGCTAACAAGCAAAACTACTTATCATACCAGAAGCAGTGAAGGCCTGGCTTATCTTAAGTAGGATATGTGATAACTTTGTTTCTCATTTCAAGTATGAGAGGGTATGTGGAATTAGTGGATGGTGACGTTAGAATCAGTGGTTCCATGTTTCAGTGAGTGTTCGGTGGGAAAGTGCCAGGAACAAAATATTTACTTCTGCTGTAATTAGAAAAGCGATCCATAGAAAATCTGAAGGTATCCAGCTTCGGATTAGTTCCAGGCTCTTTTGCTGCCTCTTGAAACCATTATCTGCCAGTGGAATAGAGCCCAAAGACCCCACTTGATTCACCATGTGTCAGAAGTGCGGAGAAGCAAAATGAATGCAGAAACCATGGAAGGTGTGTATCAGGAATATCTTGGCTTACAGACAACATAACCTGTTAACTTTCTGCAGTCCATGGGGAAAAGGGGAGGGTAAGGGTGTACCATAGAGTGAATATGGGCTACAGAGAATTCTGTTCCCTTTGGCACACTATAACCACATCTGCCAAGTGTTGACTGGTCTGATTTTGTTACGCTAATGTGAAAAGGTAAATTTCCTAAATAAGAATTCGTGGAACAACTTTTGGAAGGAAGTTGTAGGCAAACCTAGTTGGAGTCAGAGTTTGGCTCTTTGCTGGTCAGCAGAGATTGACATGCAGCACCACAGCAGCATGGACCAAAGGGCGCTTTCTCTTAACTCTGCTCTCTACAGTGTACAGAAGGCTCTGATGACACACCCGACTCTGGTGAACTGTAAAAAGAATCCAAAAGTTCCTTAGTAAGGGGGCATTTCGTCTAACTAGGTCAACAGCCACTGTGGTGATGTGTACGTGTCATGGGTTCAGCAGCAGCAGTCAGTTTTCTCCTTCTCAGTAGCTGGTGCAGCGCTGTGTTTTTGACTTTCGGCCTGGGAACAGCACTGATAACACCGATGTTTTCAGTTACTGCTTAGAATGTTTTTTTTGTGAATCATAGAATCATAGAATAGTTAGGGTTGGAAAGGACCTCAAGATCATCAAGTCCCAACCCCCCTGCCATGGGCAGGGACACCTCCCACTAAACCATGCCATCCAAGGCCATGTCCAACCCCACCCTGAACGCCGCCAGGGATGAAGCATTCACAACCTCCCTGGGCAACCCATTCCAGGGCCTCACCACCCTCACAGTAAAGAATTTCTTCCTCAGATCCAATCTAAACTTCCCCTGTTTAAGTTTAAACCCATTACCCCTTGTCCTCTCACCACAGTCCCTAATGAAGAGTCCCTCCCCAGCATCCCTATAGGCCTCCTTCAGGTATTGGAAGGCTGCTAGGAGGTCTCCACGCAGCCTTCTCTTCTCCAGGCTGAACAGCCCCAATTTTCTCAGCCTATCTTCATACGGGAGGTGCTGCAGTCCCCTGATCATTTTCGTGGCCCTCCTCTGCACTTGTTCTAACAGTTCCATGTCCTTTTTATGTTGAGGACACCAGAACTGCACACAATACTCCAAGTGAGATCTCACGAGAGCAGAGTAAAGGGGCAGGAGCACCTCCCTTGACCTACTGGTCACGCTCCTTTTGATGCAACCCAGGATACGGTTGGCTTTCTGGGCTGCAAGCACACCCTGCCAGCTCCTGTTCATTTTTTCATCGACTAACACCCCCAAGTCCTTCTCCGCAGGGCTGCTCTGAATCTCTTCTCTGCCCAACCTGTAGCTGTGCCTGGCATTGCTCTGACCCAGGTGTAGGACCTTGCACTTGGCATGGTTAAACTTCATCAGGTTGGCATCAGCCCACCTCACAAGCGTGTCAAGGTCCCTCTGGATGGCATTCCTTCCCTCCAATGTATCAACCGAACCACACAGTTTGGTGTCATCGGCAGACTTGCTGAAGGCGCACTCAATCCCACTGTCCATGTCACCCACAAAGATGTTGAACAAGACCGGTCCCAACACTGATCCCTGGGAGACACCACTCATTACTGGTCTCCAGCTGGACATTGAGCCATTGAGCACAACCCTTTGCGTGCGGCCATCCAGCCAGTTCTTTATCCACCGAGTGGTCCACCTATCAAATTGATGTCTCTCCAACTTAGAGAGAAGGATGTCATGTGAGACAGTGTCAAAGGCTTTACACAAGGCCAGGTAGATGACATCAACTGCTCTGCCCCTGTCCATCAGTTCTGTAGCCCCTTCATAGAAGACCACCAGATTGGTCAGGCAGGATTTCCCCTTAGTGAAGCCATGCTGGCTGTCCCCAAGCACCTTGTTGTTTTTCATGTGCCTTAGCATGCCTTCCAGGAGAATCCGCTCCAAGATTTTGCCAGGCACAGAAGTGAGACTGACTGGTCTGTAATTCCCTGGGTCATCCATTTTCCTCTTCTTAAAAATGGGGGTTATATTTCCCTTTTTCCAGTCATCGGGAACTTCACCTGACTGACATGATTTCTCAAATATGATGGACAGTGGCTTAGCAACTTCATTTGCCAGCTCTTTCAGGACCCGTGGATGGATTTCATCCGGTCCCATGGACTTGTATACGTTCAGATTCCTAAGATGGTCCTACAGTGGGCCCAGGGTCTTCATTCTCACTGTCCCTGCGTCTGCCTTCCAAGACTTGGGTGGTGTGGTCAGAGCATTTGCCGGTGAAGACTGAGGCAAAGAAGTCATTAAGAACCTCAGCCTTCTCCAAATCCAGGGTAGCCAATTCTCCTGATAGCTTCTGGAGAGGGCCCACGGTGTCCCTAACCTGTCTTTTATTGGCAATGTACCTATAAAATCCCATCCTGTTATCCTTAACATCCCTAGCCAAGTTTAATTCTAAGTGGGCCTTAGCTTTCCTAACCTGGTCCCTAGCTTCCCAGACAACATCCCTGTATTCTTCCCAGGCCGCCTGACCTTGCTTCCACCTTTTATAAGCCTCTTGTTTCCTTTGAATTTTGCTCAGCAGCTCCTTATCCATCCAAGGAGGTCTCCTGGCCCTCCTGCTAAACTTCCTTCTAGTTGGGATGCATCACTCCTGAGCTTGCAGCAGGTGATCCTTGAATATCAACCAACAGCCTTGGGCCCCCCTGCCCTCTAGGGCTGTATCCCATGGAACCTTACTGAGCAGGTTCCTGAAGAGGCCAAAGTCTGCTCTCTTGAAGTCCAGGGCAGTGAGCTTGCTGCACGCTCTTCTCACTGTCCTGAGGATCTCAAACTCGACCATCTCATGATCGCTGCAATCAAGGCTGCCCTGGAGTGTCACATTTCCAACCAGCCCTTCCCTGTTGGTGAGGATGAGGTCAAGCATGG
This sequence comes from Amazona ochrocephala, assembly GCA_039720435.1. Taxonomy (NCBI): domain Eukaryota; kingdom Metazoa; phylum Chordata; class Aves; order Psittaciformes; family Psittacidae; genus Amazona; species Amazona ochrocephala. The sequence goes on along the minus strand of CM077884.1, from coordinate 28,826,146 downwards.
CACCTCTCCTTGTCGGCTCCTCTATTACTTGCAGAAGGAAGTTGTCTTCCACACAATCGAGGAACCTTCTGGATTGCTTGTGCCAGGCCGTACCATCCCTCCAACAGACATCAGGGTGGTTGAAGTCTCCCATGAGAACAAGGGCCTGTGAGCGTGAGGCTGCTTCTATCTGCCTATGGAGCGCTTCGTCCAGCAAGTCCCCTTGGTCAGGCGGTCTGCTGGCAGTGTTCAAGGCTGGGTTGGACAGAGCCTTGGGTAGCATGGTTTAGTGTGAAGTGTCCCTGCCCACGGCAGGAAGGATGGAACTAGATGATCTTAAGGTCTTTTCCAACCCTAACTATTCTGTGAATTAGAACTAGTGTCATTTTTGAGAAGCAAAAACAAATGCACATTTTTAAGTTAGAAAAGATGTGAGCCCTGATGCAGCAAAGAGCTGCTCAAATGCATTTTTTTTTTTTGCTGGAGCAGGGATTTTGTCTTAACATCAAGAATCCTAATATATTTCTGCATTTCTACAGCCTGCCAAACTGGAAAGGAGATTTGTAAGAGTGAGCTCTGTGCACTAGTAGGGTCATGGACCAGACGTTTAAAAGCAAAAACACTACTGAGGGGTGCAGTACAAATGCAGGATCTTGTCAGGACAATCCTTAATATGACAAATGCCCCTGCTGCATTCTTATTATGTAACCTATTGGGTAGCAGGTGCAGTCATTCACTTTATACTGGAAAGCTGTCTTTTGGAAAAATCAGTATTTTCTCTTTATGTTATTTGGAAATATTTCTGTCAAGAGTAAAAAGAAGTATTTGCCTTGGCTAGTTTTCATAAAGGTTGTGGTAGTTTTTTAGTTCTTTTTTTTTTTAAGTTAATTTGATCTAATTTAAAAGGTTTTGTTGAGTGTATCCACAATTAAATTTTTATCTTGTGAAACACAAGGTGTCTTAAGGAACCTGAAGTTCATGAAAAGAAAATGGAGGCTGATGGCAAGAGATGCACTGATTTCTCTGGGTTCACTGAAAGGAGCGTGACAGGGTGCACTTGGGCAAGAGGAAGTTTGTTTTGGGAAGCTAACTGCCTGGGAAAAAAATGGTCTGCCGCTTTATGGAGCTTAAAGTTCAGGAGTTATGATTCAGTATAAGGTTAAGTCAGTTCATCAAAATGTCAATGAAATACATGGATTTAGGAAATGTCAATTGCTTGTTTTTCATGAAATATCGGAGCACAACACTCTGCTTCAAACCAAGAATATTCACCTTTTCTTGGCCCACAGTATTGTGCAATACTTAGAGAAAATTGACCTTTTGGTCTCCTATTTTGGGAATGCAAAAATATAGCAAAATATTTAGCATTTTCATAACATTGGGAATTCCAATTCATGTGTGAATTTTGTATGATTATACAACAATTGTCTCAATACATATTTTACACATATGTAAGAGTCTGCAACACAGTACAGAACAAAGCATTATTCCAGTTTCATAGTTGCACTTTAGTTTGCTGGAGTTGCACAAAGTCACAGCGAAGAGCCAGGTGTCATCAGTGGAGTTATTCCAATAGAAGTTTTTCATGTGTCTGAATTTCCTTTATGTTGTCCAAAGTACATTCACACAAGTATCACCTTCATAAATTTTTCTTACCTTTACCAGTAACCACATCAGGTAAAAATCATGTTTGAAGGATCAAGCCCTTGATATCTCTACTACTAGGTAGCCCAGCGGTTGTGGCAATGCTACCCTCAGCACTGATGTTGTTCTTTTGAGTCCTTTTCTTCACAGTCATCACTGAGTCAGAAAGAGCAAGTCACAAGTATGATGTATTTAGCATAGGGTTAGAGCAGGTTCCTACTTACGTAGGGCAGATGAGGATTGTGGTCCAAAACAGATTAGTTAAGTGTTGTTTCATGTAAAATACATAAACATCCTTTGAGCAGGCTGTGGTGTTCCTATCCTCTGTTCCAGTGCGAAGTGCTATGTGAGAGTTGTGGGCGCTTGCATTCTCTTTTTGGGTTACTATTGTTTCCCCTATGCCTGAATCCCATGTATTAGGACAACATTGGCAGATAAAGGTAGGGGATATGAATGGGGATTCTTACTCTCTTTTTCTTTTTTCCTTTTTTTTTTTTTTTTTTTATATATCCCCTACCAGCAACTTGCTGCCTTTAGCAGCCTCTCTGCCTTCATCTCTCTATTGGTAAATAAAGTGCTTTTCAATACTTCTTCAAATAAGAGAAACGTATGTCATGTTTTCTAAGTGCTTTGAAATCTTCAAAGAAGGGTGCAAGAAGAGCTTAAATGGGACTAATTCAGTTTTAAAGGAATCCAACTTTGCCTGTGCCCTGCAAAGGGTTGTTTTGAAAGCTGGTGGTGAATGCCTCCTGCTGCTGCCTACAGGGAATGCACTTTACTAAGATCTATGAATGTTTGTTGAATTATAAAATGGATTTATGGTGCAAAACTGCACTGGCACATATAGCAGGTGCCTCCTGCTATTCTTCAGATTGCCAGCCTGATCAAACTGGCACATGCAGGAGGTGTTTGAACAGTCATGAAAGAAGAGAAAACTTTAAGAGCTGTCTGACTTTTCACCAATTCCTGTAGATAAAGACACCTATACTGCAAAAAATAACCAAACCAAAACAAAAAAACATGGAAGAGGTGATTTTTGTTTTCTAGCTTTGGGGGCCTTTGATAATAACTGCCTTAGGAAGGTACAGTCACTGGCTGAGCTCACAGTAGAGGCTTCAGTGTTTCCCCCCATCTGAGAGTTTTCAAGCCCTTATTGGTAATGCTGCATCTGAAGGCAATGAAATCCCATCAGTCTGAGCTCATCTCTTGAGCCCCGAATCTCTGACTGACTTATGGCAGCACAGCCATGAGGAAAACTGCCAGAATGTAATTTGTGTGTTGCTCCTCTGGAGAAGGAGCCCCAAGAGGTGAAAGCATTAAACCATATGTGCAGAGGCACATGTTCAACAAGGGCATTTAAATCCAGGGGCCAGACTAAATCTAATGGGAAGTAAATCTGAAATACATATAGTGAAGATGTCAGGAGGCCAAGCACCAGCCACTTTTGCTTACTGATCCACTACTGTTGTGCCAAAGTACCTGCTGATGTGGACCTAGCCTAATGCTACTTAATCTGGACTCAAGCTAGGACAGTTTGGGAAGGGTGATGGATGAGAATCTATGTTCTGTGTATGCTGCATGAATGTTTTGCAAAAGGTAGTGAGAAAAGCATCTAAAAAGCTGGTTGTTTATTCAACCTTTCTCCTGCTTGAAGTCAGTTTTTCAGTAAACAAGCAGCCAAGAGAATCACCTCTATTATTTATAGGGTGGTGGGTTTTCCAATATGTGCTCTCACCAACTAGAGATACACAAATTGACTGTATTCTGGTGTGCCTGTTTCTCCTCTATGAACTTCAAAGATAAAATGCCATTTTAACAACAGGTTAACTAACTAGGTCGGCATTTGTTCCAGGATGAGCATGTGTGGTCTCTAAGACACTGAAGAAATTCTTCTTTTTGAAGGTCTGCATTTCACAGCATTGAAGGGTTCAGCAATGCTGGTTTAGCACAGGTCCTTTCTGAAAGCTGCATACTTCAGTGCTAAGGGGATTAGAGTCGAACACACTTTAATGAACACCTGTGAAGAGAGTGAATCTGTTTAAAAGAATAGACATGCTGTGCTTCAAAGTAATCCATAGAGAGAAATATGGAGAGCTGTTTTAAAAGAATACTGCGCATTTTAACTAACTAATCCAGTTAAAAGAATAAATTTTCAATGTGCAGAAAGGCAAAATACAAGAGAAAGGAGAAGAGTTGTATTATACAGCTACATCATTCTCTGCTACATTTTTTGTTCTTAATCTGAATAAAAGCAAGAAGACTTTGAACCACCTACCTGAAACAGATATTCAGGGTGCAGTTTCAGTGGGGTTTCTCTATGGCAATGGGATTATGCATTTAATGGGTGTCAGTTTTACCTTCTCTGTGCTTTTTAGCTAATAGTTGTTCTGATCCCTCAGGAAATGAGAGAATTTTGAGTGAGGATGTAATGATCGCATTCACTAAGGGAGAAGTAATAGAATTTTTGCTGACTGATTATTTTATCACCATTAATGCTTCCTTGTGATGGTAATGAAAACCTTGAAATATTCAGCTGATGAAATGTTTTATGATTAAGACTGAGCTGGTCTTTTGCAGAACTGAATTTGGGCCAGGTAATGGCTTTCGAAGGTTGGCACAGATGGCAACAATGGTAAAATACTCAGTGAATGGCACATAAATACTAAAGCAAAGGTCTCTAAGTCTCTTTTCATGCTACTATCTTGTGCTGAATGTCTTTTGTATGAGAAACAAATAGAACCACACCTGCCTAGATGGTGCTGCTGGGAAGACCTATTTCCTACTGTAGGAAGACTAGAAATAAGAGTCTCCTTTTCAAGATTTTTATTTTTAATTAGATGTCCTGTGACAGCGCTGCCCTTCATCCAGCCGTTCATTCCTTCTGCTGCTGCTCATGCACCACAGTTTGTCCTGGAGTGGAACCTTTTCACGGATATTTTGATTAAACTCATACATCACCCTGGCCTCCCCAAATAATTTTTGCATGGGAGGTATTCTGTCTTTTCAAGCATAACAAATGTGCATGGAGAGCAAATGAATACCAGGATGAGAAAATGAATTTTTTCTTTCGTAACCCTTATTGTCTGAGCCTTCTGAAACACTTTGCAAACTTTAGGTCCTCCTTGAAGGGAGTATTACTGTTCCTGTTTTAAATACAGGGAAATGTGGAATGAGGGGCAAAGGAAATGAGACCTAAATAAATGAGCTGGACTGGAGCTGGAGGCTGACCTTCCACTTCTGTACAATGCAAGGGTGACAGGACCTCTCTTTCATATTTGAATGCACAGTAGAGGAGGGAATATGTGTGAAGGAAGTCAGTGTCAGACCAGTGCCAAAGGGTAGATTTAGATTAGACATGAGGAAGAGGTTCTTCACCATGAGAGTGGTGAGACACTGGAACAGGTTGCCTGGAGAAGTTGTGGCAGTCTTATTCCTGGAAGTGTTCAAGGCCAGGTTGGATGGGGATTTGAGCAATCTGGTCTAGTGGAACGAGCCCCTGCCCATGGCAGGGGTTGAAACTAGATGATCTTCAAGGTCCCTTCCAACCCAACCTATTCTGTGCTCTACATCTGATTCTCAGGGCAGGCCACCCTCTAAGTCAGTTTAACCTGCTTTCCTTGGCAAATACTTCACTAGCGGGATTAGTGTGATGAAGTTCTCCCTTGCCAGCCTGTCACTGGGCTATCCTGCTGCTGACAAGAGAGGGTGCCTGTGCAAAAGACATGAGGGTACTAATGCCCCTACAACAGCCCTACTGGGGTGAGCAGAAGGATGGTTGTGCTGAAGCCCTGCAGGACTGTCCTGGGCTCAGCTTAAACCATGACAAGGACCCCCATGCTCTGTTGTGGAGATCACCTCAGGTCAGAGGCTCATTGCTGCAAGAGCCTTGTGGCCATTCTCTTTTCCCATAAGGATGGTAGACAAGACAAGAAGGTTCCTTGAGTTAATGCTTAAGTGTTATGGGTTTGCCCACATGCAGTTGTAATCTTGAAAGAGTTTTGAAAGGGTTTAGCTATTTTGCCTATGAGGTCTTTTGCCTTTTAGTGCTGCAGAGTGAAAACATTGATACATCTCTTGCATCTGGAGCCACTGATGTATCCCAGTATCTTCCGTAAAAGGAACTTCTGTTATAAGGACCAACTCTTTAAAAAGTGTATTTAGAGTGATTTAAGGGCAGATTTTCTCTTACTGTCAGGGTTTTTTAAGCTATTCAGATGAGACCCAGTTCACCAGCCACAGAAACAAAAGAACAGTGTAATTCAAAAACGTGTAAAACGGAGGGAAAGAAAGTCTCTTCTTTGTGCAGAATCAGCCTAAAATGGGCCTAAAATAAGTAGGATTTAACTGAAGTACAACAGATCAAACCTTAGAACAAATTGTCAGGTAATTTTAAATAAATCCTCTTTGCTCCTTGTGCTAATAATGAGACTGCTCTGGAAACCTGGATCACGGCTGTTTCAGAGCAAACAGCTCTTTATCTATATAGTTGCTCTTCTCACCTCAGCACATCAAACCTGAGCCACCTGTAGTGATTTGTGACTGAAAAAATGTCCCCTGGAATAATAAAACTGATTCCAAAGGTAGAATTTGACGTTTCCTTCTCGGTAACTTTGTTGATCCTTTGAAATGGAGAGAAAGCTCAGTTCCCATACTGATCATGGGGGAAAAGAGATCCTCTTGCTGAGGTCAGGGTGTGCCTTCTATTAGATGCTGTTGGTTTTTATTAAAGAAAAAAAAGGTGGAGGAGAGGCCAAGGGAGCACACATGTGCTTCCTCCCCCCCTTAGTACCTGTTAAAAATTATGTAAGTAACATACAGCCTTCCAAACACGAGGGCAAGAGTGGAGTTTGGTCGGTACCCAGGAAGAAAACCACAGAATGTGGTGATTCATCTCTGTGAAACCTTTTTAGAGAAGGAAACATGCTTTGCAGTGAGAGTTTGGTCTGTCCCTCTTGGATACGGGAGCATGGGTCCTGCTTCACTCCAGTTATCTCCTCTCACCAGGGCTAAGGCTGGTGCTGGGCAGCCAAAGCCTCCTGTGCTGCTTGTGGGTGACTTTACCTGGTGGTAGGGAGGGAAGTGAAGTGCCAGAAGTAAATTCACCTGCATGCCACCTGCATGTGTAGGAAATTAATAGTGGATGATGAAGGGCAGGGACAGATTGATTAGCAGCCCTCAAAAGGTGGGCGTAGCAAGCTTTATCAAGGTTGGGAATTGTTTGTGCTTGGCTTAAAAGTAAATCAGGGGTTTATTTAACCATTTACTTTAGAGTTTTATTTTGTGTAGGTCTATGAGGTGGTGATTAGAACCGGATTCCAGGAACTGTGTATTCAGGGAGTGCAGCAGATGAAGGCAGCAGTATGTTCTCCCTATTGTAATACTCCTGCAGAGACGCTTCTCTGAAGATTGCCCAGGTAAGAGGCCCAAAGGGTCACTTGTCCTATTCATTGTCCTACCTGCAGGGTGAAGTGCCATTGCAGTGCGGGGGTTTCATTTTGCAGTCAGTGCTCTGACTACTAATTTTCTCAGTTAATAAGATAGCAATAATCTGTCTTAATCAAAGTACTGTAAAATTCAATATATGCTAATCAAATCTTTTGAGAGATTAGCAATTATTAATGGGGTAATGTGAGAAGAGGCTGCTTAACGTAGATTTTTGGGGGTGTTTCTGGCTCAGCGGATGCATGGTGGGAAGGCTGTAATTTGAAATACTTGAAATTGTTGCGTGGTGGGGAGACAAAGTTCTCGGAAGTTCACTTTCCCATGTAATTTTGAAAGTCAGTTTTTGAAGAACAGATGCACCAAAAAAATGATGTTCTGTGAAGGCTCTTGAGCTGTCCTTCCCATTCCTTCCTCCCTCCTTCCCTTCTTTAATGGGAAAGCTTGAAACGCTTCAAGCATTATCAGCGGCACTACCTCACAGAAAGCCTGGCGTTTGAAAGGGACGTGTCTGCCTGGTGGTGGTTTGCTTTCCTGGCGCACTTACCTCCCGGCAGCTCCGTGCCCGCGGCCCGGGCTGCGCCTCACCGCTGCGGAGATAGGGGGCAGCGCCGCGCCGCCGCCGACACTGCTCGGAAACGAGACGCTTTTTAGCCTCCTGGGTTCCGCGAACAGCTCAGTTCTTGGGGGGGCGGGGGTGAACGAAATGAGCGAAAAGTGGCGTCTATCTTGGGAAAAGACGTTTAAGCGTGAAAGGTAGCAATAGGATACATGAAGAAGGGAGCAGGGAAACACCTCCGGTTTGGCCCCCCCGGCTACAAACCTTATGCCTCTCTCTGGAAAATCTTAGAGCAAAAATGAAATGTTTGAATGTTTGGCAGGTGCTCTGGGTTTAGGTGGTGCTGTGTGGGACATACTGGTGGTGTTGGAAAATGCCCCATTTCTGCACAAGGTGCTTTTGAAGAATAGATTCAGCTGTGTTTATTGTAAGTGTGGTTTTAATGGCTGATAAGATACTGGTGGGGTGGATTTGTGTGTGTGTGATTTTTGGTTTTGCAGGGATGTTTTTGTTTGGCTTGGGTGTTTTTTTTGTTAGTTTTCTGACCGTTCTGCTGGTGGTGCATGGTTGTGTGCCTGTGCTCTGTGCTGCCACGGTGGGGAGAAAGGCAGTGCAGGGACTGTTAGCTAATAATACCTGTGTTCTGTCACAGGTATTGGTTCTCATGTCCCTACGGCCAGTGAGGTTTAGCCCATGTATGCACGTTACACAGCGCTTGGTTGGGCCCGTTGCAGTCAGGACAGGCTGTGTTGATTGGTGTTTTACATTGCAAGTACTGCCATTAGTTCAGTGAAGTTGTAAGTGCTGAATGTCAACAGAAGGATTTAAGTCTGACCCATATGGTATTTCTAAGAGTATTCTATATATTGCATGTGTATTTACATTTTTGTTTTTTAAACAGTAATGCTATGGTGAGTCAGTGCTGCAGTTCAGGACTCAGTGTACAGAAAAACCAAATGTAGCTGTTGTGACTAACCTCGTAAATTAAAATTCTGTCTAACCAGGAAACGTTGATAATAAGTTTACCTGCGTTTCTATTGTTTAAAAAAAAGAACACAAGCTCTTTTATTTTGCTTACAATATATAAATTATCTGATGCTGCTTCCCCCCTCCCCCCCCATTTTTGCCAAGCTAAGTAAAGAAAATGTTATGGTGGTTCTTGCTTTCATATATAGTAGTGTAGAGATTTTTATCAATGAAAATTTCCAAGATTTCTTACATGCAAATACTAATTTTTTATTTTTTTGGGGATTTTCCCAGTGCAGAAGTTTGTATTTTGGGTCTGTTGGTTGTTTTTTTTTTTAACACTAGAAAAGAACAAAGATGTATTTTCTGGGCTGCTGTTAGTAAAGTAATTGTCGGGGGTGAAAAAAGAGGCTGTAGGAAGAAAGTCTGGTGTAGTACATAGGCTGTGCCTTACTTAGGTGAGTGAAAGGAGAGGACTTTGCTGCTTGTTAATACAGTGAGTCTCTTGCAGGTGGCACTTTTGGAAAATATGGTAAGGCTGTTTTACCATGCAAACATTAAGACTAGGCTGCTCAGGGTTTATCTATGACCTCATACAAGTATGGAGGAGGATGCATCCTGAAAAATGAGTGTAAAGGGAATTCTTTGTTTATATGGGAAAAATATAGACTAAAGTGAAGGAGGAGCTTTGGGTTCTGCATGAATCTGGCTGTACTCACACCAAAGAAGTGCTAAAAAGACAAAAGTGGGGAAAAAAGCTATGAAATCTTCCAGGTTTGGTATTTTGGGCTGTGTTTTATGCTCTTTCAGCTCAGAAAAACGAACTTTCATTCCATTTTTGTGGACTCAGAATATGGAAGACTTCACTTTAGAAGATACATGCTGGAGTTCAGACACAAATCTTCAGGCTTAAACAAACATAGCTTTCAGGTTCATTAAAAGTTTCCTTAAAGCTTTGAAACTCACTCTTTCATTGAAAGAGGAGCTCTGACCAAACCAGTGTCTGACTAAAATTGGTGGGCAGAATCTGTGTCAGTTATATGGGTTTGAATTCAGCCCCTAACTGGCAACACTTGATAGTTTGGAGGAATTTTGGAGAAATTCTGAAGGCTCATTGCACAGGGAACTATGCAAAATAAGAGGCTCACCTCATGTCTAGCCAGCAGACGCACTCATGCCTTGCAGGGCTCTGGTGTGCACACACTGTCCTAAGTACAGCAGCTGTGCCTTACTTTGAATCTCGGTCTTTATCTGGATCTCCTTCAGGCTTAGGCATGGCAAAGGTTAAGGTGATTGGTGATACTGCTTGATGGAAGAGTAATATTTTTTTTTTTCATAGTTCTTTTTATGACGAGATATTTTTGCTGCTCTGAGGCTTTATGAATGCATATGGTATCTTTAGCAGTCAAATCTCTTCTTGGCAGTTGACTGCTTGTAATGGTCATGTTTTTCTGCATGTTAAAGCAAGAGTTCTGAAGTTACATTGCAATCCAGTGTACTCAGATTTGTGCCAAGGAGCTGGCTTGAAGTTTTGTCAGGAAAATGATAGTAATTGACTTTGTTTTGCTAGATAGTGTAAATATTAGTGCTGTCAAATAAAGCTGGAAAAAACACCTTGAGCTGAAGGTTAGCTGAACTAAAACAGATATTAGAAATAATTTGGCTTCAAAGTAGATTTCCGGCTTCCATGTTTGGAATTTAGGCTATTCTGATCAATATATCTGGCCTCTAAGTTCCTGCCCACCTTTATTTTATACTATCTATAAGATAAGCCGAAGCCATTTTAGACTTGGATCTCTCTGGCACAGTTATATTCTCGATGCAGTTTCATCAAGTTGGTCGCACAAACAAGAGAGGGATACCTGTTTTTTCATTCTGATGGTAAACTTAATCCCTGGATGCAGTTATTTGCATAGAGGAAAGCAACAAAAGGTCATTGATCACACTAGAAATCATGTCTGGTCATGACTGAGGATCAGTTTTACATATTGCATATGCCTATCATTTAGACTTGTTCAAGTGACTTTGGTCCAGCCTCTTTTCTTGTGTTTTATCTTAGCTCATACCTATCAGTCAAAGACTGCCAGAGCTGGCTGGTGTGTGCAATGCACTTTGGTGAAAAATCCTTATCTCTGAGATTCACCCCTCTCCAGTAAACCAGCACCACCACACTGGTTACCTTCAGTGCTTGACTTTCAGTTTATGCTCTTTGTCAACAGCAGAGCAATTCTCTTGTTGGGTTAATTTATAGCTAATGTAGCTGACATACGGTTTTGATTTTTAGAAACTGAAAATAAGCCTTGCAGGCCCTTAATAGATATTTTTACAAATAGAAGGAAAGACAGACATGATTTTTAGCTGAGAGTGGTTGCTTTAGAGGAGAATATTAGAGAGACATGATTTCACAAATGTATTGCCCAACAATACGCTAATTCTTTGCATGTATCCAGGGGCCTCAGCCCAAAGGTAGCTGAAATTCTATGCCGTAATTGCATTCTTTCAAAATTGCAGCTATAAGAGACCATAGTTGTTTCCAGAAAAATGTTAAAAATGTGCATTTTTCTGTACATACGTTGCATATGCTAGCATTCAGACATAGATTACTTCATTAACCTTTGCTCTTCAGAAGCCTTGGAAATGAAAAATATTTGAAGGAAAAAAGAGACTGGGGGGAGCTGAAGGGATTTCTTGAAAGGTCAAAAGCTGTCAAGTTAGATCTCCCTGCCCCCTGCTTGACCAAACAGCTCCTGCTCCATGTCTCCACAAAGAAACAAATAGGTGTTGCAGGTGCTGAAGAAGTGGAGATTGTTTCACTGCTTGTTCCTTATGTTTGCTTTCATGCATTTAATAGTATTCTTGCATTGTTTGTTTATTCAGATTTTTTGTTGTTCTTGAATGCAAGCTGTAGTAACAACTGAACCCCCCACAACCAAGCCAAAAATCCAGATAAAACATGTCTTTCTTTTAATCCACTCTTTTGCTTTAAAGACATTGGAACAAGGGTTACCTGACTGGCTTGAGGTTTAGATGCCTTTAGCCTTGCTAGCTCACCAATACACCCAGTTTCAATTTAGCTGTAGCTGTTTTTTTATTCTATTTATTTTTAGTACATGTTTTTGGTGTCCACCTGGTGGCAATAATATACAGAATGAAGCTAATTTCGCTCTATATTCTGGATTCAATTTTATAAGTGACTTCTCATGGCCAAGTTATATGCCTTTGAAATATGGGAAATGCTGACAGTATCTTAGCAGTGTCTGCAGTAATGGGTGTTTCTCTAATGTAAACAAGTGGTGTTATTGGGCTCTCTTTTTCCATTGTCCCTGCTTTCTTGCAGACATGTTTTATCTTTCATCAGCTACAAAACCAGCATTTTTTTTGCTTAACCTGTGACAGGTTTCCCCCCACCCTTTGAGTCTAGAGTGGAACAGGACAGACAAGGAAAATGTATGTTGTACCTGTTCCATTCTTTTTAGCTTACCCAGGAGACTTCATTGCTGTCTGATGCTTTTATGTACTTGTATTCGGTGAGTGTGCAAATAAACACTTTCAGTCCAAGCCTTGAAGGAGAGTCTTTAAGGAGTCATGACTGTATAATTAAAAGGATGGTCATTTTGAGATGCTATATATGTATCTAGTATGTTGTAGTGATAGAAATTAAGCCTTTTTCCACAAAACTCTAAAACCCCTATAGCTTATTTAATTTAAATGGTTAATGCAATTTTAAACTCTCTCTATAAGGCTTGTATTCTGAGCAGCAATAACGTGGAGAAATTAAGGTAGAAGGAGCATGTGCTCTTTATTTGGGTGATGATGTTGGGGCTACCCATAAGCTTTTCCTGGAAAAGAGCTGGTAAGAAATAGTAAGAGGACAGAAGGCTGATGGGAGCTATGATCTGTAGACAGGCAAGGGCGGTGCCTGAGCTTCCTCCTTTGTGCTTTCTCCTGACTGTGTGAGTACACAACAGAGTGGAAGCCACTTTTACTAACTGTGGGATGTTGCTTAGCTTCCTGTAAATACTGTTTTAATTGAAGTGTGACTGGGTATTCGTGTGTGTTAAATAGTGTTTTCTCTTAGAAAGTCTGCCATGCATTATCATTAAGCAGCAGTACTTGTGGATTCCTCTTCTCCAGCTATTTTCTTTAGCTAAAAATGCAAAATTGTGCTGCCCTGAAGGGTTATTTAGCAAGAGTTTTAATGAAATAATAGAAACATTGCACTCTAGTGATTTCCCCCATGCAGGGAAATGTCACAGTCCATTGGTCTTTCCCAGGAACATTAAATGAAATTACACCGATTTTCATTACTCTGCTCAAGTACAATGTTGTTAAGTAAATATTTGCACAAAAATGTGGCCATCCTGAGGTGTGAGCTGTCCTGCAAGGTAAATAATTAAAGCATGTGCTCTCTGTAGTAGCAGAAACCAGTGCTTGATACAAGTTTGATCATTTCACATGTCTCTTTACAAATCCATAACTGTCTTCTGCAATTATTTTCATCGTCCAGCCAAGCAAAGATAAAAGGTAGAACATGCCTCTTTCACCTATTCCCAGGGAAACTCCATTATCCTTCAGGGGTCACGTGGCTGTGAAAAAGCCAATCTGAGTGAGAAGAGGCAGCCCACAAGGACAAGCTCAGTATGAGCAGAAAATGAAGTTGTTACCAGACAGCAAACTGCAGCCCTTGGTTCTTATGAATATTTGAATGAGTAACTAAAAACAGCTCAGTGGACTCTAAGCAACTGTGACAGCTGAAACTGTCTGGGAAACTGGCAGTCTACAAGGACCACGATGAAAAGATCAGCAGTCACATTTCTGCTTGCACCACTATAAGTATATTATAAAACCTGAGCAGGTTCATAGTCATCAAAAATTGTTCAGGGAGAAAAAAAAATCTCTTCTCTGCCTATGAATTTTCATAAGCAGGTACCTACAGAATCTGTCAAGAGATTCTGAATCCATTAAAATACAACCATTTCTAACAACTTACTCAAGGCAAGAGAATAGCCAAATTTTGAAGACATTGAAATATTGATGTTGCTTTTGCTTATACTCAGAAAATTTGCCCTAGTGAATCTTTCATTAATATCTTTCAGTTAGTTCTATGTGGAAAGAAAGATGATGAGACCAGTTTCCCTGAAGCTGAAATGTTCTGAATAATCTGAAAAAACCAGCCTGGGAATGTGGGGAAGAAGAACCGTAGTAAGCAAACTGATGAAAGACTGGCCTTTATTTAATAGCAATCAGAAAGATGTACAGTAGTTATGAAAAGAACTTAAAAGAAGGAAAAGTTATTACATTCAAGTGCAATTCTGGCACTGATTTTTTTAATGTATGTTATAAAGCTATATTTAAAGTTGTGTTTAGTATGATGTACCTGATCATACAGACCACAGCTAATGTGTCCTCTGCTGTATAGCTACCCAGTATTTAATAACGTGAACATTCCTCACTCAATTGTTTTCACCAGGACTGCTGACACAAGAGAAAGTTGCAGAATCAATTTAGTATGGTGCTTAAAATGTTGGCTTTATAGTAAAGCTGGGAGAGGAACTTCTTCCTCACATTTCTTGTTGCTATTTCAAGCTTATACGGTAAACTTCTGACTTCAGAATCAGATTAATTTTTCAGGTAAAATGTAACTGGCTTGCCGTAAATGAATAGCAAAGAAAGAAGTATGCTTTTGAAATAGTAAGATGAAGAGCCTCTTTAACAAGAGCTGCACTTACATTTGTCAAATGGCACTTCATTCTGGCACTTGTGCAACTTGGTAGCAATGACATTGGTTTCAGCATAACATCTGCAGTGCTGGAATACAATACTTTGAAAAACTGTGGAGTTCCCACCACAGGAGATCCATCTAACCTGTTCTTAAACGTTCATCAAGAATGATGGAGGAATAATTGATCCTGTAATAGTAAAGCACAGAGATTGACTGGCAGACCTCTTGAACTCTTGCCCAGACCTCTTTTCTATGAGCTCAGGAATTAGAGTTGAGTCATGTTTTTTAAGGGAGTGATGGCAGAGCAAACTGGAAGGCTTAGGTCTGATTCTACCTCTTCTGTCAATGCCATCAAGTAAATATTGACTTTTCCCAGAAAATGTGGAGTAAATCAAAATTCTGGCTGCACAAGTTAGGTACAGAACTGCATTAAAAATTCTCTGCATGTTTCTGCTTCAAATTTTGAATCTGTTATGGTTTTTTTGTGTGTTTGTTTTTTTTTTTTTTTCTTTTGATCTTTTCATTTTGATTGCATCACAAAAACTTTACCTGGTTGTGATTAACTGGTGGGATTTAGTTTGTGTTTTGGCATAGTTACTTAATTTTGTTCTGTGTTGTATACAGAAGTCTTGAAACTTTTTCCTGGGTTTTACGTTTTTAGTACTATTTTGGTCTGCAAATCTAATAAAAGATGTTGTGGACAAGCAATAATGATTTTACAAGGAAGAAGAAAATGAGAAAGGAAAAAGGTGGCAGGAAAAAGAAAATGGATCTCAAACAATTTGATTTATAGAGACCATGTCACTTTTTGGGCCCACAGTATGACAAATGTGTAAAGGGCACTTTCTTGCTTCCTAATACTGGCGAGTAAGTACAGAAAGATCCTGTGCTTTGTAGGCTACAGTCATCTACTCCTCTGATCACATGTTAGTTTTAGACTGGTGTCTTGGATGATTTCAAGGGTTTGTGATTTTGGCTATACCTTTATAAGCCAAAGTTTTTATTAAACACCACAGACAATAGTCTCAAGGAGCTCTGGAATGGAATAGGACTTGCCTGGAAAGACCTGTTTGTAATGCAGCAATATCCAAAAAAGAAATGAGCCAAACTGTTCTCGTGAAGGATGGCTGTGGTTCTTGTCTGTACTTGTCTTAGGTTTTTGATGCCATGTGGAATGTTACAAGAAAGTATCATTTATCCACAAGAGCTGAGGTTGGAAAGCTCTGGCTCAGTGCAGAAGCAGGAGATTCCAATGGGCATCCTAAAGACCTGATTTCCCCATTGAAAAGGAAGGGGCAAAGGCAGAAGTGTAATGATCATTTCCCAAGGGTGCTCCTGGCCTTCTGCTTCCCACCACAGCCAGGAAGTGTCTGAGTCAGCAGCTCAGGGCTGCTAGTCAGGGCTACTGTATTTCCAGTTCCACTGCTTTTTGTTCCTGTCTTTTCTGACAGCTGACTTGTCAGTGCACCCCCTCTCTGGAGGCAGGCTCAATGGGGTCCAGAGGCAGCTCTGTCTCCAAGTTCAAATGAGTGCCATGGTGCAAGGAATAGTCCCAGTAACAATGCACATCATCTGGTGTGGGTGGGTGGGTAGGAAGATGCTGACTCTGAGTGTCGCATGACTAAGAATCTGTGGCCTGAGACTTGATGAATGTGGGAGCTCAAGGAACTGAAATGCTTTTTGGCTATGTGCTGGCACATATGTGTAGCAGAGGCTGAGTCCAGATTTCACAGTATAATTTGCCAGTGTCATCTTCTGTTTAAAGGGATACAAATTGCCTTACTTCCTTGTATTACTCTCATACTTGTATCTTTTTCATGAAGCATGATGAAGAGCTATGATTCAGATGGTGCGTGTCACAAGCAAAGGGGATTTGTTCATCTGGCTGCTAGCTAATGTCCTCAAGTCCTCTAGTTCTTCTTTATACTCTCCTCTCCTTTGACTTTAGTATGAAAAACAAGTAAATACGGATGTTGCGCAGGTTCTGCCCTGCAGTTAGTATCTATTAAGCCTCTGGAAACAGAGTCAATAAAAAGATTGATTGGATGATTCCCAGTTTATTTCTGTGTGTAAAGCAATAATTTTCATCAAATGATAGATGTAGCTTTTAGGTTTCCTAGGTGAGAATAAAAAAAGGAAAAACCAGAGATTATTTCTTGTCCAAACTGTATTTTGCTTAATGCAAATGCAGCCACTCTGAAAGCAGAATGATTAATAGTATTGCCATTCTGTCTGGGTCCATAAATAGCCCACCTGGCCATCAATCTTCTCCAGAGACACTATGTGAAGCCAAATCTGATGGCTTGAATGGTGCTGTGCAAAAAAACTCTGTAACTCTTCTGAGTCTTCTGAAATTCATCCCTTCCCCAAGCCTGGAAAAATCAATCCCTGGTAAAAATACCCCAAGAATCATTTGTTAAAGTAATGATGCAAGTTTTTTAAAACTACCCAACATCACTGTTGCATCTTTATGTAGACACTCTTCACTCTTAAAAGCTGCAGATTATTCAGTCAATCAGTTCAGGATCATTTCTTTTACCAGTATTAATGTTGCTGCCTATGTGGAGCACTGCACCCCCAAAGAGACTACTTTCTCTGTTCACGTCCACTGTATCAGTAACCCAAGTTAAAAGCCAGGAATATATATATCTTCCCTAATTCTTTAAAGAGTTTTTATCTGCTCAACTATCTTTCAGCGTCTTGTTAACTGTGTCAACCTAAGTGTAACAGATGCAGGTATGGTCAGCTGCATGTGCACTTTGATGGATGAAGACTGAACGGATACACAAGCAAGAGCTTGATCCATTTACTGGTACCTCTGTGAGATGAGGAGTTGTAAAGTGGAAGTTACAATGTGCAGTGAAGATGAGCTCTATCAGGCAGCCATAGAGGTACTGAATACTGTGTTTTCTCCTTGTTCAGGCACATAAAAAGTGTCTTTCCCTCAGCATTGTTCAAACTAGGTGAAAAATCACAGATTCCAGAGCTTTCCTGGGTTTCTTGTAAGGCAGAAGTGCACTAAGTACACAGCTAAACGTCTGCCACAAATAAGAAAGTATTTGAAACAATTTGGTTTGTTGTTGTTTTGTTTTCTAGCATTTTGGACAGCAAAGGAAGTTTGTCTTTAATCTTGGTGCTCTCCCACTCTCACCTCTCCATTATGATACCTAGTTTCCCCACCAGGAGGTTGCAGGCAATGTTGATCAGAGGCTGTGGCTTCACAAGCTTTTGCAGCAGCAACAAATTGGTCCTTAAAAATAGTCTTTCTTTCTGTTTCATGTTTTTTGGGGAAAAGAACGCTTTGCTTTATTTTGTTCCTTCCCCAGTAAATCAATGCACCAGACCGAAACTGGTTGCTATGCACACAGATATCTGAACCTGCACCTAATGAGGCTTGCTTCCACGAGCAACTTTCATTTAACCGTGACAGGAAAGTGCTGCTCCTGAGATCTCAGTGTCTTTCCTTAGCATTCTGCTCGAGAAGGGTCTGTTTGGGTGCACGTTAGTGACCCCTTTACTTAAAAAGAAAAAGATTAAGGATTTATATCCTGGTCTCCACTGAGGAACCAGTTCAGCACTTACCAGTGACTCTGGAAGTCATTTCATTTGAAATTTCCTTGGCTTTTTACACAAAAAACAAGATCTGAAAATTGTTCCATTGCTACTCTTCCCCCCTCTCCAACAGGAGACAAGAGTCTGTTTCCTTTTGTTATCTTCTTACTAAATTCTGGAAGACTTTTTTCTAGCCAATAAGTGGAAGCTTTTCTTCTCTTTCTGTGGTTCTTCACATACAGTGGGACTTCTGTTACAATGCCATATATGCTCTCCAGTTTACAATACTTGATTTTTCTTTAAGTACAAGACTGGGGGAAGAGGGAGAGAGTTTATAGTTTCTTGCTTTTAATTTCTATTTGAAGTAGTACTCTAAAAAAGACAAAACCAAAATGGATTCTTTGAATGACTGGGAAAATGAAATTGCTGACTTCCATAGAGATCAGTCATTCAAGGCTCGTGTCTGAAGCAGTGCGATTCTAATTAAATGAGATGATTTAACAAGATTGTAAATCTAAACAGTTTGCTTTCTACAGGTGTGTCTTTTTTTTTTTTTTTTTTTTAGGATTTTCAAACAAAATAGACAAAAATCCTAATTTTATTTTGCCCTTTTCTATTATCTACAAGGAAATTCTGTTAAATAAAGGGCATTTTCCAAAGGTGTGTTTTGCTGGTTTTTAGGGACCTGTTCAGAGTCTCCTGAGTGTTAATTGCAGCAGTATTCATAGACATTAAAAACAAACCATGCACAATATAAACCCTAAACATATCCTATGGAAACCCCTGATAGAATTAAAATTCTCTAGGAATGTTTGGATCCATGCTGTCTTCTGAGGATAAAAGGCAGTCTGATTTGTCCATTTGAAAAGGAAATTAGGTCATAGTCTTGAATAGCAACTTTCTGGAATACTGAAAACGTCTTCAGAATGTGAAAGTATGGCATTTAGGGTGCTTTTATCTTTTTCCTCTCCTTTTGAATTATTGCACGATAGTATTACTGAAGACATTTGGGAGGGGAAATCATTCCAGGAGAAACTGTGTAGCCATGGAAAGTGAATAACCTAAGGCAAAACAAGAAAGAAATCGGAACAAATTCAGGTCTGGGATTATTACTTTGGGAATTAACAGCCGAGAGCCAGGCAGTAGTAAGTTGAAAGCGGGCTAAATACTTAAGAGCTGCAGTCAGACCGAACAAAAAGACTTGTAGAAACATGGCAACCCTGGCATGTTAATAAGGTTTTTGCCAAGAGTGATGGAAGTGCTCGTATAGGAATGATAAAGAAATTTTTATTTTATACTATGTTTGCAAAAGAATGAAGCCAGTTTAGCAATTGGCTTAAAATCTGATCCAGTTAAACTGGCGTGGATCCCTAATATCAGTGCATTTAAATACCTTAGCTTGTTCTGGCAAACATAACTAATCTTGTTTCAATCCTGTTTAGGAGCATCAATGTTTACACAAGTTAACTAGTTTGGCACTGAAATTACTGGGCTAAATGGATTAAATACTGCTGGTAAAGTCAACAGATCTGCCAATTTCATCTCTAGAAAGTAACCCTAATTCACAAGTTGAGCTTCTCAGGAATGTGATATTGCAAGGTGTTTCAGTTTGTCTGCTCCCTGTCCTGATGAGATCTAGGGCAACTGCTAGGTCAGTCTTATTCCAGATCTGTATAGGCCTACCATCAGTCTGACAAGGTACTGCCAGGCTGTGTGCTGCAGCCTTCTTCAGCAACAGAACTGTGGCAGGGTCACATATTTGTACTGCTGCCTCTACTCCAGGTGTCTATTGTGTAGCATAAGACAGACTGGTTTTCACCTGGTACAGTTTATCATTCTTCCCACTCAAAGATTTGGAAAACTAACATCAGGTGGCCTTCCTTATCACACTTCTATGTAGGATGCAAAGATCAGACAACCAGAAATTGCGTAGCAAGGAGATATGCTTTCTAATGATGAGTGCCAGTAGAGACATCCCGCCATTGCCCTTGCCTTAGCTGTATTGCATATGAAGAGTTGTAAGAAAGAAACACTGCCATACCTTTTAGCAATTTCTAGTTGTAAGAAAAGTCAGTTTCTTCAAAAGAAGGAATTTAACTAGTGTCTTTACATCAAAACCCAGAGGCCTTCAAGTGTCAAGGTTTAGGGCATTTGGAAATGTAAGTTACTTGGAATCTGGACTCTGAATAGTTCATATAGGATGTAATGTTGCCAGCTGTGCAGTGCACTGCATACTGGAACTTCATGCTGCGAACGGCAATGCAAGTAACAGCAGATACTTACATCTGCCGCATAAGGGGCATGATGTGGTCAGTGAACCAAAGGGAGAAATTCTGTCTGTACAGTCTGTGCCCATCTGTAAGCACTGTCATTCTTGATCAAAGGGCTGAATTTTCTCCCTTCAAAGGCTTTTTCATGTCAAAAGCAGAAGTCATGCCAGAACAGGATGTCCTGGTTCATGTATTTTAATAATGTCAATAATAAAAAAGAAAAAATTGGGCAAGCAGGGTCGCTTGTGTCAATCATCTGTGTATATGATTCAGTATTACTTACCAGGTGTTTGAATCTAATCTTCAATGCCTTCCTTTCAAGTGCGGATTTCTTAAATATGACTGTGGAACCGCTGTTTATTGTATTGTCACTCCTTCGACTCCAGTATCATGTGAATATGAACTGCAGCTTTTGAAATTGTTCCTCTTTTATCACTTGCTATTCATTGATTTATTTCTTACTGCAATTGCAGATGTGTTGTTCTGTCTTTTTGAACATTAGTTTTCTGTGGGGAGAATAAGGAATGTGGAAAAATGACATTAAGTTTAATTTGGAATATTCTCACACTTAGTCTTTCAACAGCATTGCTGAGTACCTGCTGTAGCAGCTCTAAGCTTTGTACATGTAATGAGAAGTCAGCAAGCAGCTTACAAGATGTTTGTTTGCGCTCTACTCTAAGCAGCTGTAAATAAACATCTTTCAACAAGGTCATGTTTCTGTCTTTAATTCAGGAAGGAAGAGAAGGATTCAAGCTGTCTTCTTCAGGCTGCTTTTGTGATATATTCTGCCTTAAGTGATGTGCTATCTAGGAACAGACCAGAGCATGTGCTGCTTATCTTCTTTCTGCTTTCTTGTAACTTCAGTTCCTTCCAGAAACCCTGAGAACTCTTCACCTTGTTCTGGGGAAGAGTAAGGTACTTCACTTCTTTCCTTTTTGGATCAAGATTCTTTTTTATGTGACCTGACTTAAGGAAGAAGCTGTCTCCAAGGCCCCCCTTTTGCCAAGTCTTTACCAAACCCCATCCTTGCTTACCTGCAGGACAGAGCCTACCTGCAGCCAGCCCTACCACTTTCATTCTTCCTCCTGCTACTAGTCTAAAAGCCAAACACAAAAGGAAAGGGATCACGTTTTTCCCACCTTTTTATCACTTTTCAGATCACATTGGGATTTCTGCTTTGCCAGCATCACTGAAAAAAATGAAGAGCTGAGAATTCAGCCGTAGTTGGTATTAGGTATAACTAGGTATAACTTACACAGTGATGTTCATTCCCTTTGCTTTTCAATTACCTCCTATCCCCAGTGACATTCATGAAAAAAAAAGTTAGGTCAAAACTACTCAATTTTCCACCAGAGCTATACTTGGCTGTTTGAGTCCTGAAGGACGGGTTTCTACTTTCTAGAAAACAAATGATATATTGATTTCCTATTAAAAGAGAGCACTGACAGGAACTTTCAAAACAAAAGCCTTCTTTCAGCACAGCATTTAAATGTGTGACTGCTTAAATGGTACATGGTCTTAAGTGTCCTGCTGGAACAGCTCTTCATGCCTGGCTTTGAGTTCCTGTGTCAGCTTTGTCCCAGCCTTCACCTGGGCTTTGCCCTGAGCTTGAAGGTGGGCAGGGGTCATCTGGCACACTGGTAACACACATTTTGCATCCCTGGGCACACTGCTGAGATTCTGAATTTCTGAAGAGTGTTAGACTCCACTGAGGATTTTCTTCCCTTTCACTCTCTATTCTTTTCCCTTCTTCTCTGCCAGTCACATACAGCGTGAACTTCAAGATTTGTTTCAAGTCTTCCTCCATTTTGCATTGTGTGAGGACAGGGAAGAGGTTAAGGAGGTGAAGCAAATAGGAGTAATGCATTTTAGGTTTTTTTAATTTCTTCCTCAGATGAGTAGCAGCAGCTGCAATGTGCTTTCTCATTAAGATGGATATTTATACCTTGTGGTATGGTTTGTCTACTCCTGTGTTTGCACACGTGCAGGTGCAGTGGTTACTGCTGGTGTAATTGATGACAATTTACTTGCTGTTCATCCTGGAACACAAAATGGGTGGCTTTACCTTTTCTTATTTTTGTTTTAATTTTTTTTTGGAGTTTGCTAAACTAGCATTGTTTTCTCTCAGGATTGATGCAGCTCACAACAGCATTTCCTGAATGACTTTGCCCCTGTATTCCTCCCATGTGATCCCTGCTTTGGATGCGTCACCTTCTCCCAGCCGTTCAGGTGAGGGGCCGGTTTGTGGCAAGAGCTGTTCCTTCTTGCCCTGGAGTGGAAGCATGATGTGCTGATAAATAGTGATTCATGGAGAAAATATCTTTCAAGTACAGGAAATGAGGAGACAAAATATCAATCTTTTCCAATCATATTTGTCAAGAGCTGTAAGGATAAGAGGGAGATGATAAACTTTCAGGTATTTCTGATTTGAAAAATACCTGTAGGACTTGCTCCAAGCAGATTGATATTTTACTGAATATTCTCAGGAAGCTATAAAACACAGCCAAATGATGGCAATGAGATCCCCACACTTCCTTAAATAGATGAAAGGATGCTTCAAGGTCTATTTGTTTAGTCAGTCTCTCTTTTCATCTCTGTTAATTGCTGAGATGGATGAAGTAGCATCAGTATGCACAGCTTGTGAATTATAATCATTAAAAGGAATTTTTTTTTAACTATAGTGTTCACCTTAATCCTGCTTTCTCACGAGTGCTTCACGTGTGTTTACTGACATGCTTTAAAATTTATTGCCATAATAATAAAGACAAAGTAAATGAATTGGCTTGGAAGATGTTTTATTAATCAAGGGGTCCTATTTTCAAACATCCATGTCTCCATTTTTTCCTTTGTTTAAGCCTATTGTAATAAGATATGTAACCTTGTCAACTGGCAATGCTATTAGAGTTCATGTAATACTTCATTGGGAAACAATTTGATTCTTAAATTGTACAGTTTTTGTACTGCTTTGTACTGTACTATATGCAGTAATACTTGAAAAAATGTCTTTAGTAATACAATTTAACTTCTGAATTTCACATGTACTAGTAAAATATCTTGTTTCTGATCCTTCAAGCATATTCATGATAATCCTAATCTTTAAATTGAGACTGGAAGGAAAACTTTCATGTTTGGGTATCTGTTTTTATTCTTGGGGATGTGCTGGTGGATATGACAGGAAATGATTAATTTGTGTAAAACATTAATTCTTAAGATCTGAGTCTTATAAAAAGCAGATATTTTTTCAAGTAACTTCTGTGGCTGTTCCAGAAAGGGTTCATGCATTTCTCTCTCCAAAATAAAAGTATTTTTATGTAAGTCATGTATTATAATCATGGCAAAATGTGCCTTGATGGTCTGGCAGAATGTGGACTGCCATCAGTTTCTGCTGTTGCTAGTGAGGTGCTTCCGCTTACGTGCTGGACCACAAGCAGACCAAGCAATGTGAGCATATATATATATATGTGTGTGTGTATGTATAAGAAAACATGATATGGCTGCATCAAAACATTAGCCAATAGCATGATATCAATTATATACAAGCTGTTATAATGTTATTTCTGGTGTCTAAAAGTGTGAATTCAGGCTTGGTCACCTTCAGAAATTGGAATACAAAATAGCAGGTAACTAGCTGCTCTATCAGATATACCAGTAAAAATGTGGCATAAAATTTGCAATTGGAAATGTGTTAGAATTGGTTTCTTAGAAGGTGTGTATTTGATGTTTTTTGTTGCCAACCTATAGAAGAGTTTACATAGCCTCTCCCCACAGTAGGAGCTTGGCTGCAGCCAGGGTGGCATTATCAAAACAGAGATAAACCTTAAAATAAAATAGAAGGCGAGTATTAACTTAGCTGTTGCTGCTGTTACACACAAACACACACAATTTTCTCAACCCTACTTAACCAGAAGCTGCCTGGAGCTGTAACGTTCTGCACGTGTCAAGGGCATGTCAGTTTGGCTGCTTTACAAATAACACCTAAACCACCAGGAAAGTGATGGGGGCAGGGCTGTGTTCTCTGCTAAACTGATTGTTTTTGCTTTGAGTGCCTTCCAATCTTTATAATATTTTTTAAGTGTCACATAACCCTTGGTTGGGTGGATTAGCAGGCATGAGGGTTGCTTCTCCAGCAAGGCTATAGTAGCTTTTTTCCATCTGTACCTAAAGAATCATATTATTTGACCCAGATCTTTGCCTTCCATCTGGTAGCCCCTCAAGCATTCTTAAAAATGCCTGTTTCCACCTTCTTTTGTACAGTGTCTGCCTTCCTGGGTTTTCTAGTGCATACAGAAGAGCCCAGTTTATAAAGACATAGAGCCTAGCGACTATAAAGGAGCTTCCTCTGCTAGTTTGTCATGCTTTAAAGGATTGTGGGCACCCTGAAGGGAAGATTAGTGGAAGATCGTCCAAATTGTCAGGGTTCTGAATTCTTTTTTAGCAACCATTTTCTTGTGTTGGTTTAGAAAAGAAAAAGGGAAGTCAGTGTATGGGGGAAGGTGATAAATTGGCAGCAGCAGTGACATTCCCTCATATAAAATGCTTATTGCAGACCATGCAGAGCCCAGTTTCTCAATTCAAGACCTAGGTATCCAGCCCAGCCTGTTGAGCCCTAAAGCATGAGCTTTCAATATTTTGTGCTTAGTACTTGCCCAGAACTTGAAACCAAACGTGAATGGGATCTTCTTTCACAGTGCTGTTTGCTCCAACTTTAATAAACTATATTTTGTCTTCCATTGATTACACGGGTGCTTTTAGGAGACACCTTATTTTGTCCTCCAGCTATGAATTGTTTTCTCCCTCTTTATAATCCAAACTAAAGTCTGGCCAGTTTCTCTTATTCCTTAACAGTTCTGCTCATTCCTGCCCTGCCCCACAGAGATGCTTTGGCATGCCAAGGTGTAATGTTCCCCCAGTTAAGCTAAGTAGCTGGTCAATAGAAAGGGGTAGGGCTGGGATTACCAGTTCCCTTTTATTAAGAGGATGCTTCACTGCTTGCTGCTTGGGCTTTTGGGGGGAACCTGGAGGGTTATCCACAGGCCTGTGCCCATTGTAAGTGCAAAAGCTGTAGTCAGCAGCAAGCTCTGTCTCTGGGGAAAACAGCAGGTTTACTCACTGATGACTTGATCTTACACCTCAAGGATGAAGTGATTGCAGCTTGTTGCGATTCCTCTTGCTCTGTACAGTTCTTTTTGCCATCACAAACGTAGATTTCTTAACTCACAGCTTGCAGTGATGGATGGGTGAGGAAGAAGGCTGAGACTGCTGTGTCCAGGTATTTCTGTGTATTGCTGTATAGCTCATTCAAAGTAGACCCGACTCTTCCAGGGAGTACTGGTCTCACTGTCACATATACTACACATGTGGTCAACACATGCACCATGAATACGATGCTTTTGGGACATGTCGGATCACTGCGTTCACATGAATCATCTGTCTAGTGCAGGCACAGTAAATCTACTGCTTCTGGACAGGCTCAGGTGTAATGCATGTGCTGGGTGCAGTTGATCCCTGTGTGTGCTGTAGAAATGGCTGTGCTTTCCGGCTCTGCGGCAGATCCTGGTGCAGGCCAGATGTCTGAAAGTCCCAACCAAATGTCAAACTCTCAGATTTTATTGGATTAAAACTTTCCCTTGGGAAAACTGGCTTTACAACAGGAGGTAATGTATCAGTCATTGCTGTGCTGGGGAGGGGTGACTTTGGTGTACTTGTTTTGCAACCTTGGAGCACAGATAAAGGAAAGAAAAAGTGCAAATTTTAGGAGTTTTGTAGGAATTAGTAGTTCTAAAAGAGTCAATGCTAGAAAAAAATACTGTAGGGCTGGACTGCAGGACATTACTGCAAGTTTGGGGTTTTTTTCTTGAGATTGCTACTGAGAAGTCGCTCTTCCAGTAAGAGTTCTCTGAGCTGACGGCTTCTGAGTTTGTACCCAGCACAGCTACCATGCATCCTATTCAAATGCTGATTTATTTCAAGCATCATTGTTTGTTACACTGTGGACAGGAGTGTAATGTGATATACTACTTGCCATAAGCCTGGTTTGGCCACCTGCGGAGGCAGGAGTGTATTTTTTTTTGTCTCCCTGGTCCCTTCATGAGATCATAGGGAGAGTCATCCATGCCTCCCTTATACTCTCACCATGGTCACACTCGCCCTGAATAAACTGGTGTGCGCCTATTCCTAGTTTGAACTGGAAGTAGTTCAGGTAAAATATACTGCATTAGCATGTGTGATGCCTGGAAAAAGTGGAAAAATATTTGTGGTTTGAGAAGCTTGGGCCGATAGCCATGGGCCCTGCATTCACAGCCAAGCATAAACTTGATGAGTCTTTTATACACTTCCAGCAGCGGCAATATTATCTTAGGTCCATTTAACTGTGCAGCAGCCACTATAATTTACAGGAGCTAGAAAATGCATCCAAACAACCTCTTTTGTGCTTAATCTTGTCAGGCTTTATACCTACAGGACATTGTCTATTGTTACTTTATTTTGTTACTACCTGTGGGAGAGGGTACTTCTAGGAATATATTTCTGGGTCACTAGATATTGTAAAGACACACAAGATAAGAGACATTACCAGCAATGTGTCTACAGTATCACTTGTTCCCAGTCTCAGTGGGTAATAAATAGTTTCACAAAACGCAGTAATAGTCAATATACCTACTAAACCATCTGTTCAGGACTGCTCAAATGGAGTTGGTTAAGTAATTATCCCCTAGGGGATGTTTATATTTTAGAGTAACCACATGTCCTTTAGATACTTAACCTTTAGACAGGTCCACATAGCGACATCATGATTTATTTTCTTTGTGTGGTCTTGACCTTCTCCTGGCAGATTTAACATTACCTTCTGCAAGAGTGTAGCTGATGCTAGAAAAGAATGTCTGTACAGGAATTTCTGTACTTTCCAACTGCTGGTTTTACATGTGAGTTTTTGTAATCTATGCTATTAAGCTATCAAATTCAGGCCTAATAATCCACTGAGGCTGAACAGGATTCATGCAATACTGTAATGTAAGAACTGTTAACAAATATGTTAACTTTTCTGCTTGCCTGCCTTTCCTCTCCATCTTCTTAGCTATTGGCTTTTTATTTTTTCAAGTCTTGAACAGCTGTAGAAATCAGGTTCTTGCAAATAAATTTTCTATTTAGGAGCCTGGACCCCTTATATTTGAAATATGGGGGAAGAAATATTGCAGAATGGAATAAGACACAGAAAAAAATAAAGTGGGCTCTTTTTTATTATTATTATTATTATTTATATTATTGTAATTGTTCCCTGTTTAATTAACAGCAAAGCTTCCTTCCAATGGGTAAATTTAGCTGGGATCAGAGTTTCAGAATGCCCTACATTTCTACTAGAAATGGATTGCATACTGCAACTGCATTAGGTGGGCATAATGAAATGTGACTTGTGAGACTCCACTCCTGGCGGCCTCAGAAAAAGGATACAGTGACTTGGAGAAGCATGAAGAATGGGTTAGTTTCCCTGCTTTAGAAGTGCTGATTCCTTACAGTTCACAGTTAAAGCACATACCATCAGGGCCATGTGGGAACACTTGCCCCAGTGCTGTCAGTGGTGTTCCTGCTCTTTGAGTAAAGAGAGTGTTTTAGTCCCTTCACTGGGTGCTTCAACTTTCCATCAAAGTAGTGAGGCAAAGGAAGATTGTGCTGTCAGTAAGACAGCTTCTCAGATCTTACCTCTTTGTGTTTGCAAATAAGTGAGGACTTTAATGTATATTTTAAATGAGCTCTATGATTTATTTCCTAGGCTTTTAACTTGCTTTGTGGCTTCAACTTTTTAATCACAATAAAAGGTTTCATAGCTTTTGAATCCACATCTGTGGGCTGTTCAGAAAAATTGAATCAGTTGCAATATCTGTGGTCAGTACTTTAATGGTCAATCCCTGGCGCAAGCCACTTTGTGCCTTTTGGTACAGAATTAAATTCTAACTATGTTTTAAAATGTTTGTAAGAAAGAGTGGTTATAAAATGCCTGATTGTGTATCCTACTTTGTTCATGAGGAAGTTTCTAGTTCTGGGCATGTGCTGAAGGCAGATATAACTGAGGCACTAGCCTGCAGTAGATGTGCCTCAGGGGTGGGCACTTTGCTGTTGGGAGATGTTTCTAATAATCTTTGCCCTGTTTTTTACTCATGAAATGAAGGGTAATGATGTTTTAGCCTGTACTCTTTTATCTGTCCAGTAAGAGGCACAGCTCTCATGTTACCTGCTGGGAGCTGTCATGGTTGCAGAAAAGAAGAGCTAACTACTTCTGTAAGCTTTAAAAGTCAAGCAATTGCTAACTATATAGAGAGCTAAAACTGTCAAGAGCTGCTGTTCACTTTCAGACTTGTTTAGGGAAATGGGGATAGTTTGGTACTGGTAGGGATGTTGCCTGGTTCCCAGTTGCTATTTGTTAACAAAGAATACCTTAATTCTCTAGTAGGATGTTTTCTTCTTTGTATTCCTTGCCTTGTTCTTGAGAACAGTCTCTACATAGTGAGACAGAAAAAGATGATATTGTGGTTGCTGTGTTGCACAGAAACTTCACGAGACTATAGTCTAAGAAGGAAGTGTATTTATTATGCCATCTTTTTCACCAGTATATGTCACAGGAATGCACAAAGAAGGTCAACACCATTATCTCTTTTGCAGATAGAGAAACTGTCTCTGTAGTTATTGCAGATGAGGAAGCTGTCTCGCCTTACAGGTGTTGCCTGGAATCTGCTCTGTAGCCCGTAACTGAATTTGAACTTGCCTGAGAATTTATTCTTTTCTATTGCACCTTTGGAGCCCATTTAACCTTTTTAAGGGATTATTTCTCCAACAGTAAATATGAAATATGATTGCAGAGATTGTTATATCCTTTTTAGTAATTACTTTTGAGCTTTATTATTTGAAATGGAAGTGGTTAAATTAAGCTGCTCAAATCTTTGAAACTGGCAGTATTTTCCTACCAGTATCATAGTAGCCAATGATTAGAAACAGTGTTGCAGTGAGGGCTATGTACCTTCGCCTTTTCTGAGTGACTTTCTCAGCGCAGAATTTTGTCTGGCAGAACTGTGGGGATTCCTTTTTTCATGTTTATTTCACCTCTAAATGTCCAGCTGCCTCAGTGAGAAGCTTTTGGGGGCAGGCAAATGATAGGAAATCCCACATCAGGCTACTCTCTCCCCATGAAGTCATGCTGAAACATGGGTCTGGAGCTTTTCTACTTTCAACTGGTGATTTTTACACATGACTTACTGGGAAAACTGATGTTTTGTTTAGGGCTGGCTTAAGGCAGAGCACTTTAAATAGGGAGTAGGAGATGAATAAGATAAAAAGTGCAATTGGATATAAGTATGGGTGTCAATGTTAAGCACATTTAGCATTTAAAGGACAAGTTTTGGAAGGAAAATTAACTTTCCTGCTTCAGGGTCCAACATAGTCTTTGTTGCAGAGGTAGAAGTCCCCTGAGCAGCTGCATGACCTCACTTTTGCCTGATGCAGGCATTTACACTCTCTCTTCTTGAAAATCTGCCTTTGATTTGGGGAGACATAGCCTTGGATGGCATGGTTTAGTGGGAGGTGGCCCTGCCCATGGCAGGGGGGTTGGAACTCGATGATCTTGAGGTCCTTTCCAACCCTTACTATTCTATGATTCTATTCTATGATTCTATGAAATGAGAGAACCACCTTCTTCTCTGGTCCTCTCTGAAGCCGTTTTCTTTGTGCAGGTGTGTGGAGGGAAGGGAAGGAAAATGCGCATAGATGTAAAATACATACGCCCAGACCACCAGTTAGTGGCTCTAATTTTGGCCTTTGTAGCTTAGCTCACCATCTGTAAAATGGTCTCTCTCCCCCCTCCCCCCCCCCGCTCTATTAAGCATTCAGCTATGTTAGGGCATCTCTTCTGTGTACAATGCTGTGAAAGTACAGTTACATTTGTTATTTATCTGGGAAAGATATGTGCTCCCTCCCTGGACTGGAAGCTGAGTAAGGGAATCTCAAGGATTAGCTGTTTTGGGGAAGAAAGGGGAGGAGGCAGATGTGGGGAGTACATCCAGGAACTGTCTCAGGTTTTCTGTGTTCTAGTAAGGGATTCAAACTGTGAATGATTTAAAGTCATTAAGTTTGAATCTCATCCCAAATCTCAGCTAATTTTATGCATATTTCTCTTTTGCTCATTTAAGATAAACAATTAGTTTGCTATAGCAAGATCTCTTCTGTCTGCTGTAAGGCTCCTGAAGGAGTCTTCACAGAGCTCATCCTTGGCAAAATGTCTCCATTACCACCAATGCTGTTTATGTATCATGTTCCTGTTGCCTCCCTGTCTGCTGCCCCTTTGCCCCAGGAATGACCTGAGAGCAACTTTGATTTTAATGGCAAATGTGAAGCAGCCTGTATGGAGAGTTTGGTACTTTTGTGAGGAGAGTGCTGTGTATGTGTAAAGATCGTTGCATCTAAAGGCTGACAGCCTTTTGAAAAGGTTAGCTAGCATCTCTCACTTATGCTCGCAGGGAGTCTGCCAGATTAGGTATTTCTCTCATGGCATAGTTCTAAAATCATAATGACTTTATTTAGCATTAATATGGATGCCTTGAACATTTCTATGGGACTTCCACTGTCAATTCAGCATTAAAGTGCCATTAAAGCAAAGTGTTACTGTAAGAAGCAGTATCTGCCAAACATTTCTCAGAAGAGCACTGTGCTTTACAAGATGGGTAAGCATTCACTCTTTTCCATTTTCATGTAAAAGTCAGAGCTAAGTCTTCTTATTGATTAGACAAAACAATAGAGATGTGTGAGAACTATTGGCAAGACATTTTATGACAACTGGCATATAGGTGTATATTAATTTGCTGTTCATTGCACAGCAGTGTCCAAGATGAATCTTCATAGGTATTCAGGAGGACATAATGTGAAACTGCAAGGGAATATAGTATCTTTCCTATATAAAATTGCCGAATAATTCAGACTGAAATGGTGACTCCTGGCTATAAAACTATACTGCAAAACTCTTCTAATGACTTCCAAGTGAACTGGATTTGATGCTTTTATGTAGCACTGACTATATCTTTATTCTAAACTTCCTTTTCAAAAACGACATTAACAGTTAAGCACTAGTTGCACTAAAGCTAGTGGGGTTAGGCTCCTGTGTCACTTATGTGACTTCAGAAAGTTTTAGCTGAAAAGATCAAAATGACCAAAGAGGGCTCATGTTTCCATAGGAATCTTCTGTATTCTGCATCACAGAACCTTATCCTGCAAAAGCAGTGTAATAAATCCTAAGATCTTTTTACAGCCCTCCTCCACTCTGTTCAGACAATTTACAGCAGAAGTGGCCAACCGATAAAGACAGGGAAAAGTAAGCAATAACATCAGCGAGATCGTGAAATTGGCTGAATAAATAAATCCTGCTCTTTGTTTGCAGTCCTGGCTTTCTGAGCTTTGAGGTGTAGTGGGGCAATGATTTCCAGCCTTTCTCTGCATTGTTTTAAAATAAAAGATGAAATATCCCACCCCAAAGCAATTCTATGAAATATGAGCTGACAGCAAACAAGATGTGGAACTTTAATAAAAGGGGCATAGCTGGAAAAATTGGGAAATGTTAAAATTATTTGCTCCCAGTAACAGATAGGAAATTGTAAGACTTCCCAATTTGAAAATGGAAATTCGAGAGAGGAGAGCTGCACAAAGACCTCTGAATGACCCAAGTAAGATGCTTGCCTGACTTGTAGAAATGAGATCTCCTCTGCCCAGTTCAGGCTGGCAGTTTGAACTCTGGATTTCCCTCATCCTGGCTTTTGGCTAGTTTGGTAAACTGCTCTTTCTCTTTTCTTTCAGGGAAAAGGTTTGAAAGGGCTCTGTTAAATCCGGTTGGGGGAAGGGAGTGTTTTGAAATCTTAGTTTTGTGAGACAGGAAATCCCTTTCCTCCCTACCTGTGAGTGCCTGATGGGCCTGCTCTCTGTTGAGCTGATACACTGCAAGGATTGGA
Organism: Amazona ochrocephala; assembly: GCA_039720435.1. NCBI lineage: Eukaryota > Metazoa > Chordata > Aves > Psittaciformes > Psittacidae > Amazona > Amazona ochrocephala. The sequence continues at coordinate 28,794,037 of CM077884.1, read as the reverse complement.
ATGGGAATATCAGACAAAAGAGCCTCTCATGTTTTTGACAGCTCTGGAAACTTCGTGTTTTCTACCCTAGGATACGTACTAAACAGGGTTCTTTTTTCATGGCACTACAGCATTCCTAAGGAAGATTCATGATTGGATTATGTTCCTAGGCATTATAAATCAGAACTAATGGCAGAGATAGGTTGATGGCTTGAAGTATGTGGAAAAATAAATTGGGCAATGAGAAGGCCTAGGGCTGAAAAGGCATAAATATAGAATTTACCACTCCCCCAAAGAAAGCGTCAGACCTTCAGTTCTTAAAGTCACTTAAACAGGAAAAAAATGCTGTCATAGATAGTCTTTGCTCAAGTGATGGGAAAGTTGAAATCTGGGACAATACAAAACCTGTGTGAAGCTTTTGAAGTAAAATTTCTGTGTTTCCTGAAAAATAGAGAGATATGTAACATGAAACACTTATTTTGAAAGAGCATTTGGCTTTTCCAGGGGAAACATCAGAGGACACAAATCTTTGTGAGTATCAGATTAGAATGAGGCATTAAAAAAAAGAAAAGCTTACATTCAGTCTCAGGGGGTTGGGCTGCCAGAGTTGAATGTCTCTATTTGGCCTTGATAATTGTTCTTTTATCCTTTGTGCAGTATTGGTATGTTTTCACCCTTAGCTCGCTATGTCCCAGTCCTCTCAACTACCAGCTACCCTGGATCAGTTCTCAGCTTTGTTCTTCTTTATGACTCAATCACAGTCTGTACAATATCTGCTGAGGCAATGATTCATCACCTGAATGCACTCCCTTTAAAATAAAGTATTTTTTATAGTACAGAAAAGATTAAAAAATATTTTTTAAAGTAATTCCAGATGTATTTTCAGTGTATACAAGAAAAACAAACCAAACCAAACAAAAAAACCCAAGGAAACATATCTAAAACTATTTAACTATCTTTAAAAAGATAAAGAATATGTAAAACACTATTTAATGATTAGACAGGATGCAAAATAATGCTCCCAGAAGTAAATAAAAAAAATAATTCCAAGCAGTTATTGGAAAAAGCCTGTTTTGTTGTTCAATGTCACACTGTTTCTGATCTCATTTATATTGACATGTGCTATAGCAAGTTCTCTGAAGAGAACTGAGCTATTCTGAGATGCAATTGCCATAGGTATAGATGTTGATATAGCCATGAATGTGTTTTATTTGCCTCATCTCTAATGAAAGGTGTGCTTGCTCTGTTCCTCTGCTCTTTTGGATGCCTTTAGAAGAATCTACTCTTTTGTTAGTGCTTGTGAATGAGAGTCTTCTGTTGATTTTATTGGGAGAAACATGATCTCTCTGATAATGAATAAAGAAAGCAGAAGATAGATAATTTGAAACAGAAAGCTTTCCTTTGAAGAATGCTGATCCCTAATGAATTAGTACAGTTTGGATATGAATGTGGAAAAAAAAGTGATAGCCCTTCATTTGATAAACTCTCTTGTTTCTCTCCTGCTGTTACTCGGGGGGTAGTTTTCTTCCAGCCAACTGAGAAAAACTATTGAGAGAATAAGAAGGTTTTAAACGTGTTTGCCCATATGAGGTATTCTGTTTTTTGGAACCAAGTACAGTTTTGCTTTTGACCAGTGACAAGGTCTATTACTAATGAGTAATAGTAAGCATTGTAACCAATCTTGGACACTTCATGGCAGCCTTCCAATATCTGAAGGGGACCTACAAAGATGCTGGAGAGGTACTCTTCATCAGGCACAGTAGCAACAGGACAAGTTAAAGTGGGTTTAAACTTAAACAGGGATGTTCAGGTTAGATACAAGGAAGGAGCTCTTTACCGTGAGGGTGGTGAGGCACTAGCACAAGTTGCCCAAACAAGTGGTAAATTCTCCATCCCTGGCAGTGTTCAAAGCCAGGCTGGACAAAGCCTTGGGTAACACGGTCTAGTGTGAGGTGTCCTTGCCCATGGCAGGGGGTTGGAACTGGATGATCTTAAGGTCCTTTCCAATCCTAACCATTCTATGATTCTATGAATACAAATTTCCTGGAATACAGGAAAGAGAAACTGGCTCTTCCAGCCTTAATAGTGCTAATGTGTTCAATGCTGTACCAAAGCTAGGCGCCAACCAGCTGTAACCTTTACTGTGACACTTCCAGTGCAATGCAAAGAACTTTTTAACCACAGGGAAGCAGATCTGGCCTGCTTTGCTGCTGCCTCTTTGGTCAGTCATTTTTTCCACTTCTGTTGTCTAGATGGATCGCATGGCTCATTTCAGAGGCACTTCTCAAAATAATGCTTGTGGTAATGCTGGATTGAAAGTAAGTGTATGTGTGGGTGGTACAAAAAAGAGCAAGGAGTACATACACACAATTTTATGATTCACAAGTTGCTTTTCTGAATCTCCCAGTGGAAAATTACCCATGGTTGTGCTGTTCTTTGATTTCTTCAGCTGAGGTGGCTGTCTGTGAGTTGAATGAGAAAGGTGAGCTCAGTGTAGGAAGGAGGGAGAGAGGAAATTCTGTGTTTGTATAGCTTTGAACCACTGCATGCTTTATCCTGCTCTAGTATATTGAGTATTTTTAGAAACTGGGGGCTTTATTGCCCTACTAATACCTAGAGATGCAGGTGCACTCTGGACCTGAGTTGAGGCCAGTGATCTGTGCACCTTTTTGGAAAACCTGCAGCATTTTCACAATGGCCCCATTGACATTAATGAGACATTTAGTGAAATAAACTTATGTTCATTGTCTAAGTTGTTTGCTTTGGATAGAAGTAATTTAAGGACAGTGACCTGAAGAAGTTGGAATTTCTCTTCAAGAACAAAGTCTATGGCACTGCCATGGTAAATAATTCATAAAACATGAGGAGAATCCCCAGTTCTTTCAAATTGTTCACACCATGTGAAATCCGAATGCAAATATGAAAACTGTCAGACATTCCTTGGTTCAGCATATGTATCTCACTGCTGAGCTTGGTCTTCAAGTGTTATTACTTATGGGTAGGCTCTAAAAGACATGAGAAGGCATGGAAGTAGGATAGCCTTACAGAGGTCTAACAGCATTCTCTAGATTATATTTGTTTATTTTTTAATCTGAGAGTTCTGCATTTTGGAAGAGCATTTTACTATATTGGGGAAATGAGTTCTATTCACAGCTCTCCTGAAGTTCCATGTTGGATCTCGTTAAGTCCATTACACCTCTGTTTACTCACCTGTAGAATGAGGAATGATGATTTTTCTTTTTATTAGGTACTTTGAGATTTAGGATTGAAAACTCTCTGAGGAGTTTTCTTCCGGGATTTCTAAACAAGCTTTTTCATAAGCAAAACCAACTGCCGTCATGAAGAATAAATGTTTCTTGCTTTTACCATTTTTTACACTGACACCTTAGAATGGTGTAATAAATATTGTTGTTTCCCAGTAATTATGTTTGTGTTGTGTGTATTTCAGAGTCACAAAAACATTATTGGAAAGATTGGGTTTTTCTGTCTTTCTAGCGAAGGTGTGATAGCAAATTTTGCTTGCTTCTCCCGAAACTGACACAGGCAGGAAATTTGACATTTCTAAGAGGCATATCCTGACAAGTTCCACTGAAGTCAAGCAGAGCTAGGCCCATGAACTATTGACTAAGAAACTGCCTGAAAATTGGGGTGAGCTGCCCCTTATGCAAGCCTCGTGGCTGTAGGAATTACTGGGGTGCAAGACTGCAGCATGAGCAGGGGGATCAAGGCCTAGGGCAGGAGAGTGTTTCCTCTTTTCCTATTGTTAATACTGTCACTATATCTATTTTACTCTGATCAGCCCTAATATCTTTGTGAAATAAAACCAGCTGTAAACACCTGATGGCTGTAATGGAGCCACTAACCAGTCATCATAGTAGTACCAGTAATCCATTATGACAGACAGCATTTTTCTGATGGTCCTAAAAAGTACAGAGCTGTCGATATCATCTTGTACTCTTTCCAGGTACAGTGCTTTAGGAATTAATCTGCCAGGAATCACAGTATTATTGGAGGGTGGGAATTTAATTATGATATTGATTATACATATGTATGTATACACTGCAGAAATCGAAAAGCAGCTGCAAGGGAACCTGGAGCTAACAGTTTTGCTTACTGTTTACAAGACTGCTGGGTTGTTGGTATGATTGATTACTTTCACAATAGTCTTTCTGTGTTCCTGAGAGCATACCTTGTATACAGAGAAATGACTGTTCCCTTAGGGAGTTCGAAGCTCGTAATGCAGATGTCAAATAATTTCTATTTTAAAAACTAAATAAAAGGCCTGAATGATTTTTGTTAGTAGCTTCTTTAATGGCTTCACTGCCCTTTGAACCCAAACAATTTCAGCTTTAAGCACAAACCCCTAAAACTATATTTTATAATCTCTAAGAACTTTCTCTTCTGTATTTGATAGACTTAAAACTGTTGGGTTTTTGTTCTTATTTAATCTCTATCAGACTAAAAAGCTTTCTTTTTAGGAAACACAATCATTCACAAGTCGTTCACAAAAGAAGAGAAATAGCTTAAGTGAAAGGGGTTTTTATTTTATTTTTTTTGAGCTATTTATTGACTTGAAAACATACAACAGGTTTATTCTTTTACTGCTGGAGAATTGCCAAGGAGAAAATGAACTACAAATGATATAGATTATATATCACACTGTATAATTAAGACAACAAACAGTCTGCTGGAAAATATTTTATAGACTACTTATATAATGGAAAGTTCACAGCAGTCTAACAGAGACCACCTAATATGTCTTTTAATATAAACTCTACCAGAGACTCAAATTAAGGTTTGAACACTGGTGCTTTACAGTAATGATTACACCTGCCTGCACAGCCTAATTTTGAAACTCTATTATAATTCAAAATTAACCTACTAGAAAAACACAACAGAGATTTGATGTGGTTCTCTCTATTTTCTTCACTATGTGAGCAGATCTTCTGGGCACTGCCTTGGACTTTCTTCTTTGTTTTTTTTCTGTATCTCGTGATGAGTGGTTTATCATGTATTTTGATACTTACTTGTCTGTTATGTAATAAGGAAACTGTTCAAGTTTCTGATTAATTAAGCAATTAACTATTGAAAGATGGCAGGCAAAAATAAGGCCTTTAAATTTACATGTCTATTCATTTTTAGCATGTATAAAGCACTTGGAATTGGGTGGAAACCTGTTCCCGCTGATATAATCAGGAATGTTACTACTGGCTTCACTGGGACTAGGAACATTACCTCCATGTGATGTTTTATTTTGGCATTCCCACACAGTGCACCAGTTTTCATTAGCAAAGATGTGCATTCCATGGCTTTCTCTAGAGTTTCTGATCTTTGACATAGAATCAACTCAGTTGGAAAAGACATTTAAGATCATCAAGTCTAACCATTACCCCAGGACTGTCAAGTCCATCACTAAACCATGTTACTGAGGGCCTTGTCTACCTGTTTTTTGAATACTTCCATGGATGGTGATTCCACCACTTATCTGGAAAGCCTGTTCCAATAGCTGACTACCACTTAGCTTTATTTTTGTGTCAGGGCTTACCAAAGGAATGGCATTCTTGTCGCAAATTTGTACTCCCTGTTTAGTTGTGTGTGCAGTTACACAGTATGCTGTGAATACAATTGATGGAATGACTTCTGGTTTCATTTCACTTTGTGAAAGCTGGTGTTACTTCAGATCTTTCTGAGTGTTAATGGGAACTTGACTTTCAGCAAAACTGTAGTCCAGAAAGAGAACCCACAAGAGACGTGTCATTTGGTTTTACTCTTTTTTTTATTTTATGGCCACATTTGGTGGCAGTATTCTGCTTGCTTTACTGGAAAATGCAGCATGGAAAGAATTTGGATTTTAATAAAAAGGGTCAAAGAAACCCTTATGCCTAGGTTTCCTGATTCTTGATGGTAACAAGACCTCTTTGACTGCTTTAAATCCATATAGACACGCTAATGCATCTTGTATTTGTTGTAACAGAGATCTCTGGACTTGTTGGCTCCAAAGGGCTAATAAAAGACTTTATATTAGCTTCAATTGTCAGGAGCGGAAAAAGTGGCCATAACACATTGAAAAGTGAATGCTGGCTTGGTACAGCTGCCTCCAGAAAGAAATCTCTAAATAGAAACTTGGTTTCTTGACTGTCTTCTCAAGTGAATGCTTTTGCTGCCCTTTCCTCCTAGGCTGGGTGGGACCAGGTTGTTCAGGCTGGTAAGAAAGAGGAGCAGCATAAGTTGTACGGAGAGGCTGTTCCCCTCCCAGTGCTCTGAGGAAGATGCATGCCCAGTGGTGGATACTGTGTGGGGTTCAGGAAAGGAAGCAATAGAAATGTCTACTGTGTGACTGGTGAGTACCCAGGCTAGATGTATGATGTTGAAAGCCATGTTCATTCCTACCAAGGTTTTCAGGCAATACATGTTAAACATAGAGCTCCCTCACATACTGTATGCATTGACCCAGATGCTTGAAAACTGACTGCTGAAGATATTTGAAGCACTTTGTAGCAGGTCTGAGAAATTCTCACATTCATGTTAGCCTGATGGCCATAGGGGTGCTGTTGCCATTTCTGATGGGCTCTTTCTAGTAAATGTTCTCTGGCCAGCCTGCTAATCATATTGGAAAGCTCTGAATGTGATGCATGAAGTCGATTAAATGTAACATCTCTTTGAGAAATACTCTGAGATTAAATTCCCTTAAATAACACCAATGTTTTATTTGTGCTATTTATAAAAACTAATGAGAACTTGAAAAGACAGGGATTAAAAAGAATTATTTGTCTATTGGCAATTCGCAAGGCTAATTTGCTTCATGAGATGGAAATGTATATACCCAGGAAAGCTTTAATACACATCTATATTGATAAAGTTGTTAAAAAATTGGACCATTAAATCCTCTGGCATGGATAGCTGTTGTGCATTGAGGTTTCTTGAATCTTCTTTCTTTTTAACCCCCTCTTGCAAAACTGCTTGTAAGGCTGTCAGTAATAAAAAGGTAGGATGCTGCTTGGGCTTCTAAGACCTGATATTGCCCTGCTGTGTGCAACAATATTTCTCTGGTGGCTTTTTGCTCTGTTTTCTTGGCAGCTCTTCAGGTACCTGATGTCCTGTCAGATAGCATCCCTGACAGGAATGGCAAGCTCTTTTCTGGCCACTTGACATGGGAATGAGTGGGGTCTCAGAAGTGGGACCTGTGGTTGCTTGAGGAGGCTAGCAAAGATGGAGTGAGACTTAGAAGGCACTCCACATGTAGTCTTCTGCTAAACTGCTAGCAACTCGCTCTGCATAATAAATGTGCAACCTTGCACTTCAACTGCAGGGTGACACTTGGGGAAGGACAGATATCGAATGGAATTAAATGTTAGTTACTGCATGTCATCCTGGTTAGCTGCAAAAAACTCTTGAGACAAAGGAAAAAAACATATTCAAGTGGCAGAGAGAGAGAGGGGAAAAAGACCAGCGTGGCTCAAGAACTGAATGAAAGCGAAGAGGGATGAATTGAAGATTATAATTAGAAAGCAAAGGAGCTGGCAGGTTTTCCAGCCTCAGTGGGAAAAGATGATTGACCTCAGCAGCAGGAGAAAAGAAGAAGAAATATTGGTGACAGCTAAAATGCAGAAGCTATTACTTGAGAGGCTGACCTCTAAAGGAGAGGGCGGGGGGGGGAAGGAATGTAAAAAACCTCCCAACCAGTGAAACCTGCAATGTTCATGCTGCAGTCAGGGAAGCTGGAGAAACAACATTTGGAAGCTAGAGTATATTAAACAAAATTGCAAAGGCTATTATGGACAGGTTGTTTCATGTGTTGTGCTGACACATACTTGTAATGCTTGTGCTTCATTCCTTGTATTTATCAGAGGTTGTCAAAACACACTTTATAAGATTTGGTAAAGATGTTGAAGATGCAGGATGAGAATAGTAAGGCAAAGCAGAGAACAGTAAAGGGGGTGGTATCTGCTATCTAAGGCCTCCTCTTCGCATTGTTTACTTCCCCCATTCTCAGCTGGCCAAATTACTGCGTGAGGAACATTTGTTCAAGAAAAACCTTCCTGTAGTCACCAGGTATTTCATTCTTCCAAAATACCTTTCAGTGATAAATTATATAGTGTGTTGCTTTCTTGAAAATATAAAGTAAAGGGTCAGTTCTTTAGCCAGGGTAGGTGAGAATTGTGCTGAAAAATCACGCTGGACAATGTGTTTCTTTCCGGATGCCTGAGGCACCCCTGGGAATCCTCAGGGCTTTCTGTAACCTCCCATTTAGTAGTGTGAAATGGTGTGAGTTTTCTGAAGAATGAGGCTGAATGATTTAGCTCACACCATTAGAGCTCTGCTACATGAGGTCGAAGGCTGCACACACACACAGCTAGATATGAGCTGGTCTGTCTGTCAGGGGGCTGGGGTAGACACAACCATATTCTGATATGGGGCTGAGTGTTGCCTGCCTTGCAGCCCTTGCCTCAGCCTCTCCCTGTGGATTGCTGCCTTTGTACTAGGTCTAGACCATTTTTTAGCTATTCCTCTCTCTCTCCCCCCTTCTGGTTTTGATAGTCTTTGGTTCTCTTAGAAATTAGATATCATAAAAGACTGTTCTGATTACTAGTCATTTTCAGACTTCATGCTTGTTTCATATTGCTTTTAGTCCCATTTCCTTTGTCCCTTCCTTTCCTAATCAAGCTTTCTCTTACCTGAAAAGATGTCTCCTATAAACAGAGCTGTACATTTAGGTGTCCAATAAGGTACCTTGGAACAAATCCTAATAGTTTTGAGTATTGCAATTTTAAGTCTTACCTTCTGTTATGGAAAATTGGTCTCCCAAAAGACCAATGTCCAAGTGTGTAAAATAATTATTTGTTGTACTAGATTCCTTTTTTCAGATAAAGAATTAGGTTCTAGTAATTAGGTCTTGGTAACTGACATCTAGGCAATGGTGTCCCCCCTTTTTTTAAAGTATAATCAAATAGCTTGCATCCACCAGATGAAAATGTTATGGAAATTTCCCCAAACATGTATTCATCCAGGTGACAGGTCATGGAGGCATTCAAGAGTGGAGCACATGGACAGTATTCAAGATCACAATCTGCATGCTAGCTTCCTCAGGCCATGGTATTTGGAGGCCTAATGATGCAAGAAATCCTACTAGGTGGCTATTAAGTGCCAAAATACCTTTAAAAATCAAGCCACTGGTTAGTCCTGGCCTGAGGTTGTCTTTTAGCATGCCTCCTTCCCAAGATAACTGCATGTTTTTGATATCATAAAATCAGTTGCTCTCGTAACCCTGTGCCTATATACCAACCTGAGTCTTGGGGTGCCTAATGACTGAGAATCTTCAGCTGTGGCACAGATTTCCTTTGCAAATGTATGGCCTTGATCCCTGTCCAGGATTAATTCTCATGTGGCAGCTATGTCTTTACAATGAATAATGTTGGCTGCCTTTAATGTGAGGGGGGAAAAAAGAGTTTAATGAGGAGCATGGGACCTCCAACCTCGGTGCAGACCATCCTAGAGATGATCATCTGAAGGCTGCTGTGTTAGAATCACTCTGTTGGGATTCCAGTATATGAAATTATCCTAAAACTAAAACAATAAAAGTGAAACACCTGGAAATTACGACGACTTTTTTTCCCCACGCTGTAATGACAGATATTTGTGGGTAGCAGGATATAATGTTTAAATCCTCACAGCTCTCTTATCTGTCTGCAGAAAACATACAGTGCAATCCCTGTGGCATTACTCGTGGCTTCAGCTAAGCAAAGTAACTCAGCGTGTCCTGAATTTAAAGTGTGGCTCCAGAAGGACTGCTCATATGCTTAATGTTACACAACGCATGCGATTATCTTGTTAGGAAATTGAGAGAAATATTAATCTGGCAAGACTGCAGATGCAAACGTATTTTCTTCACATGCAACCTGTGTGTAACCAGCACTAAACCAAACCCAGTGCTAACCCATGTCACGGAGACTCCCTCATTTTGTGCTGATCTGTTAGTTTCACAGAGATGCAAGATGGTGTATTTTTTTCCCCTGATAAAAATATTTGAGTTCTGAAGTGAAACTACAAAGTGAGCAGCTATTATTTGTTCTTTGTCAAGGGCCTGTTTTCTTCATTAGCATTTGTCAGCTGGTAAATTATGCAGGTTTTTTCTTCAGTCTCTCCTATTTTTTAGCCAGCAGTAATTATGCTAGCTGATTCCCGTGTAGACTTGTTTTCAGCTGCATTGCTTACATGCCTTTTTAATAGACTGTAATTTTTGTTAAGTAAGTTATGTCAGATTAACTACTTCCGATAAGATGCCGTATTATACTTGGGTTTTCTTTTTCTCCCAGCTGGATGCACAGAATATGTCGCTGCTGACTTGCTTTCTCCTGCCTCCCTCTAGCTAAATGGCAATATGCCACTGCAGCAAAACTTCTGTTTCAGGATTCATTGGCTTTTTTTGTTGGCTAGTAATGAGGCTTTGAGGTAGCTTGCTGCTCCTGATTAGTGACAGGGCTCACAAAGAAAGGAGTAGTGCAAACCAGTCATTAACTCATAGTGAAAGCTTCAGCATTTAAGCTCCTAAAGATGAGGAAAGACTCTTAAATCCTTTCCATTCAGTTTGGACTGGTTTGGGTTTTTTTTTTGGTGCTTGCCTTGGTGTGTGGAAATAACCGATTGAAGTGTTGATTATACTCCTGTTCTTGCTGATCTTATATTACCTTTGTGCTCCTGGTACCATCGCTCTGGTTTCTGCTGCAGATCTCATCATTGGTGACATTGTTGAGGGTTCAGGCCTGCTGAAGTTGAAGCTGGGCTTTGTCACTTGGCTGATCACTTGTGGATGTAGTGGGCCTGGAATATCTCTGGGATTCGGATCAAGGGTGGCACTCACCTTACACAGAAAGCGCGTCCTGTCTGCAGAAGCCCTGCCAGCAGAAAGCTTGCTGCTGCTGCATGAAGCCTCTGCCCCTTCTCCTTCTACTGCAGGGTATGCATGGGAATCGGCATGGGGCTTGCACCTCTGAGGGCTTGAAATGCAGTAGCTAGTTCAGTGCTTGTTCAGGGCTGCAATTTCTCTTGTCTAGGCTGGCTGCCACTCCAGGCTGCAAAGTGTCCTGGGGGGCTCTGTGCTCATAGCTGTCTAAAGCAGCAAAGCTGTAGACCTAGTAAAGAAATCTCCAGCTATTGCCCTTTGTTTCATTGCTTGAGGAGAAAATGAAAGTTGTATGTCTCCATAGGTTGAAATAGCTTCTGTGCTAGGGCTTCCGCATAGTTCTTTACTCTTACAACAGAATTCCCTTACTTCAGGGATTTCAGCTTCAGTCATGGTGTTAATAGCTTCACCAGGTTTTGTTGTTTTAATGCAGTATAGTGTATTATATTTCTGGGTGCTCATATGAAAGAGGATTGGCTGCTGGAAACTGCTAATTTGTCTTATTGTTTCTGTAAAGAAGTAAATAAAATGTGAAAATAATGGTACTGTACGCTGCAAATAATGGGCTGTTTTCTGCCCTTGTTTTGTGCTGGAATGGATGTCATTTGTCAAGTCTGAGGATGATAGAATGAATCGCATAAGTCCTCTTAAATGTGATTTGCCACCTGCCTGATTGTTCAGAAGTGTCTGCATGCTTAATTAATCTAATTAGTCAATGCATATATAAGAAGCAAATTTATAGGGTCTTTGTCATCTTAAATAAAGCATTTTTGTTTTCCTAGGATTAATAATTGATTATGGAGCTCAGTGCTAGACTGCAATCCAGGAGAGCTGGCTTCTTGTATAATAAAATAGAATTATGACGTTTCTTCCTTCTTCTTTTGGCTTCCCTTTAGGCAGAGGTTTTATAGAAGTAAAGGGGAACATCTGTACTTAAGGAAAGTAAATTCCCTTCCAAAAGAGAAACAGAGCACATGCTGATGTCATGCTGAAAAACATGACAGAGTTCATGTAATGTGGGTTTTCCTGCTTCCGAGGCTGGTCCACTACTTGAGATAGTATCGTGAACATGCCAAGGGACAACAGCTGTATCTTTCTGGTAGGAACACCACTTCATAGTCATGCCAGTACAGCACCAAACAGTCAAACTGCGAATATTTGTTAGATGGACAATCTCAAATTTATGAAATCACATCATCATTAGCTGCCTGAAAGTGGTGTGAGAAAGAACATCTGAATCAAAGGAGGTCCTGGAGGTCAAAGGTAAACCAGAAACTGCGGTTTTAAAATAACTTTTGGTTGTTAGTGTGTGCCAGCCTGTGCAGCAGCAACTTGCCCAAGTCTTGAAACCTTGGCATGAGAAGGATGTCCACCACCATGAGGTGCTGCTACTAGCATATGTGAGGATAATTCTGTGAACCGTAGCTATTCTCTTGTAGTGATTTCTTTAGGGACCTGGTATGGCAATGGAGACCCTCCCTGGGGTGTTTGCTGCTATCTGCCATTGGAAAGAATGGAATTTGGTGTGAAGATGGAAAAATAATTTACCAGCTGATTATATATTTTAAAACAGTCTATACTCTTCAGAGTAGAATAAACTCAGTATTTTGGTTTAGGGTTTTGATTATTGTTTTTTTTCTTACTGGCTCTGTAAATAGACTAGAATGTGAATTAAATGCAAGCTCTTTAATGATAACTGGTAAGCTTTGTTTTCTGAAAACAGTTCCTTCTTTAATTGTCAGGTGTAGTGCTGCTTCCTGGACACAGGAAAAGTCCTTGAACCTGATTATCCATTGAACTACATGGTTTGATGTTGTCAGGGCCAGTGAAATTGTTAGCTTAATCATTGGCTGGAGCTGAAGGAGGATTAGGTCTGTTCCCTGGATGAATTTGTACTGCTGTAGTATTTACCACTGCTTTCTACAGTTCTCATCACAAATCCATGGCAGGTTTGACCACCAAAGCAGAATCTGTGGTGGGAGGATATTTAAAGACATTTATTTTGCTTGCTTTGCACACATAGATTAGTGTCCAGTTCCAGCACAGCAAATGAGTATGAAACTGCATAATTGATACATTAGAACCATGAAGATTGCTGTGACTCTAGCTAGAAATGAAAAGCAGTCTGTTTCAAGGTGTTGTAGCCCTGTCCTAATAATCCTGCTTCATTTAGTAAACTTTGACGGAATGTGATCAGAAAGGCAGTCTGTTCCAGGGGGTTGACTCCTGTGCGCTGGGGTCAGTCCAGTGGGCTCACTTCTTTGTCTCAGTATTGCTGGGTGAAGGATGATCTTGTGTCCTCACTGTACGGTGTAACATTGCTTACCTGCCTGTTTTAGCTCTCTTGTGGAAACTCAAACTTTCCATAGCAATTTCTGCCTGTGCTGGAACTGCCTGTTTGAAGGCTTTCTGCCAGTTTGGGGCTGAAGTCTTTCTGCATTTCAAGAATTTGTTTTCTCAGCTACCCTTAGTAGCTGCAGACTTTTCATTACTATGGTATCTGCATGGCCAATAATTTCAAATACATACCTGTGCCACAAAACTGCTCAGAGGTAGGCATAGAGTCACTCCTATTTTCTGCTTGGAAACCAAGGCAGAGACATTGGACCTCAGACCAAGCAGTATGGGAGCCGCTGACTATTCGGTAGCAGGGACTATATGGATTTCACAACTTCAAGTTGGGTGCTGGGAAGAAAGGAGGAGGGTCTGGGTATTTCAGGATGGATTTCGCGGGGTATGAGCGAATGCTAGCCACAAATGGATGAGGGAGAATGCGCATTGGGCTTCTGAGAGGTAGGACTGCAGGTGCTTTTCTCAGTGCTACCAGGAGGTGCCTCTCTCTACTTGGGATTTATGACCCACGAAGGAAATCGCCTTCGCCTTTACTTGCAGAAATCACTCCGGATCTCTCCTTGTTTCTTTCCAAAAGAGTCATGTTGGTACTATGGTCCTTTTGCACAGTAGGCCAGTGACTAGAAAGCTAAGATGAGGAAGATGAATATTTCACCCTTTTTAGTAAGGGCAGTCAAAACCTCATGGTTCACTTTGGCGGGTTTGTGCGTGTTTTCCAGGGCCAGCCCAGGACAATGGGGCTGTTGCCTGTGGATGGCTCTGTGCTGCGCCTTGCAGTCCTGCTCCACAAAGGGATCCTCACAGCCAGATGAGGGGATGAAATCCATCCCTTCACATGTCCTGGTTTCTCTCAAGGCGGAATCCAGGGGTGAGTGCAGCAAGGGAGTTCAGGTGTATTTCAACAGGTCTCCTGATGTGGGTCATGGGGAGCCAGGAGCCCAGGAAGTGCTACACCCACTCTCTTCACAGCCTTGGCCTGAAAGCCCTAAACTAAAGTGTGCAGGAGATGATTTGTAAAGCACAAGGGTAGGTAAAGAGTACCAAGAGCCCTGTGCACCAGTGATTTTGTATTTTCCTTTGGCAGGCCATTCTGTTTCCTGCTCCATGGACTTTCTATGTGTTTTCTTTAAAAATTGCTTAATATAGGATACATGCAATGACTGGAACACACTTGAAACCATCTTCCTTGGTCTAGCACCAGGCTCATCATTGTACCTCTACTGCTCAGCCAAGCCTCCAGGCATAGAGAGGGGATTGCTAAGCTGCATGCTTTATAATTTCTAGCTACCCTGATAACAAAGGACAGTGTAAGTTTTAAGATATGCTTGCTGGGTTATGGAGTTTGTAGTACCTGTTCCTCATCTTTTAGAGGAGAGCTGCACAGTGACCTGACAGCAGTGATTAGGCTGGGCAAGGGTAGGTGGGAACTCCCTGAATTAGTGCTGCTGTTAGGGGTGGCATATTAATATTGAGGCTGTTGCTCCATCTGCTTTCTTGCTTCTTGTTACTCCACCTGTATCTGTTGATTCAACCCGGAGGCATGCTAACATCCCAAGGCATTGCATTCTTTGGTTTATTGCTTTATTTTCTGACTTTGTCTTCACCACTGTATTTTAGGCTAAATTTTGGACCCTGTCTATTTGCTATTTTCCCAAAAGTGAGATCTCTTTTACTATTTCTGTATCCTCAGTGCCGTTTCCTGTGTGCCTGATCCCATTCACTGCATTTAACTTATCATAAATGCAAATAATGGCAATTAGATGGTGAATAACGCTATTACAGATGCAGTTCGGTGCATATTTCGCTGATTGGGCCAAATCAGGAAGCTATGCAGTGCATGCTGGCAGCTTTGTGGGTAAAAGTGCTTATTACTTATCTCAGATTGTAATGCACTGTCAATTAATTGCTCACAAATCTCTGGTGTCAGTTTGTGTGGGTTGTGAGGAGTGGTAAATCATTAACTTTCAGTGGCACAGAGTTTGAATTACAGTGCCAGTCCTGCGAGGTAGGAAATCTGCAAGTTTAATTGGGTGGAAAGAATCCCTTTGTCTACCAGCATCCTGCTGGCGAGGCCAAGAACAAGCACCCACACCCCAGCTTCTTTGTACCCTCTCCTCTCTTGCCTGCATCCAACAGATCTGGTGGGTCTCAGGCCCTGCGAATGGGGCTTTCCGCAGTAGCTGCCTCCTGTGCTCCTCCCTTATCTGACACATGCACTCTGGGCTCCTGGGGAGCTGGTACCTGGAGGAGGAGCCCTGTCAGCCATGTGTCGTTCCTTGGCCCCTTCTGAATAGCGGCAGATGCTTAAATCAAACAATGCGCTCCCAGACAGCAAGCTGGTGTGTGATCAGCAAACATGGCACTACGACAAAGCCCAAACAAAAAAGAACCCAACTACAACAACAAAATGAGGTAGAAGAATAAAAAGTGTCTGTGAGTTGGCAGACAGCTAAAATGCAGGGCAGTGATCATGCTGCCATGAGCATGGGAAGAAATCTAATTCCCAGGGCACTGATAAACTCTAACTGTATGTTTGTCTCTCGAAGGCAGTGGGGGCAACAGCCATGATTAACTTGGCGAAGAACTGCCTTAAAGCATTAGCATTTTTTATTTTTGTATCTTATGTTAATTGTGTTAAGGGTGTCAAGAGTTGATTTATGTTTTATGAGAACTGGAGGCACAAAGGACCTAAAAAGAATCCTGTCACAAAACTGGAGGAAAAAAGAACCAGTCTCATGAGTATCTTCCTCCTGCATTGACAATAAAGGATTTTAAAAATCATTTAATGTTTAGAAAGCAAGTATTAGAAATTAAAAATTTAGCTTTCTTGTTCCAAGTACCAGTGTTATTTGTAGGATGGCAGCCTTGCTTACTTTCATTTCACTGTGAGACAACCAGTATGTTTCTATGATCTTCCTGCTAAAACCCAAATGAAAACAAGGCACTGTCATTTTAGTGTAGAGGGGGGTGCAGAAAGGACTCTTATGATGTTGCCTACCTATTTTGCTTTGTCTCCTTAAAAGCATCTTTCTATACATGCTGTTTTAAATTACTGATCTAAAATCATCTAAAATGTTCTACAGTTGTAGTAAAGGCATTGATGTTCATCTGGTACAAACCATACATGGGATGGCAGTAGATAAGTGAATTGATGGGCATTTTTAGTACACTTCTTGACTCGGGATTTATCCAGCTGGCAAGCACCACTGGGCACCCCACAGCTGGAAGCAGCGTGCTTGACGCATATATGGAGATGGAGCTCAGCACCACTCAACTCGGCTCCCTGTGATCTGAGGCTCCTTTCCTAACTGAATTAATGCAGTGCAAATCTCCCTTTCCCTCTATGCAGTGCTTGCCCTTTCTCTGCTATCTGAACATTGATCCTTGTGCTCCCACTGAATCTGCAGTGACTGGTTTCTTTGAAGAGAGCGTCTGTTGCGCTCTTTCCCTTTTGCTCTTCTCCTGCTATTTGTCAAGCAGATCTTATAAACTCTGGCAGAGTTTGGGGGTGTCTAGTTACATCCCATGATGGGTACAGGGTCTGGCAACAGTTGTGCTCTGCCTTTAACAGCATTCATGCTGGAGAAAGGTCCAAAGTCAATATGTGGCATTTCGGAAGGTAAAAGATGCTGTTTCTGAACCCCAAAATCAAAAGCAATCTTTTTGCTCAGGCTTCAGTTCTAAGTAGAAAATTATATTCTTTCCCACAGGTCTGACCTAGGCTGCTGGACTCAGGTGTGCAGCTGTGCAGGTGTGTTTTGTTGCATTTTAACCGTGCCTTTCCTTATAATCAAAAAGAGGTTCCTTTAGTTTGAAAGAAAAAAGAAGAGCAGCCAGATGCAGCAGGTCTGCAGCTGCAGAATCACTGTCTATATGTCTGTTATTTAAAGCTCACCAAGCCCTGTGCATGCAGAGGACATTTTAGCCTGACCTTCCATTGGGGGAGACTCCAGCGTTCGATGCTTTATATTTACCTTTGTGAGCATTGCTGTGGAATGATTTATTTTGGTGAGTTTTTCTGGCCAAACCATAAGTGTGTGCCCTGTGGCATTGGAGCACTGACATGAAGACGCTGTTGCAAATTATATGCCAAGCGCTGAGAGCTTCAGACCAGGCATGCTTTGACCTGAAGCAAATTTCTGTAGAAATAGGAATATATAAAAGCTGCACATTTCTACTACTTCAGAAGCATTTTGTTGATAGGGAAAAACATGTACTGAGCCTCCAAATGAAATGCTGTATTGCAGTTTATCACCTCTGAAGGAGAACGAGCAGGGCTAAACCTTCAAATGTCTTTTCAGTTTGTGTGCAGCTATTTTCAATGTTATCTGATCTATGAATAGAAAAAAGACTAATCAGGATAAGGTCTGCATAGCATATATGAAAGCTGATGTGCCTTTCAGACATGCCAGTCAAAAGGGAATGCTTGCTAAACAGCAACACTGATTATTTGTCCATGTAAGGGAGTTTTTTTGTGTGTGTATAACTAGAACAGATTTGTCAGTACCTGCAAAGGGAGATGTGTGTTTGCTAGAGGAATCTTCATCCTTTTCTGCCTGTCCATAACCTCATCTCCTAGGACAATTGTGTTTAGTTGGGAAAATTCTGTGGGCACTGTATGGCAGGTCAGACTTGATGCAGTTTTTCCCATTTGTCAAAACAGCTTTTGTACTGTGTGTTACCACTGACAGTAAAGGTCAGGTCCTACCATCAGGAGGAGCAGTGGTGGCAATTCTCACCTCTGGTCATGGGGCTCATGCTTCTGGCTCTGCTGAGATGCAGACCATGATGAAGCGCTCTTCCCATGGATTGCAGCTCAGATCCTACAGCTTTGGCCCTTTTCACACAGAGCACAGGCAAAGCTGCTGCAGCCTCCTCAGGTGGGGAATGTGAGATCAAATGTTCTATCTGCAGAAAAGAAAGGTGGGACCACTCATGGTGAGTCCAATACTGATTCAAATAATAGATACTTTTATTAAAATGTAACTCTAGCCACTGTGGTGTTATTAACTACAATAAAAATGTTTTATTTATTCTATCTGCAATATTTCCACTTTATGATACATCCCAGGAACTCTGATGGGTTCATTTATTTGTCATTTGAGCAGTGAAATATGAAGGAAGGGTTGGAATCTATAGTGTTATCATGTGGGAGTTATTTGTGCCTTTTGTTCAATATTGCAGATCATAATGACTCTTCTTTGGTCCCAGTCTTTCATCTGGCATGAAGGTTGCTGAGCTTTACAGTCATCTTATGAGAAAGAAGGGGAAGGGAGGAGTGCTGGCATGTTGTAATTAATGTGGCCATGAGATAATAATGCCTGTGCTAAGTAAGTGTTACAAAATAAGTGTAAATGGTTAAATTCAGGTGCATCAGAACCTTTATTTTAGTTTCATCTGCCCCATTATATAAGCTAGACTTCCAGCTCAGTTACAACTGATTTAAATGGGAGACTACTAGGTACAAAACCACAGAGTTAGGCAGCTGCACAACTGTTTGTTGAATTCTCTCCCAGCAGAAAAAAAAAGCACAAAACCCCAGAATCCAAACCACCCAAAACCAAATTTGCTGGATAAATTATTCATTGTGAATCACTCACTTAATTCTCATAATAAATGGTTTCCTACCCTTGGTTGTATTGACTAATTACTGTGTTTAATGTTTTACTGGCTTTTGTTTTCTATGCAATTAAATTTTGCTGGGATGAGATAGTCTGGAGAAGTCCAAGTGAGGGAATGGAAGCTCTGTGTGCTGCTGCTCCCAGTGGGAGCCAGGAATTCAGGCACAGATTCTGCTGCAGCCATGCACAGCTAGGTAATGCTCAGTAAAGGTGCAAGAAGAATTGTATACTGAGTAGTGCAGCCTTTCCTTAGGCTGCTTGCTATGGAGAAGACCTTGCTATTATGCATTAGCTAATACTATTTTCTGCTGTCTTTGATCAGCTCCACTGGATTGCTGAAACAGTTCAGAGGTGCAGCCCTGCTCCTTTATTGCACCTTTCAAAGTTCTGCAAGTGCATATGCTCATGCCTCCATGGGACTTCTGGCTCTCTCTCTTCTGCTTCCAGACTGGCAGAGGTTGTCCTAGGGACTACTGAAATAGGTTGGTTTACAGCTGAAGATTGAGGTGGTGGAGTGTGGCCAGAACAGCTTCTTACTTGCTTCATACCCCTGCCTCCCTTTGCAGTTGTGTTCACTATGTATGTAAAACTTGCTGTATTTGAGGCTAACAGCAATATAGTTTTCTCAGTACAGGCAGGGATTAGCAGGTTGATCTTAGTCTACAGTTATGAGAATATACTTTGGTATTTACTTACAAGCTGTTTTATCAAAAGAACTTCAAGTCCACTGTTTCTTTTGGTATCAAAAGTATCACCAAGATTGGCATACGTGGGTAACATCAAAATGCCCTAGTCAGGATCCTGGATATTTCCTTTTTTGTGGAAATAGCCACAAAGAGAGCTGTGTTCTGCCCCAGAGGCTACAGCAAGGAATTCCTCAAGTGCAGTGTTAGAGGTCTTTAAGGAGAGATTCAATCCTGAACTGGGTGCATACACTCTGTAGTTGATAATATTGGCGAATGAGCTAGAAAAGCTTGAAGGAAATGCCTCAAGTGTGAACTCACAGTCTGACACTTGAATAGCTGAAGGTGATGCTACAGCAAAGTTATAGCTGTCTCCCTCAGGAAGCCATAAGGAGGATGGGTATAAGAGAAGGATATGTATTACAGTTGCTTTCGGTGTCCTGTTTGTGCCTATAGGTACTGTACAGATGGATCTATTCAAATGAACACATGATGTGACTAGTAATTGTGCAGTAATGAATATTAAAAACCAATTCCTATTTCTCTCTAAATGCTGATAATTCTGCTTTATATCACATGAAGCAGTGAAGCTCTAGCTGATATTACTGAAAGAATACTGAATTTGAAGACTTTAAAGAAATGTGAAACTGGACATACAGTTTGAATAAATCTTATCAAGTGCTCTTCTTACAAAAGTACCTTTGACTTCTGTTGCATACAGATAATATGCATGACCTGAGGAAAAGTCCGGAGAGTATTTACTAAGTTACAGAGTTCTGTTTGAGTTTCCAGCAACATGTGCCAAAATAAGACAGATACAGAGTAAAACAGTAACAGATTTTCTTTTTTAACTGAATACAAGAAGCCTTTATTGCTTGTTATAAACCAGCTGTAGCCCACTGCCAGGAATTTGATTAGTCTTTTTGATAATCTATCATGTGTTGATGATTTTTTTTTTTTTAAGTCTTTTTACGCCAACCTTACATTTGTTGTTGAGATCTTCGTTTGTGAAGTGTGGCGTTCCCTTTCTTCCTCTCCTTCCTCCTCTTTTTCAGTTTCCTCTCTAAATTGTAACATGATGCAAGTTAAACCTTCTAAATACCATTTTACACATTTTATGGCATGTGAACAAGCACTGAAGCTGGCCTTACCTTCTGGAAGAGTTCGAGGATGGGCTCTGGAGGGTCAAAACTCCTACTTCTGCAGTAGTAAGGTTAGTTTGGCTAACTGTCCCCACATAGCGATGAGAGCAGGACCTGGCAACACTGGACCATTCTCCCATCTGAACTAATGACTCCAGGTCATAAGAACAGAGCTAGGACTCTTTCTGTCCTTCGTATTTTTGGCCACAAGAGCTCTTTGGAAGAGCTGTCCATGCTCCATGGGGAGAAGAGACTTGAATCGTCTATTAGCAGGACCTTGTTCCTGGCATAGCTTTCCATCTTTTGTGACCCAAAAAGCTAAATCGCAGCAGTGGTGCTGATTGCTTCATTTTTATGTGGATTTTAATAGATCTGGTTCCTGGGTGGATACTGTTTAACATCAGAATGGCAGCAGGATTGAGTGTTTCCAGTTTTTGGTGTGTAGGAGGGTAAAATGAATCTAGTAATAGTTATTTAACACAAGGGGGCATTGGGAAGCTCATCAGGTAGAGCACTTTACTGCTGTTAGCAACAAGCTGTTAGGAAAAACCTATGCAGTTACCTCCTAAGACTGGAGAGCTTAGGCAGATTCCAAGAGGAGTTACTGGTTAATTATAATAATAAGCAGAACTGTATTGCAAATAGTGCACCAAACCAGGACTATTTTAAAAGCATGCTCTTGTATGTCTGTAAATCATGAAAAGAGAAAAAAGCAGTGCAAACCTCTTGAGAATTTTCCTAACATCTCTTTACTGTCTTTCCCTTCTTGTTTCAGGCTCTATTTGCAGTGATTCAAGAAAAAAGCCCTGAAGAGCTGACATTTGGGCTTTGGTCCTTGACACTTAAGTAAAATACTTTAAAGTGTAGTTTGGGAGCTTTAGACTCCTTCCTTCCACTCACTCTCACAAACACTTTTGAAATGAAAAAAGCACTAACGGATGTTGGTTTTCAGTTTTCCTTTCTTCCCACTTAATCTGTTCTCTGGGGTGCTTGTGGAAAGCAGATCGTTTCAAGGCAGTGTTGCCAGCCCACTTGTAGGTTGTAAACCCAAGGGGTTCAGCACTGTGGCAAACACTGCCACTTTGTTTGTTCAGCTATTTGAGGAAAGTCAGCGAAGACAAGGGCAGTGTGAACAGCTATGTTACTGTGAGGGAAAAACGGGAGCGAAGAGTTAATGCGCAGGAATGCACAATAAAATTATTGGGGATTTTCTACTGCAGACTTGCCTCTGAAACTAATAAAGATAGCACTTAGCACATATGCAGGGCTTTGTTTTCAAAGATTCCTACAAACATTACCTAATTCCCTTCTGAAACAGCTGGGGGTGTGGTTGAAAATCATTCAAAGTCTTTGTGCTTCACATATGGGGAGGAAAAGCCCTTGAATCTATAAAAAAAAGACTGTTAGGCTATTTCCATGTGGCTGTAGGATGAGTAGGTAGCAGAGCCAGAAGCTTCCAGGCTCTCATTCAGCCTTTCAGTTCGTATCTGTGCTCCTCTGCCAGATCAAACTATGTGCACTGCACATTAAGTCAGAGCAAATAGAAAGCTGTGCTCAGTAATGTATTCAAGCACACAAACCAGTCTTACTGGAAATAATTAATAATAATGGTCCAGACCATGATCTTGGTTATACTGATGTAACTCCATCATAACCCTATTGACTGCACTATATACCTTTCCCAATTAGCATATTTTTTTGTTTCACCATAAAATAGCATGATATGTTGTAAGGCTTAATAACCTCGCATGCTGACAAAGTACTTTTTCAGCCCATTTCATCCATAAGGTTGAGGGTACCAAGTTTCAAGATGTGCACACTTCAAAAACGTTTGGGAGACTGCATCTCAGCAGGAGCTCTGGGGAATAGCCCTTGATCCTAAAGGCATTAAACAAGAAATACACAAGGCGTAATTAGGTGGCAGCATCTCAAGTTTGTATTGAACAACCTGCAGCTGTATCAACCAAATTCTCTTGTCAGTGTTGGCTACTGCGGCTGTCTAAGCTGTTCACAACACAGGTCTTTACTGAAGTCAGCCACAGTTCTTGTGGAAATGACAAGTGGTCCACAGTGCTGAGGTGCATCTAGTTGTCTTCTGCAGCTGAGTGTGACTTGGGCTTCTCCCAGGGAGAAAGGATTTTTTTGTTTATGATGATTCCTGAATTTCAATGCTAAACAGTTGTAGGCAGAAAGGCAAAGGTGTTCTTCTGATACTGGAATTAATGTTAACACCGAATCCACTTACCTTTCCCAGGCAGAACCCAGAACTTTGTTCACACTGATCTGTTTCTACAGAGAAAAATAACTTTTCATTGCAGAGTCAAAAGAGTCAGTAAGTAAGCACACACTTACCCACAAAGGGTCATGAAGCTATTCAAAAGTGAAGAGTAGTCCTAGGTGGGACAAGAAATGGATCCTGCTCTGTCAACATTTCTGAAGCGTCATTTTCAAGTGATATTGTTGAAAATAAGAGAATACATCAAAGTGATCTGCTTGGATCACCTGCTTACATGCTTGTCTGCAGTCATTACCTCTCCATCAAAAATATGAATAATGGGAACCTCAGAAGAAAAATCAGAACAGACTATTGTTCGTATTTTTCAACCAAATTTCTTTCAGATCTGACTTCCCTTCTGCTACTCAGAAGGTTTGTTTGGTTCATTTCATTAGTAAGGACAGATGAGACAAAGTTGTATGTGGATTTTTCTATTTGTAAATGAGCACTACAAAGGAGAAGATATGACATAAAATAACATCTCTGTCTTACAGTGAACAAACCAAACAGCTATACAATGAAGGGAATGACAGGAGCACATTGTATCTGTCAAAATGAAATAGGACATCCATGTAGTAAAAAGTGCTGCTAAGAAAGCCTTTCAAGTGTTTAATGAGAGAAAGCAGATCATTACAGTGTGGATTTTATTTTTGGAAAGAGCAGTGCCTGCTACTTTTGACAATGGCTCTTGGGTTGTTTGTAATCGATTCATTATCGCACAGTTCTTTCAGGCCCTTCTGCAGAGTGCTGTTGTGTCACTACCTGATTCGGAAGGAAGCTGAACCGATTTATTGATTAACTTCTTTGTAGTGAAATCATCACCTATCGAACTCCAGCATCTAGAGGTCACCAGATAAATACTGTGCTGGGAGTCTTTGGGGCTTTGCCTGGGGCCCGTTTGCAGGAATGAAATGAGAAAGTAGGGGCAGTTCCTGATATAAGGTCTGTGGAAGTGTATTTTAAGACTAGTGTTAATGAGAAGAAAGCTGTAGTCACTGGTAGAGGAGAGACAGGACTTAAGTTATATGCTTTTTTGGTGTGTATACTTGGATGGGCAGGAGCTGGACAGGTGTTTGAATTACTTCAGTCCAAAGAGGGTGATGCCTCCTTATGTTCACAGTCTATCCACAAGCTGACACTGCTATTACAGCAGGAGAGTGGTGTAGCTGGGAATGAATGCAAATAAATAACTTTTCCCAGTTCTAATCTGGGCAGCAAAGGATTTACCAGCATCTCCCCACCGAGCCCAGGAAACCAGGCTCTCACATGAGCTGTGCAGCCCAGCAGACCCCAGTGGTCAGCCTTATTGCCCAGCTCTGTGTCCAGCAACCTGCAGCTGCTTCCAGCTAATGCTGCAGACTGATGGAGGCATTTTGCCACTTCGAAGGAAATTCTTCTTCCTTTAAACAAGATTATTCTGTGCCTTTCAGTTGTTTCTTTGTGGCATGGAATACATCTTTAGTTAATACCGCTCATTATGGATTTCCTTAATTATTTGGTTTCCCAGCGGCTTAGTAATCTAATATGACTCTAGGGACAAATCCTTGCCTGAGATCACAGCCTAAATATCTAATGTTATGTGGGATCCAGAGATTAGCAGAACTAAATCCTAAATCCTTTGGGGCTAGCGAGAGCCAGTGAAAATTGACAGGGAACTGCCAGTATATGGTTGAAATCATAGGGAACAGAAGTCCCTGCATCTGGGTGTGAGAATGCACCATCTCACCCGCCACTCCAGCTTCTCCCATCCCTAAGTCTTATTTGATATAGAGTCACAGGGATTTAAAACAGGGCACAAAATCAGGGTGCTGGGGCACCTCTACAGGTCACTTATAGTGGTTACAAAAGCACATTCATTGTCATACACAAAGCATTATTACTGAGGGTGTGGGAGAGGGAAGGAAGAGGCTCTTTTTTGCTGTGCTATGTTGCTATTCTCTCCTGTTTTCTGGCTGCTGAAATACACTAATTATCTCAGGATCTGTTACTGTTATTTGGCTGATGCAGAGTAGTGAGTCACATCCCAGTCAAAGGGAGGGTACCAGATTTTGATTGACTCCCAAACCAGACAAGTCCTATTATTCTTCTTTTTTGTCTCTTATTCAAATGTGCCTGAATTGTTACAGATTTTAATGTAAGGTTCTGAAAAAATATGCAAATTTCTGTAGGATTTCAGGTTCAGAGATTTAAAATTTGCAAAACCAGCTAGTAGATTTCAACACTGTGCCTGTAAATCTGGTCGCTAAAATGACCCTTTTTTCCCTACAGAAGTTTCAGTTATAGGTTTATTATTATGGTTCTGGTAACTTTTATTTTTTCTATGATATGCAGTCTATTGTTTTGCTTTTATCCCATCCCATTTGATAGTCTGGAAAAAAATACTGTTTATGGGTTTAGATTGGATATGAGGAAGAAATTCTTTACTGTGAGGGTGGTGAGGCCCTGGAATGGGTTGCCCAGGGAGGATGTGGATGCTTCATCCCTGGCGGCGTTCAAGGTGGGGTTGGACATAGCCTTGGATGGCATGGTTTAGTGGGAGGTGTCCCTGCCCATGGCAGGGGGGTTGGAACTCGATGATCTTGAGGTCCTTTCCAACCCTTACTATTCTATGATTCTATGATTTAAAATTTGCATTGCAGTAGTTCTGCGATGAGAGCTCTGTCACCCTGTGCGTATATGGAATAGTTGCAGACCTGCACTGTATGTGTATACTTGCTAATCCACTGCTTCCCTTGCCAGGAGGTTCGACATTTTAGCCATACTGAGTGTCGTTTGGTTTAGTGGTCACTTGCATACTTTCAGCACCCGATAACACAGATGCATTATCTCTATGTGCGCAGCTTTGTCTCCTGTAAGTTGTTTTGTATTGGAATTATCATTACAGCAACACTAATATTTTTAGGACTATAATGAGGTGCAAAAGAATGGAAAAAATAGCCCCCTCCCACTGTTGCTCTTAGTGTAACTTTTCACAGCTCATTCTGGCAAACTTTGCGGTGGTCTTAAGATTTCCTCTAGAGCAAAAAGAGAATAAAGCATCAGGCACATCAAACAGTATTACCCCGAAGTGTTACCCTTTCCTCTTGCGTTAAAGGCTTGTTGTTACTACTTGTTTTGAGAAAATACGAGTGTTCAGTTCTTCAAACCTAACGAGTACCAGCTGGGACATATTTCTGTTTATACAAAGGAAAGTAGATTTAACCTTTGTACAGTGGTGTTCACCCACATCATTCAGCCTTAGGGGTATTCTGCTGAGTGGCAGGATCTTGCCAAGCTGTGCATTGCTTATTTCTGCCCCATTTGTCATTGCAGAGCAAGGATGTCTCAATAAACAACATCTGGAAAGTTACTTGAGAAGTTCCTTGTTAATCATTTATTGGTTATAGGCTGAAGAGCATTTGGTAAACAGGGACTGCTGCCAATTACCTGGCAAGAATTTTGGTTTGCTCAGAAGATCTAAAGGATGCTGTGATCATTAAATTCTTTCAGTCTCTGCTCTGGGAAAATATTAACTTGAGAGAGGCAGAACTGTTAAGTGAGAAATTTCAGCAATTGACAAATGTATGTGGCAGCCTCTTCACAAACTTGTCTGCTGAATAAAATGTTTGCACTTTTTATCATTGGTATTGAAAGCCTAGTCGGTAAAGTTGTTTGCTTTGTCTCCAGAGAACAATCGGTTCAGATCAGTTACTTTCAATTCTTATTTTGTACTCTGCACACCACCTCAGAAATGTTACTGATGCCTAACCAGAAGCGTGGATAAGAATAAAAAATCTGAATGACATTCCATGAAGGCTGCTCGTACCGCATTAGGAGCATTCCTCTTTGGCTTCCCGTGATAATGCCAATAATATGTGTTGTTTTTCATAGAAGTAGGATGTTGCTCTCTGAATTTTAATTTTTCTTAGAAAAAGCTATGATGCAAATGCATTTCAACTGTGTCATAGCAGCTACCTATGGCAGGGTGAACATCAGCTGGAGAGCATTTAGCTCATTATGACAAAATGGTTTGCTCTTGGGGTCTGTGCTAATCCACTGCATGTGGCAGAGAACTGATGTGCTGGAACCAGGGGCAAACATTTTCTTGCATGACAAGTGCCCATATTTTTTCCAAAAGGAGAAAATACTCAGAAAATACAAACAAAGGTGCACAACTGCTGCAGTTTTGATAGAAGTACAGACAGGATAACCTTGATAATGGTGAATCAATTTAAGCTCTTTGAATCAGCAGTTTTCTTCATGCGTGATTTTTAGCACAAGGAATGCTCTGTCTCCATTGGCCTCTGAGGACTATCATAATACAAATAATTACTCACTGAGAGTTAATTGATAACTTTCACCTTTTCCATAATCTTTGGCCTTTACTCTTCTAATTTATACCAGCATATAGATTAGAAATTTATACCACTGATGGTGGTGGACTTGCTTGTTGATCTATGCTGAGGAAAGACGGAACACTTGACTTCTGAGAACTGCTCTGTCCTCTCTTTCTTCTTTCCTAAAACTAATTGGTGAGAAAATATCACCATCAGGGCCTGTAAGTGCATTGCTGGGCTTAACATAAGATTTCACTGCAACTGATTGCAGAAAAACTGCATTAAAGAAAATAAGAAAATACATAAAGGTTGTGGATGTTTTTTTTTTTGGGGGGGGGTGTTAGTGTTATGTTTATGAGTGCTCTGTAAGTCTTCACTGTGGAACTATAATTATCCATTCAAAAAATAGTAAATTGATCAGTGTCTCTTTAAGATGAAATGAAGAATTGAACTCAATAATTATTTAAATCCCTTCTCAGTCCTCTCTCTCTTTAGAAATTATACTTAACTGCATGCGGATGCTCCAAGGCTATATCTTAGGTCTCCAAATTACAGGAAGAGGAAAAGAGGGTGGCTAAAACCCAGAGACTTAAGATAGCGAATTTAGCATGGAGTTAGTCTAGCTTAATGCCCAAATGATGCAATTAGGACTCTCTGCTGTCCACTCTTAAGCTATGGAGATATCTCATTTTTCTATAATTAGAATGAAATGCAGAGCTGTGTGACTCTCCTACACTTATGCAAAGTCATATTTTTTCTCTCTTCTATAATTAAGTGCACAGCTTAAGACACTGCCAAGTCAAGAGCAGCTTTAGCTTACGTGGTAGTGTTTCCCAAGATCACGAGGACTTTGGTTTCAATTTGAAAGTACATAGCGAAGATAGGAAGGTGGTTTGGGAATGAGGCATTATTTAGAAGCTTTAATGAAATCAGAAACTCTGAGAAATTTGCACACAGGACTTTTCATTTTCTATGGATTTTTCAAACAAGGACAGGATTTGAAGTACAACTGTAGCGATTCTCCGAGTTCCTGAATTTAGCAGCAATTCAGGAGCTGCCTTGGCAGGTCAGACTTTTCTAATGTTGTAGCTCCATTCTAGCTGCTTTTATTATTGTTTTGGTTTGCTTTTGTAATCTCCCAGATAAGTCATTTTGCAGTAAGTCTCCACACAACAGTTTTGGAAGAATGTTAAACAGACCTGCCAAATCTGCATTGTAAGCAACAGAGTATGGTTTTAATAGTGCCAGTTAATCATCAGCCTTTTCCCTACACTTCCACCAGCCTGGCATGTTCAGAGGATTAGATACTGCTCCTGTGCACATAACTTTTAAGTAAGTCATGAATTCATGGCATATTTTGAGCCCAATGCACCCACTCGGTTAATCACTCTGCATGTAAGGTGGCTGTGTTGAAGTGAGGGGGATTGTGTCTCTCTGGCTTCTGGATGCCCAGTGGTGTATTTCTGGGGTGGATACAAAGAGGGGACAGAGGGCTATGCATCCTCTGCCTTTGGTGGAGTTTATGCTGCCTTTGCAGTTAGCTGAAACAGTGCTGTCAGAGACTGCTTACAGTACTTCCTTTCAGGAGCAACTTGTTTGCCTTTGGAAAGGCCCAAAAGGCACCAAAAGGAACTTATTTGCAAAGCATTTCTAGGGAAAGGTATAACAATTCTCCTGTGTTTTCTTCATTATTCAAGTCAGGATCTCCATCCCACAAAAACAAACAGACAGACTGACAAGTTGCCTACATTCAGCATTTGGCAAAGCTTGATCAGTTGGCCAAATGTTGGTGGCTATTTGCATAGACGACCTTGCAGTGGAGAGGGGATTTCAGTTATTTCAGTTGATTTAAACTTCATTTTCCATTGTGGCTACATAGCTATGTAGCTATTTGTGGTAAACAACCAAGATTTTCCATAGGAAATGGCGGCAAGATTTTGGTGTTTTCGACTGAAGTATTGGCTGCTTATAATAATATTTTACTCTATTTGACTGTAGTTTGAAGTGCTCTGCTTGCACATGGAAAACACCCTTGACAGGCCCTGGCTGGAGCGGGCAGGAATCGCTTGTGTGTTGCAGTCAGGCTGTATTTGAGCAAAAGCAGCTCAGTCATTCAGAAGAACCTTGCAGTGATGTGCAACGCAGGACGTGAGAACAGAGAAGGGTAAGCTGGTTGACAAAGAGGGGTGTGATAGGAGGTGCCTTGTGTTTCTGGCTGCAGACGATATAGATGACTAGACTTGTCCTGTGTGTCTTTGCTTGTGAGTCCTCACTGGGCAATGACATGCCCAATATGTCTCTGGAGGTATAAGGGAAAAAACAAGAACCAGAATTCCCTTGACTGTGTTCTTGCCATACAAGATGCAGTGTGTGTGTATATAAAGCTTCCTCAAGCCTCTGGTAGCGGCTTTTACAATGAAAAATCTTCATGTGAGGTGCAACTGAACAAGATGTGTGTGTCTGTGACACTGACCCAGCTGTCTGCCAGCCAGAGTGAGTCTGCCAATTGAGATTTCACAGGTCTGCATGGCTTGCAACAGCTGCAAAATCACTTTATGCAGCCAGTGGATGTTGGCTGCTAGAATTCAAGCTCCCTTTCCTTTCTCTCTTACCTAATAAGGTGACCTGTATACCTGCAGCGCTGAATGTGGGTGCTGTGTTGATAATCAAGGCTAAAGATTGTTGTTGCCAGGCTGCAAACAGAATAAACTATTGCCCTGGGTGCAGATGTCCTCTGAGCCTGCTGCAGCTGGACAAGCTTCCTAAAGACTGAAGTCAGATCAATAAAATACCTGCCTTGATTCTGCCAATTCAGAGTGTTTTCCCATTTTGTGGTTTAGGTTCTCTGTGTATGCTGTCCTGCCTCTGTCAGGAAAGGGAAGAATTATGTCATCTGTAAATGTTCAGCTTTTTCCATTGAGTTCAAGGGAATTGTAGTAAATTGGACCAATTAAGAGTCTGTGAAAACACTTTACGTGCAATAAGGTAGTAGCAGTGATGTAGTTATCCCAGAGGCCATAAACCTCCCCAGTATAATCACATTTGGGGTTATTCTAGTATCTCCAAAGCTCGGGATTCTGGAAACTGTTGATGCCCTTCTGCATGGGGGACAGGAGGTATACCAAAGTCTTTCTTGGTTTTGAGTGCAAGGCACAGTCCCACTAACCAAATGCATTGTCTGTGTGCCTAAACTTAGCAGTAGCTTTCTAGTCCTTTTGTGTGGACAAGGTTACCTAGAGAAACCCACTGTGATCTATGAGATTCCTAGTGTCTGAGCCTGGTGGCTATGATCACAAACAGTGGTGAGGAAGGAAGGGATGGAAGGTTTTATCCTGCTCAGTTCTTTAAAGTCTTCCACAGGCTTTAGGGTGATGAGGAGCAGCCCACAGACACCGGTAACCTAAAGTCAATTCAAAGTAACTCCACTGAGCTGGAGTCAAGGGTATTGTGACAGACTCATGTGGGAACTGCTGAGAGAAGCATCTGTCTCATAAGCAGGAATCTGAATGTAAGTTTACCTCTGCGCTCCCTTCCGGTAGCACAAGCCATTAGACAGAAAAGTGTCAGTTTCTCCATTATTCCCAGGCAGATGCATCAGGTATGTTAGTGTTAGCATGTAGAAAAATAGTATCCAGTAATGCTTTCCTATAAAGGAGAGTCAGTCATCAGAGTAAATGAAAGGAGATCATCATGCTCAGAGTGTGGTACCGTGTTTAACCAACATAGGCAGGTACTGGAGCTGTGAAATTGAAAAAGTCATGAATGCTTCCTGCCTTATTCTTTCTAGATAGGTTTTGTATACTTACTTTAAGGCCAAAAATCCCAAGGGACAGTGTTACCACCTTCATTACTTTTTTTCTATTGAGATTTTTCAGGTTTGTGGCAAAGCCACATCCCATTCCACAAATGAGATACCAGCCTTTGCTGCATCGGTCAACTTGCCTCACGGGGAAGCAGCAGCTGTAACTCCTGCCATTCTGTATTTTCTCAGCTTTCCTTAATGTGTTTAAACCTTAACGCAGAAATGCTGCCCTTTCTGAAGGGGAAAAATTCAACCTCAATGAAACTGTTACGTCAGTCAGGTCCTCAGTAAGAGGGAAGTTTGCTCAGAATTGTGTTTTAGATAAGACTTGGGACTAGACTAGGCATAATTTGCTTGCAAACAAAAGCCCATTAAAAATAAGCAGGACTACTCTTTTAAGTCAGTACTTGTATCAGACTGCCCTTAAAAGCTTTAATTCACTATTACTCAATCTCTCAAATATTTATACATTAAAGTACTTCACTTACAACTTCATAGAGTACAACTTCACTCACCTGCAGCCTTTGGTACCACTATTTTATTTTGAAGAATATTCAAGGTATGAGTCAAGTGAAGCCAACTGGATCTAAATTCTACAAGGTACAGTAAAATTACATGAGCGTGATGACTGCTTAATATTCTTGGAGGTATTTAGCACAAGGTAGAATGGCAACTTGAAATACTTAGAGCCAGGAAAAATATACGTTTGATAAGTCCAATTTTTCCCTTTCAGAGAACTGTGTATTTTAGCAATCAATGGTGACTTTTACAAAGCCAGACTGGGTCATTTATACATTAAATACATTTTGATTTTTTGAAGTCCAGTTTTGCATGGCAGATTTTCCAGTGGAATATCAAAATGGCCAGTGGTTTATTTTCCTGGCGACTCTGTGTTTCTCAAGTGTATACGCCTCTCACTCCAGGAAATCTTGCTGCATTAAAAAACCTATAATGGCTTTTACCTCCTGGCATTATTCAGGACAACAGGATCAGTCTTGCAGTTTTCCAAGAGCCTCTTTGTCTCACTGCTGTCACCTGCATTACCCTGCTGATGAAACTGTGAGAAATCAGGTTATCTAAGAGCTCAGTTACGGGGCTCTCGAAGGCAATGCTTCTCTCCCATGGTCTATGCAAACGCTGCACAAGAAAAATGCCAGCCCAACAATACGGAATAAACAAAAGTGGGAGAGCAAGAGAGTAAAATAATAAGTGAAAATCCTGGAAACAATAGAATTTCTCATTTTTTGTTGTATATGTCTCATGTGAAGTGGACTGATGAAGATGTTGGAACACTGCCACGGTGCTTCCGGATACCTTGCAGAGGTGATTTTTGGAATGAAGAGTTGTGGTTCTCCCCACAAGTTGTAAATGTGAGCAAAGTAGGTTGTAACTCTTTTCCTCAGCCAGGAAAGATATCTCTCCAGAAGTCTGTTATTGCGTCTTATGCTCCTTCTGTTCTCTGGCTTCCCTCACTGGCTCAAAGGCTGGCACCTCCACCACCCTGCTCCAGCCGGCTGGGTCCACGGAGGACACTGGCTGTGTCTGTGTGGTCTGGGAGCTCCTGCCCCAGATTCCTCTGGGCTCCTCAGACCTTGTACTGACTTGGAGGTACTGTTAGTGTAACAGGGCGGCAGTTAGAGGACTGCCTGCTTAATTGGTACAGCAAATGCATGAGTAAGTCTTCTAGTGTCCATGAAATCAACAAAAATGCCACAAGAAGAACATTTGTTTGTAACAGATGCTTGGCTGGGGAGACATTTTGCATTGATCCAGGGCTATTGGACAGCTAGATCTTTTTTTCTAGCGTAGTTATCGGTAATGAACTGGTGGTAGCTGGCGTGAGTAGGGCTGAAAGAACTACAGCCCTCTAATGTTAACTTCACCAACACAGAGAAAGGATGACTCCAGCACCCATAAATACAGGAAGAGCATGATCTGAAAGCAATGTCTTGTTGCTTGGCAGGCTGCTCTCAGAGTCTTCATCTCTGCTTGTTTCAGCAAGGTCCAGTACAGAAGTCTTGTTAGAAGGTGTCACTCTGTAGTCCTCTGAGCTGGGAGGGGAATCTTTCACAGGAAAAAGGAAAAGTTAGAAAAATATCAAGATTCCATGACTGAAAGAAGAGCAGATAATTGCCATTTGTCTCTCCAAGGTTTTGTGAGCAGATATTGAATAGAAAATAGTTCATATAATTGTATTTTGGGGAACCTACTTGCAGTTAAAGATTTGTAATTTTTTTTGTCTGCAGCCCTCCTCCTTTTCTCTATTTTTAAAGAGGGACTGTCACCAAGTGTCACCCTGAAGAATTGGACCCACTACAGTATTTTGTTACATATCAGAAAACAAAGTACAAGGCCGGTACACTATTAAGCAACAGCAGTGGAGCTGCCACTCTCAACCTCATTATTCAAGCCTCTCTTTAGTTCAATTATACACCTCTACAGCTAAGGAAGATAGATGAAGGTCATTTGGGAGCTGTAAACCACAATGCATTGAATGCAGAGCTATGTTCTTAAGCTGATTTACACCTTGTTCTCTAGTGTTGTACAGCATGGGGCTTCGATTGAAATGCAGAGGCAGTGATTGAAAAGCCTTTTTCCTCTTCTTAGCTCCAGGTCCACTGCCTGTAATTATTACCTTGATTAGATGGTGAGAGACAACAGCTTCTGCTTTCCATACCTGGGTGGTGCCAAAACCCAAAATTTCAGGCTTGGGCAGAGAACCCACCAGGGATGCACAATGGTGTTTACATCTGAAATAAGTTAATTCTTGATTGTATGTATTGGTCCAGTGAGGAAGAAAAACTGTAATTGAGAGAAGCAATTTGCCTTTCCAGGAGAAACAAAGAACTGCCATCTTTTATTGATTTACCTCCCATCTATGTCTCAGCATGAGGAATGCTGTGTATATTGAAGAAAGTTACTTAAACAATGCAAATGCATACGCACAAAGGAGCCCTTTCATGCTATTGACAGGTGATTGTAGGCTTTACTAGTAGGGAACAGAGGCGTTTCTAAAATA
Source organism: Amazona ochrocephala (assembly GCA_039720435.1). Classification (NCBI taxonomy): domain Eukaryota; kingdom Metazoa; phylum Chordata; class Aves; order Psittaciformes; family Psittacidae; genus Amazona; species Amazona ochrocephala. The sequence goes on along the minus strand of CM077884.1, from coordinate 28,759,948 downwards.
ACTTAGTCGGGAGTATGCTGTTCAAAACCCTCTGGGATACATTCTTCAAGCAGTGAAACTGTGGGTAAAACCACTGGCAAACATCTCCTTATCCAGCAGTGCCCGGGGGGGGGGTGGGGGGTGTTTGGGTTCTCTGGTGTTAACTACAAGTCACCCTCACTGTCCCTAAACATTGTTCCAGAGTTTATACAAGGCAAACACCTTACTTTGTATGTTAAGGTTAAATCGCACATTACTTAGTGCTTTGCTAAAGTCAGTGGAAGCAGATGTCAGCTCTGACTGAGTTAGATCTAACTAAATACCATCTTGTATTCCAGTGCTGTCTTGGGAAATGTTTTGTCAGTCTAAGCTAACTTTGGAGGGGAAAAAAGCAATTGAAAACAAAGTGATTTGTATTTCTTTCCTCAAATGTGGTTTGCTGAGCATCCTGCATCTCTAGTAACACATCTTTATTTAGAAATAAATTCTAATGATAATCATGCTTTTGTTCCTTTAACAGAGAGAACAGGAATTAGCACAGAGCTATATGTATTTTTGATAAAGAAATTAAGACTACTTTAGAAAGATTGTATTTTTATCCATAGACCAGAGTTTACTTCGTCAGCATTTCCTCTCTGTTTATAACAAGGTAGAACACTAGGCACCATGAATGGATTTTTATTTATGATGTTTTGGAACTTGCTTCAGGTGGAGATACTATTTCCAATATTTTTATTTAGTGGAAATAATCACAGAAGACTTCTTAAAGCATTAATATTGTATGAAAAGGTTTTCCTCTGAAATATTTAAAGTTTTTGTCATAGATACATACATTTAATTTTCAGAATTAGTCCTCTCAAGTTAAATAACTGCTTTCTACTTTGTCCATATAGAATCACAGAATCATAGAATAGTTAGGGTTGGAAAGGACCTTAAGATTGTCTAGTTCCAACCCCCCTGCCATGGGCAGGGACACCTCCCACTAAACCATGCCATCCAAGGCTATGTCCAACCCCACCTTGAATGCCGCCAGGGATGGAGCATTCACAACTTCCCTGGCCAACCCATTCCAGTGCCTCACCACCCTTGCAGTGAAGAATTTCTTCCTCATATCCAATCTAAACTTCCCCTAAGTTTGAACTCGTTACCCCTTGTCCTCTCACTACAGTCCCTCGTGAAGAGTCCCTCCCCAGCATCCTTATAGGCCCCCTTCAGATACTGGAAGGCTGCTATGAGGTCTCCATGCAGCCTTCTCTTCTCCAGCCTGAACAGCCTCAATTTTCTCAGCTTATCAGACCCTTATTTTAGTTCCAGAGAGTCCATTCTTGAGTCCCTTGAGAGTTTAATACTTTGGCACTGTAAAAAGCCATAATTCTGTCCACGGATGTGCGCATGATGCCCACTAGTTTCACAGTACCTTCACCTGAGGGTCAGCATTCAGTCAGTGGAGTTTGCCTGAGATTTTATCATTTGCACCACCTGGTATCCTTAAGGAAAGAGTTTTCTGACCATGTACATGTCAGGTTCTCCCTGTTGAGTTTGGCCTAGGAACAAACATGCAGCTCCCACTTCAAGCATTGCCCCATTGCCTTATTATCTCTAATTATACATGAATCCAGTCCCGCTGTTGCTAGGGTCAATGGGAGCTTGAGGTTGCTGAACATTGGAATCTCTGAGTCCACCAGGGATAAATGTCATGGTAGATACATTCAAAGACAATAAAATTATATATGATTGTATATAATTTGCTACTAACTGAATTATAGATATCCTAAGTAAAGATCTACAATCTCCTTTTCTCACAGGAGAAATGCTGTTTTTGTCGATAAGGCTGTTGTACAAAAGCAAGCAGAACTTGGCCCTGATGCACACGACTGCCATTTGTAGACCTTATCTGAGATTTTGCATTGATTCTTTTCTGCACTGAAGATTTGTGCTGCACTATTTGCAATCTCCTATCTTTCCATTAAAACAAATGTCTTTTTTAAGGGGAAAACAAGTCTCTCAGAACTACTCCTTAACTTCAGTGTACTTTTGCCATGGAGATGCATGCTGGCTGTGCTTCCCAGTAATAATTTCAAATGACATGTCCTGGAATTCTTAAAATGAAACTTCTTCAGTATTTATTAAAAATTTTCAACGTAACCTTTTAACAAAAAGTTTGGGCAGCAATTCCCTCATGTAAATCTAGGATTGTTCCCTGGTAAGTGTTGGTTTTGTTTGGTTGGTTTGGATTTGGGTTTTTTTCCCAACAAATATGTTGCCTTATTTATCCCCCTTGATTATGACAATGCAACCCCCTTGATTGTGATTTGCAGGGCTTCCTGGTAAACCAGGTAAGGGAATGATCTGGATCAAAAACACCATCAAAAGGCTCCAAAACCTGTGGCATTATGGCAGCTGTAGGAATTGTGCAGGGGTGGGAATGCCGGTTGATGAATGAAGAGGAAAGATGGTTAGCCCAGTACATATGCTGACATTTTCTTACCTCAAACTATGTATCGGCTGATTCAAATGCCAGACCAGGTATTAGCCTAGCCACTGTAATTGTGAGGGTGGAAACTACCCACATGTTGCAGGCTGATAATCACTGTTTTTCTTTCATGCTGTTCTCCCCCTCCCCCAGTGGTTTGTAATTCTACTCGAGGCAAAATTAATAGCTTTGTATAATCCTGGCTTTTTCATTCTTTCCTTCTTCTGGCAGTGATGTAAAATCTACCGTGCATCCTATTTTGACCAAAATACTGCTCGGAGCCTGCACTTGCATACTGCAGACTTTATTGGAAAGGGCAAGACATACCTGTGCTCCAAAAAAGCCAGGAGCAGAAAAGAGAAATAATCACTTTGGGGTGCGTATTTTGTACGCTATGTGTACAAATTCCCTGCAGAAAGCATTTCTGGGGAAAGCGGGTCCACCTCATCTTCATGAGTTGGCTCCTAGTTCAGGTCTTTCCTTAACAGGAACTCTGTAAACTCCAAGATACTGCTCTATCTCAGATGCTGCCATTCACATTTATTCTCTTTAAAGCCATTGCTGGTTTTATTTGCCAGTTGAGATGACAAATAAGATGTCAGGCCTTAATTTTCAGATGTTGGGAATATGAGATGTCATAAAGATCTCTGCCAGTTCTGCAAACCAGAGATAGAGTAAGACTTTTGCGTCTTTGATTTTTTTTTTTTTTTTGCCTGCTTTTTTTACACACCATGAATCCCAACAATATCAGCTCCAGAAATTGCTGCAAGCTTTGTAGAGAAGGCACTGCATGCATTGCATAACCGGCAAGTGATGCTTTCTAGAGATCATGCTGGTCTGTCAGCACCATATGCTGATCAGTGTAATGCTTTGACCTTCCTTCTACACCCCTCTTACAAGCGCAGTGCAGACAGGGCAAATTGCATGTCCTTTCTTCTGCTCTGTATTTTCCTTCTGTAAAAATCCTTGGGGTTTTTGTGTTGAGAAGAAACCAAAGACTGAAATCACCCTGTTCATTGGAACACATGGCAGGGAGGAGAACTTTTTGCGCTTGCACATTTGGACCATGGAAACACTGTGCATGCCAAAAAGGAATACCTACTAGCCCTTAGCTGGAACCTCCCATGTAGAGGATATGACAGTATCAGCTAATTCCAAGGACTACTGGAAATAAAAATCCCATGCAGGTGTCTAAGTGCTTAAACAGAATAGATTGGGTTTTATTTCTTCTTTTTATGCAATAATCTTCTTCAGGAGCAACATCTGATAGCTTTATACAAAATCATAATAAAGTACTCAAGCAGGTTATCCAGGTGGACTCTCAATTAGCTAAGACATCCTGACCTATGAGTCTGAATAAAAGGTGCTGAGCTTATTGTCATGACCTTTCTAATAAGCATGAAACTGCCATGGGTAGAAGAGTTACTGAAATCTCCATAATGTAGGGCAGCAATTCTGAAAGAAATTTACACCTACTCAGTTTCCTTCTTTGTTCCCTGTATGCTGCAAGAGGGTTTCTGAGCTTTGTTTAATGATCCCAGCTGTTCCCAAGGAATTCAGAAACTCAGATGCAGATAGGCTTGAACTGAGGCATGTATCATAAACAAAGGGTGCCCCTGTGTATCTGTATCATTTCGTAATCAAACTGACTGTAAGGCATTTTATGAGTATATGTATTGAAATGCAGTGCCTTTTAGGCACTAAAGAAGCAGTGAATGAGCCCCGTTAGTGAGAGAAGATATATTATTAACCAAAGACATCAATGTAAACTTCTCTAATCAAAATGGCAAGAAGATAAGCTGAAAGGTCCTGCCTTTCTTAGTCTTCTCGAGTTTCATCCAAGAGATTTGTATGCGCTGTATTGTTTGGTTCTCCATTTATTTTTCTTGGAATGTGCTAAGCTAATCTTTCCAAGGCCTCAGTCTGTTCTCAAACAGCTACTCTGTGCTTGTGAAGATCTGTTAATTTGACCGTGCATGCCTGCTTGCATGTATCTTCATTCAAAACAGAGCTTACTCTAATCACCATATCTGGTGCTATCTCAATTTTTGATGTAAGGTAGACTTAGAATCATACTTTTTCTGGTTTTTGGACTTTTGCTGTCCTACCTAGAACCAGATATCTTAGAAATGATAGACTTCTATGACAGACATTTATTAAATGTCTTTTTGTAAAGCCAGAATAACCATGAGTTAGGTTTTTTGCCATGTGCCCTGGCCCCAGTTCCTGTTTTCTCTTTGTGCCAATCATTCAAGTCCAGTCATCAAAACATGTGATTCTCCTCCAAGTAACCAAGGGCCTTGATAGCAGACCCCTGCTCTATCCTGTATGTCCTCTGACACTATATAAACTACACCATCTTCTGCTCAGTGCTACAGCCTCTGTGTGGGAATGAAGCTTTCTTAGCCTGTTATTCAGGGATTACACTGCTGTCATAAGAGATGTGAGATCTTGGCTTAACATTCAAGTCCCACAAGTCCTCTAACTATTCGCTTGCTGTACAAAGTACAGATGGCAGTGATACTACCTCTCCTGACCATGTTTGTTTTTAAAACAAAGACATTACAGACACATTTTGTGAATGCTTTGTTCCCTAGACCTGCTTTGAATGTGGCTAGTGGAAGGGACACCTTCTAGAGGGCTGACATGCTGCTCTGTCTGCCTTTGGATCTTGATCAGACTGATGAGGCACTGGAATGGGTTGCCCAGGGAAGTTGTGAATGCTCCATCGCTGGCGGTGTTCAAGGCCAGGTTGGACAGAGCCTTGGATGGCATGGTTTAGTGGGAAGTGTCCCTGCCCATGGCAGGGGGGTTGGAACTCGATGATCTTAAGATCCTTTCCAACTCTAACTATTCTATGATTCTATGATTCTGTTTATACAGGCGTATGTACTTAACTGTTCAGGTTGGGTTGCAGAAGCAAAGCTGCAGAGTATGATGTGACTTTCAGGAGAAAAAAACAAGTATGTACACCATTTAGATGTTCCTGTGCTGAGGTGCTGGTTAAGATACTTAGAAAAATGCAGATGGAAGGGACTTCTGGGTCTCATCTAGTCCAATCCTCTGCACAAAGGAGGGCTAACATCAGAGGGCTCTAAGTGTAAACGCTTAGAGCCCACAGATCCTTCTATCAATTTCCACAGTCCTTGGCAGATCTTTGTTTTAAGCAGCTAGAAGGTCCAGGCCCAGCTGTTGAGACCATCATCTTACCTACACACCAGAAAATAGATGGAGTGGGGTATTAACAACTATGTAGGGTGAGCTTTATGTAACAAAGAAAAGGAAGGATCCTTACAGAGATATGTGGGAGCACAGAATTGCAGCAGCATGTGATATGGATGGTTTTAATAAAGTCATATATTTTGAGGCCAGAAGGAACCATTATGATCATCTGTTCTGACCTTCTTGATGATGATAAGGGGCCACTGAATAGTTCTAATGCTGGAATAAAAGAGTCTGCCTGGCACTGCTTTTCTAAAATGGTTTCTAAACTATTACAACATTTTTCTGAGTTATTCTCTAACCCTTAAATCACTCTTTTTCATATAAGGCTGTCTGTCAATCTCCCGCTCTTGACAGCCTTGTCCCCACGTTCCAGTATCTTAGATGCCTTTTCTCTGCTGTCAAACTCAGGCTAATTCATTTTCAGTTCCCTTAAGAGACCTGTCTAAGCCCTGAAAGATCTGGACTCTCGCTATTTCATTAGCCCTCATTATTTTTCAGTTAATGGTTAGCTGGCAGCATTGGTTTTGATTTTTTGCAATAGAAATGAAGCAGGTTTGTACTTTATAGTCACTCCTCGTCAGTCTCTGGGAGACAAATATATCTGTCTACAAGGATATTACAGTCTCCCTGAATGCAGGCTTTATAGTTATTTGCATCACTTTCAGTTATGCACAGTTTTAGTGGGAAAAGTATATGATGTTAGAGTGCATACAGCTGTTCTCAAGTGCTAGCAAATCCAGCCACAGATGCTCCCTTGCTGCCTTTGTTACTTCAATTTTATCAAAATGCTGAAAGGGAAGCTACTGGCAAAGACACAGAAACAGCACTTAATTTTCTCACAATATTATATGCTTTCTTATACTTTAAAGATAGAGCTTTTTGGAGTAACATGATTAATTTTGCTACTGTGGAATAGAGCACAGAGAGTTATCAACTTCAAAGTTTCATTGTTCAATCTAGCTTTGCAGTCAGCCAGTGCTGAACTGCAGTTTTCAAGTAGGGGAGGGGGAGTAATAATGTACTTCCCTGATTACCTTTTACTGGGGTTATTAACTAATCAAGCACAAGCTTGTTACAATGACTGACTCAAGAACAATCATACCAGGTTTTTTGTGGAGGAAGGATAAGAGATTTGTAAAAAATGTAACAGTAGCATGTGGCAATATTTTCTGAAGACAGCAGATTCACAAGAAAGGAAGAATTTAAAATATTCAGGTCATTAGCCTGAAGTTTTTTGAAATGAATTAGGGGTCTTGCATCGCCACGTTTTCTCAGCAGCTTTGCTAAGCTCAGCTCACATAAAGTTCATCAGAAAATCAGCTAAGCGTATCTTCATTCACAGCAGACTTTATGGTCCTGTTGAATTTACCTGCATAAAATTATGCTGGCAGGGAGACTTGCAGTTGCTGATCCAGTGAGGAACAGGGCTTTGGAGCCTGAGATTTGGTGAGCCACTAGCAATAGCTGCTGTCTTGAGGAGCAATTGCATATGAGCAGCCCCACTCAGATCAAGGTGGTTGTCACTTGTGATCATTTTATCAATAAACGGAGTGGTTATCTGTAAAAAAAAAAAAAAAAAAAAAAAAAAAACAAACATTTTGCTGTCTTCCATCCTGGCCTGTCTCAGAATTTATATGAACTCTGTTTTTTATTCATTCTGTTATCATCCGTCAATCTACCACTGACAAACCATCTTCTCCATAACTGAGTTTGCATGGAGCGTAAGCCCTATGTAATTCACATTAGTTATAATTATACATCAGTGCTGAAGGGGGAAATGACAAAAAATTTATACTTAATGGAAAAAGGAGGAGATGGAGAAAAGATTACAAGAAGTAGAGTTTGGTAATGCAGTTAGTGGCATAAAAGAGTTACCCAGAATTAGAAGCTGGATCAGCATTTGCTTTCCTGTTTTTCCCAGAAATGGTTCTGCTAATAAAACAAACACAGATGTGGAATGGTTTTATAGCTCATCCTTAAGTATCCTCATGCAGTGTCTGAAACCTAATCATTACAATGTTTTGCATGGAAGCCAGAAAGTGAGCAAGTCATTATGTTGCTATGTGTTGACATGGTTCCTCAGTATCTTCTCCTGAAATAAATACAGTCTCTCTGTAGATTTGCTATAATTGGATTCTACTGCACCATAATATGTAAATCATAAACTCCAATTACCAGCACATAAAAATAGAAAATCATGAAGGCATCTTAGGAAAAAATGTGTAACAACCAAGAATGTTTAGGATAAACTAAAATATATATTTTTTTACAGTCATTACAACATATCTTTTTTACAGTCATTGTCACAACCCTGATCTTTAGGGTGGTTTTGTTTGGCTGTCCAGTTGTTTGGGGCTTTTTTCCCCAAATGATTTTACAGTTCTTGGTTATCCAACCAAGCGTTATCCAAGCAACTGCATCAGTTCGCTGTATTTCACACACCTTGTGCCATACTGCTGACTGAAGGTACATTGGCTCTTTAGTCTGTCTGTAATGTTTTGACCATGAAATACCTATCTTTATCAAATAAGAAAGAAAGTGGTTTAATTTGTTGTGTTTTAGATTGCACTCAATGCCAATCAGATTATAATATGAGTGTGGAGGTTATAATCTGAGTGTTTAGCTTGCCTGTTGCTATTCCTGTATAGTCTGTAAGGACTGACTTCAGCAGTTTCTAAGTTTTGCTTTTTACTGGTTTGAGAGTGAGGATGGCTAATGCAGCACCTCCTGAAAGTTATGTCAGTACAATGAGACAGGTCCCCATGAGGACACTCATGCTTATTTTTCCAGAGGTGATATTCCACAGGTGGATTCAGAACATGATGAGGAAGGAACCACGATAAGAAATAAGGAGTCTAGTTTTCTTTGATATGGCATTTCATAGCCCAGAAGTGCTGGTTTCACCACTGCACATCCTGCGATGTCTTGGCAGACCTCTGCTTATGCCAGTGAAAAGGCAAGTGTCTCATGGACCTTTAGCAACAAGCAGATGGGAACAAAACCTGCAGCAGCTGTACTGGATCAAATGATGGAGCCTCATGCACAAGACATGAGATTTGACTTGCTGACGTAATTAGTCATACAGTTGTTTAGAGGCAGCCAGCAGGAAAATGGGAGATGGGTGAGTTCATCAGTGCTGGCTGAGCTAACAGAACAAAGGAAGCAGTCTTTGCTTCTTCCTTCTTCTATTTTCTTTTGTCACTGAAGCTCACTTGATTTGATTCCTCAAATAAGGAAGACCAAACCTAAATTCTGTTTTCATTTTTTACACCAGCTTGACTCTCTTTGTTTTCCTCAGGCTTTTGTGTTCCAAACTGTTTCTGCAGCCTAAAGCTAGCTACTGGTAGAATCATGTTGCACATTTACATTGTACAGACACTGTGTCAACATGCAGGGTTCAAACAAATGGGCTGTTCGAACATGTCTTAAGGTGAGCTTTACAACTAGGGTCCATCACCATGTTTCAGAGAGATCGTTCCATTACTGTCAAGATGCATTTACTTTACCGATGTATGTAACATCACTCATTATCACTAAGCCTTCTGTGGTATAGATTATTCTACATGTAAGTATCTCAGAAAGTTGCAGTTTATTTTCTCACCTGCCTAAAGGATTTCAATAGCAAAGAGATCAGGGAGGAAATGTGAATTTCTTCTATCTGCTATTTTATTCTAAACTTGCTATTTTTATCTTAATGAAATTTAACGTTATGACAAAGAAATCCAGTATTCTCTTGCTATAGAAAACATATCAATTCAGCTATTGTCCTTTGTTCACATTATACTCAGCGTATGGCTCCAAGAAAGTACTGAGGCAGAAACTTTCAAAGATACCTTGAAAATGTAATTGCTTAATTTCTATTGAATTCTAGTGTGATATTGGTGTCTGGTTCTTAAAGACTTGATGCCTATGAGCCTAAACAAACCTGTATTCCATTCAGTGTAATGCAAGTTCAAATAACTTTATGAAGCTACCATATTTATCCATTATTTGTTAATGTTAGATGGTACTGAAGTTTGCACTTCGGGATGATCAACTGCAATACCGTAAAAAAGAAACAACCAACAGGCCTTGCATCCTCAGCAAGAAATGAGGCCAGAAAAGCTTGCTTAAAAACACTACTGATTTCAAGATGTTTTTGTACTGAAGTGAAGGAATGAAAAGCCCACAGCTACCTTCAGTGGGGTTTACGGAAATGTTTAAAGAGGAATACTTTTAAGAATTGCATATCCAGGGAAAGGCTTTTTATACTAAAAAAATAAAAAATACAAATAAAAATGGTTGTGCAATGCTGGAAAAATCCCACCGCTGCTCTCCAGCTAGACCTAAGCCTATAATACAATGGGATCCTATCATGATCTTTCATTCATTGAGCCCACTATATTTCCTCTTGACACAGCAATTACTACTTAATCTCGTTAGGATAGATGGTAATGGAGCCTGGTTGTAAAATATCCCTTTGTATTTTTTCTTTTATTTTGTTTTGAATATATTACCTTGATTTTTATCACATTTATGTGCACATTAAAGCACAATTATTCATTGTTAAAGCCAATCTGCAATCAATGTCATTTTCTATATTTTGTTTACCCAGATTAGAGGCTTGATCCTGCTCATTCACTTCAATCAGGGCTTGACTCACCCTTTTCTCCCTCTCTCCTGGATCTCCATTTTACAAAGCAGCAGTTTGTCCTTGGCTCTGGCCTTGGTGCACAATGAAAACAGCCCATGATATAAACTCTTACATCTTCTGAGGAAAGACCGGTGATATTTGCCTATGCAGTTGCCAGAGCAGGGCAAAGTGTCACCCCTTCAAGTCTCCCTGGTCTCCAGTAAATGATAGCTGGAGGACAGGGGCTGGAAAAGGCTGGAAGTGTGGGAAGGAGAATGGCAGAGAACTGCTAACAAATGCTTTACAGAGACCAAGCCATGGCATCTCAGAGCAAAGGCTGGACTGGGCTTAGCTCATCTGAGAGTCTGAGGAACTGCAGGGCTCCTCTGAGCTGTTCTTTTTCACTCAGGGAAGAGTGCACGGCTAAAAGGGCACAAGACTGTCTGGTGAGCTCTTGGGACAGAGGACTGTGAGTATGGGGATATTCAGTTAATGAAGACAACTAGATGGAGGAAAATTAAATATTCTCACTGCTTCAAGGTGCAGTCTGGAAGAAAGGGCGAGAGAAGTCCTTTCAGACCTTCAAATATGTCTCTGCTTCAGAGCGGTTCCAGTTTTGAGCAACTTTCTGTGCATTCACTAGAAACCTTCCTCTCTTCAACTAATGGGATATTTGTGCTCTCCACCCTTTCCTGTGACATTACCACTTGTCATATATCCCCTTCCTTAAGTTAGGAATAAGTATTTTTTTTCCATATGAGCTGCATTCCTGTTCTGATGAACAAGAAACTTAATGTAATATTAAGCAAAGAAAGAAACACATTTTCCTATCTCTCTAACTTGACTCAGGCTATCAGTTACCCTGGAGTAAAGTGGAGATTAATCTGCCCCATGTGTACTTGCTGTATTTAACAATAACAGTCCACTTGTCTTATCAGTCTCCCTGGGGAAGTTTTGATCACAGAACTGAAGGAAGAATGGGGCTGTGTTGACTCTTCCTGAGGATCTTGACGTTTGGCAGAGTGTTTACCTTGCTGGTTCTGTGCCAAGGCATTACAAAGCACGCTGGTTGGCTGTGCAGGAGAGAGGGAAGACAAGAAGGAGAAAACCCCCGTTAGGGAGTTCTAGGACAAAAACCTGCAGCGGTCATTTAATAGGGAGTAGTTGCATGTGCAAAGCAGGGTTATCCCTAAGACAGTGGGCCCTGCTGGTCACAGGCACCATGCTAACTTAATCACCATAACTAGGCTGTGTTTTTTCCGTTAACAAAAATACGTTACTTTTACTGCTCTTCTTTTACTCTAAAGATAGACTGTTTTCTGGCATTCGGGTGAGATCATATCCCCCCATCATGTATTTCAGTGTGAGGAATATCCAGTTAGCTCGGTTCTTGCCAATCCGTACATACCAAACGTAACGCTCTTTGGGTGACCTGAAAGGTCAAGATCACCTCCATCTTTAAATCCTACCCCAAGAAACCTCTGTAATGTGCTGTGAACAAGAGATCAGATGGTTAACCTCTGTGTAGATTAGTGGTACTTGGGATAAAATATTTCTTAGAGAGTTTTTGCTTAATGAGTGATAGTGAGAAGTGTCTTAGAATATTGAAACTGCTAACATTGCACTCCCTCTATCACTGCCTTAATTTAATTTCTTTTAAAAATACATTTTGAACATTTCCAGGTATTGAAAATGCCTGATTGTAAGTATGTGGAGTGTAGAGCATTATGGGGCCCTAATTTCAATCAGTACCTTGCAATATTTCACATAAATAATGATTAATAACCTTTGGAAAGGAAGAGAATGTTCTCAACCTCAGATGTGTGACCAGATATCTGGCCTGTCTGTCAGATGTTACTGTGATTTTTCACACATAAAGAGAAACTATTCCCCCCTCCTCACTCCTCTTCTGTACCAATTCTGTGGTCAAGATAATCTCCTCTCCATGCATCACCTGTGGAGGAGCATGCACCATGTCCTATTGTTTGGGAAGGGAGGAGTGCAGTGCAGACCTGCCAGGCTCCTGGGTCCCATAGGACCCAAATCTCATAACAAGAAGCGGAAGAAAGTGACCAGCAGAGAATGCTGCCTGTTCATTTGGCACTTCCACGGATGTACCCTTGTATGATAACTCAAGTCAAAGCAGCTGCTTGTACCAGTTTGCAAATCCTTTATTTGGGGAGATGATGAAGATAAAGGATACTTGGAAAAAAAAAAAAAAAAGAATATATCATTGTTCATACTTATTTTTTGTCTGGCAGTAGATTTCTAGTCTTTTTTGTTAATTAATCCTTACCCTAAAATTCAGCATTACAAATACATTATTTTCATTTCCAGCTATAGCTATTTTGCCAAGTTTTACTTTCCCCCCCAATTGATTTTATTCCTGTCTCAAACCTCTTTCTATCATTCTGTAATAGAATAAAAATGGGCTAAATCAAGCACTTTATCCAATCGATAACTCTTCATACTTGGCCAGGAATCTCTGTGCCAGAAATAACATTCCACAGTCTGGAAGCGATAAGGATGAAAAGGTCCATTACAACATATTAATCATTGTTCTTTCATTTGTCTTTAGGCAGGACAAGTTCCACTGCTGTTTATTCTGTGACTTGTGATGAGTACCTTTGAAGCTTGCTTTACAACAGCAATGACCTTATGCTGTACTAGGTTTCTTTGAGTTTTTAAGCTGCTTTGCCAAAATATATGCCCACTGGTATGCATAATTCAGTGGGATTCCTAGGTCTGAACACAGAACTGACTGGAAGTCTGCCAGAGGAAGGGAGGTTGATAGTTATACTATGTCTGACCTGAAAGAACAGATGTGGTAAATGCATGGTGAAATCAGGTTCACAACTGTGCACGGAAACGTTCAGGTGGTAGATATTGCCCGTGCAGTGGTAGAAGTCAGGAGGTAGCTCTGGGCCCGAGTACGAAGGCTGCTAAAATCCATCTTCCTCTACTTGTTTGAGGATAAAGAAAATAGGCAGAAAGGATTAGAGATCTAGCGGTGGTGAGAGCTCATCAGAGAAACATCATCCAGCTGCTTCTTGTGTCAGACAGGAGAAGTAAAACTCGTGCTTGATTTGGAGCAGGGAAGTGGATGCTATGAAAGGAAATGACAAACAGTAAAAGAAAATACTTTCATTTCAAGATGAATGTTCATCTCCTACAGTGCTACTTAGAACTGTTTGTACCATGTCTATGCTAACTAGCACCTGCAGAATTAAGTATTTGTATAATATACATTAATGTCATTTGCAGCGGTCAGTCTGATTCTGTCAAACACTGGTGTAGCTTTTCTCAGCATGGGAACAGATCTAGGAAAATGCTTCAGAGTGGCCACGATGCTTTGGGCTCTGACAGTTGATTGGGAATTTATGGTGCTGTTGCAGAATGGACTGTAAACCATGAAATATGTTGGGCATGGTTGTTTAAACCAGTCAGCAGGAAAATGGGAGAGAAGCGAGTCTTCAGTAATTTTCTTCAGCTGTAGAAAGTCTCTGTGCAATGTACTATCCAGAGCTTGGAAACATCTCCTGAAAGTAAGAGCTTCTTCTCAGATAACCAAGCAGGGTGCTCTCTCTGTTTGTTGTCTTCTAAACAAACGCCACCAACTGGAAGAGGAAAAGTGATGCTGCTCATTCTTTAGTAGTTTAAAGAGAGTAATCATAGAATCATAGAATAGTTAGGGTTGGAAAGGAACATAAGATTATCTAGTTCCAACCGCCCTGCCATGGGCAGGGACACCTCCCACTAAACCATGTCACCCAAGATTTCATCTAGCCTGGCCTTAAACGCTGTCAGGAATGGAGCATTCACAACTTCCCTGGGCAGCCCATACCAGGGCCTCACCACCCTTACAGTAAAGAACTTCTTTGTTATATCCAATCTAAACTTCCCCTGTTTAAGTTGAACCCACTACCCCTTGTCCTCTCACTACAGTCCCTCATGAAGAGTCCCTCCCCAGCATCCCTATAGGCCCCCTTCAGATACTGGAAGGCTGCTATGAGGTCTCCACGCAGCCTTCTCTTCTCCAGCCTGAACAGCCCCAACTTTCTCAGCCTATCTTCATACAGGAGATGCTCCAGATCCCAGATAATCCTCATGGACCTCCTCTGGACTTGCTCCAACAGTTCCTTTTCCTTATGTTGAAGACACCAGAATACTATATTCCAAGTGAGGTCTCATGAGACCAGAGTAGAGGGGCAGGATCACCTCCTTTGACTGGCACTGCCCCCTGTGAGTCCATGCTCATGTCAGCAGTGCTGCCGGCTCCTGGGCAAGTCCTGTCAAAGGCTTGAGGCTCCCTTGGCAGCTCTTGTTGCCCAGAACGGAGGCTCCTGAAGGAGAGGTTTCCCCTTGCTCTGGGATTGAAGGCTTCTCTCTGGACTTGCTTACCTCCGGAGATGACCATCATCAATTCCTTCCTCTGCCAGAATAAATTCAGCTGCACATCTTCTGGCAGGATGCTCTGTAGACAGTTGTGGAGGAAGATATGGTATCATGAAGAAATTGCTGGTGTCAGGGAGACAGGCTAGACAAAGCATTGCAGCAGTGATCTGGTGTGGGTTATACAGAGTAGGATCCCTGCTCTCTGGATTTTCCCAGTGTCTCTGATTCAGCTACACTTTCCCCTCCCCGTTCTTTGCTCTTAAATTCATTTTTACAGGGAAGGGTGAGCAGTCCCATTACTCTTGTCCCATCTCAATCATATGAATTTGGGATAATTCCAGAAGTATAACCATGGCCCTGGGAGAAGGACAGGGTTAGGAATTTCCCAGTGGAAAGCAGGTATGGCTCGGAATCCCCTCATCCAAGAGGAAATGTGCAGTTGAAGCAGGGCTGCAGAAGAGGCAGTTCCTGTCCACATGTGTCCTCAAAGTAACTACCATCAAGACTAAATTATATTCAAACAAAGGTTTTCAGGACAGAAATTTTGGCATCGCTTGAAATGGAATTTTGGTACTCGAACCCGAAGTCCTTTATTCAGTAGGTGGCTTGTGATCGCTGCAAAGTTACTGTGTTTTGCAACTGAAGTTGGATCTTTAGAGAGAGTGAAGTTCTGCTGCTCACGCTAAGTGGTGAATTTTGCCCACAGTTATTTTTAAGCATGCAGATCCTGGCCCCTTGGTTCAGATGTTCATTCTCTCCCTCTTTCCTCATCAAAAATAGTTACACTTAAAATAGCTTACACTCTACTTCCTGTAAGCAGTACTTACAAAGTAGGTAAAATTGAAAATTACATGGTGCGTAACTGAGATCAATAATTAGAGCTACTTTACATAATCTCAGGCTAAGTGCATGACTGTTGGGTGTTTCTCATTAGAAGGTTGTGGAATGTTCTTGCTTTCTTTTGCTTTATATTACCTGTTTCTTGGCTTGTTGAAATAAGCCTACACAGGCTTCTTGCAATAATATTTATTTTTGTGTATTCTGCCATTTCCCCATTGATATGGATCCACATTTCTTGTCTATTTAGTTAACCAGAAGTTTTACAATGACTTATGCAGCACTCAGAGTCCAAGTTGAAAGTATTCTTAAGGGTTTTTCATTTCAAAATGGTATGGATTGTTTTTTTTAAAGCCAGTATTCTTGATATTGAATCACGTGTTATGAAATGGAGATACATAATGTGGTGGCACTTCTATTATTTGTGACAGATCAATTTTGTATGGAAGGCTATGGCAAAAAATGCAAACCAGGCTGCCACAAGAGGTTATAGCAGTGATAGATCACAGGTGACATTGGTTTCTGTAGAAACTACCAGCAGATAAAACCAAATCAATTAGAATCATAGAATTGCTTAGCAGGAGATTAGTAGGAGAATGTTTCTCTTTTGGTGTTGTTAGCAGAGGACCAGATGTTATTTACTTGTTATTTTACAGATAAAGGAACACACAGAAAAATGTCATCAGGAAATATTTCAGACTCCAGATCATGTCCAAGCTCTTCTGTAATCCTTAGGAGGAAAACAAGCAGCAAGATTTTCAATTTTAAATTGTGACTTATTAAAATGAAACATTTATGCCTCAATCTTCCATGCTTCTTGAACTAAGCAGAATCTTTAAGGAGCCCTCATCCCTCCCAAACCAAGTCTACACGTGGAGTATAGTGCTGATCAAAGATGGAAAAGTCAGAGATTCTGCCCCTTAAAAACTAATCCCCTCCACTATCTATCAGTCAGCCTCATGCAGTAACAAACCTGTGAATTCTTACAGATAAGCGGTCTGGGTCTGTCCATTCCTGCCAGGCTGGTGGTAAAGCTTCACTGAGGCGTGGGGTTGGTATGTGCTTTTCTTGGCTGGGAAAGGAGAAAGCGAGGAAAGGGAAAGCAAGTCCCAGGCAAGGAGGTGAGTTGGAGAGGGCAATGCTGCTGGGAGGAACAGTATTTGCATCATGATCTCCCCAGGCTCTGCAGCCCCAGAGCAGTTCCCAGCCTTCTTACCCTCGTGGCTTTCCCTGAAGACTGTGTGTGGTGGCTGGCTGGGGAGTGCCATGCCTGCAGGTTTTATACGATAGCAGTGACTGTCTGTTGCTGTGGAGGATGACAATCGACAATTTCTCCTCCATATTACTTTTGATTATCAGTTTTCCTATGAGGGGGTCCAGGTTTTGTGAAGGATGTTTCTTCACACATAGTGAAACAGATATCAAATTGACCTAAAGGTTATTTCCTCTAAATTTCCTTTGGGTTCTGTTTTCTTCAGCTAGCCGAAAACAGGTTATTTCAAATGAAATTAGCCTACCATAAATCTTTCACTTCCTTCCCTGCCACAGGCTCTTTATTTCCATGTGAGTGGTCTTCAGTTTTTTAAAATACACTTATTCTAAGATAGACTTGGAGGAATTTTTCTAAATCCTAAGCTGACCACCACAAGAGTGTACATTCAAGTTCACATTTCTGAAGAGTCTTTCATGGGTGCACCCCACACCTAACAAGTGTCTTTGCTATATTGCTTCTATTTTGGGGTGAATAGTCATTTTTAGGAGATCTGTGTGGGGTACCTTGGTCACTGTCAAATTTTCATGATTTTTCTGAAGTAATTCAAAAGGAAATGATTGAGTTTTGTAATACATCTTTTAAATGAGCCAGCTGTCCATGAGTTAAGTGAAGATATTACAGCTGTTGCTTTATAAGTCATAAGTGCTTGGTTTTCATCAAAGCCTGAAATGTTAGCCTATTCCAAGGGGTCAAACTTTATATTAGGTATAATTTATCCAGGATTAACACAAAATTAAGTTTTAATTGTACAGTCTGATGGAAAGTTGGATTTGTTTAAAAGAGGTAATAAAAGGAAATTTATGTGTTTAACTGAATAGCAGAGTGGGATTGGGTGACTAGAGAACACAATGTTTTTTGAGGAAAAGTAAGGAGGTGAAGGCAGAGAGGGCAGACAGGCACTCTGCTCACTGATAACCTTCCCAGCCAGCGGAATTGTGCTGGGGTCTCCTGCTTGACTGTTGGAGGATGACACTGCCATACGTTTTCATTTAAGCCAAACCTCACAGAGATTAAAGCCATTTAGCAAAAGGCCAGCTAGCCAGCCTCTCTTATATTTTCATTCGGGAGTAAAGCTCACTCTTCACTTGTGTTCTCTGCAATTTGGGGCTTGACTGAGATTGAGTTTGACAGTAAAGGAGATAAAACTTATCTTAGTGTCATGATTCAGTACATACCCCAGAAGATAAATGAGTCATTTCAGAGGTTGATAAAAATGTATTTGTTCGTTTGACTTTATATGTTCACTTATATTTTCAAGCAATCTTACAATGAAAGTAACATCCATTAGCTCAAAACAGCTGTGTGCTTTCTGTAGAGTTAAAAGGAATTAAAGCACATTTGCGTTTGAAAAACGTGTATTTTCAGATTTCAGCTACAGCTTGCGAGGTACTATTAGATACTTGGGTGGCCAGAAGAACAGCCACTGCGGAAATGGACACCCAGGTTAAGGACAGCGCTCTCAGTAAAGTTCCTCTTGGAAATTATTCAGTGTGGGCCGCTGGCAGCACAGCACCCAGCCTCACAGTGCAGGTTAACAACTAAATCTCTGCCTTCAAGAAGTAAAGCTGTAATCCAGGGAGTAATCCATGTTGGAGCTGGCCTCTGCCTGCCAGCTTGCACATCTGGTGCTCAGCCCTTT
Organism: Amazona ochrocephala; assembly: GCA_039720435.1. NCBI lineage: Eukaryota > Metazoa > Chordata > Aves > Psittaciformes > Psittacidae > Amazona > Amazona ochrocephala. The sequence continues at coordinate 28,741,515 of CM077884.1, read as the reverse complement.
TGGGAAAGATGTCAAAAAGCCCACGTGAATATGCAAAGATTGCAGGAGAATGGATCTCTGTGAGTGACAGTTAAGCAATCTTAATGGGGCTATGCATTACAAATACCAAGGCTTTGAAGCTTAAGTTAAACCAAAGGGAAAATATTCCTTTCAGCAGGGCTGGACAAAATGGCATGATTTCTGTCAAAGAGCTCTGGGCCAATTTTTTCATCTTTTATGCACTCCCTTTCTTCCATTGCAGTTTCCCAGGCTGCCTCACTTAATGGACTTTTGCAAATCCTGCCTTCGCAGAAGGAAGAAGTCAGGTACTCTGACTCCTGTTTTCACCACTGTTAGAATGGGGGACAAGCTGTTCTCTCTCTTGCTTTGTGACTCATTGACTCACTTCAGCACTATTTGCACAGAGTTTCTGAATTGGGACCTAATATTGCTCTGCTAAAACCTGCCCTGACCAGCAGTAACACAGGCCCAGGGATCTCCTATATCTCATCAGAGTAAGAGATGTTGCAGGGTTACAGTAGAACTAACTTCAGTCATTGGGAGATTTATCACCAGTAAGACTTCATGTTTAGGCCTGCAGAAGCAAAAGTTACCTTAGAGTCATAGAATAGTTAGGGTTGGAAAGGACCTTAAGATCATCTAGTTCCAATCCCACGCCATGGGCAGGGATACCTTCCACTAAACCATGTCACCCAAGGCTCTGTCCAACCTGGCCTTGAACCCCACCAGCGATGTAGCATTCACAACTTCCCTGGGCAACCCATACCAGGGCCTCACCACCCTTACAGTAAAGAACTTCTTCCTTATATCCAGTCTAAACTTCCCCTGTTTAAGTTGAACCCACTGCCCCTTGTCCTCTCACTACAGTCCCTCATGAAGAGCCCCTCCCCAGCATCCCTATAGGCCCCCTTCAGATACTGGAAGGCTGCTATGAGGTCTCCACGCAGCCTTCTCTTCTCCAGGCTGAACAGACCCAACTTTCTCAGCCTATCTTCATACGGGAGATGCTCCAGATCCCAGATCATCCTCGTGGCCCTCCTCTGGACTTGTTCCAACAGTTCCATGTCCTTATGTTGAGGACACCAGAACTGCACACAGCACTCTCAATCCAGAATGAATCCTGGCATGCTTTAGACATGCAATATGTGTGTTGTATTGTAGTTCCCACAACAACATGCAATTCCTTCAACAGAAAAAGTCAAACTTAAGGTCCCACTTCAGAAACACAGTTAAGGCAGTGCTTAAAGTCTTTACTGATCCATGTCCCAGTCAGCATTTTTTCTTCCTCTTTCCAATGTGCTTATGCTAATAACCTGATGGAAAAGCATTTTACAGGATATGTTTTTGTACCTGAAAATAATTTTCCTGCAGGCTGTAAGATGCAGTATGATGCATTGTTCCTGCTGCGGAGAAGTTTGTTCTCAACGTGCTTAATAAAACTGTTATCACAAATGCAGCTCCTTGAAACAAAATGAGATGACATATTAGTGGAACTTTTATAGGTTCCATGGAAAATAAAAACCAACATTTGCATGAGCACATTATTTATCTATCTCATGTCTCTGTATTTATAGAGTACTTTTAATCATAAGCTGCTTTAATTATCCTTTCAGATACTGTCCTCTAAGTCAGGAAGTACTGCATTTTCTCTTAGAAGAAATCTACTGAGAATTCACTTGATTTCAGTTAGCTTTTAAGAATGCATATATTTTTGTTCTGTTTAAATGCCCTTTTCATTGCACGGAAGAATGTTCAATTTGTTTTTCTTGGTTTGTTTGCAACTTGGTCTGTTTTCACTTTCTGATCATGATTTTTTAGTTTGATTTTTATCGTCTTCCTGTCTCCTCATTTTTTCGTAATCAGGTTCCCAACTATGCACAAATAATTATTTACAACAGTCACCCCCATTTTCTCATATGTAGGTCTCAGAGTTGTACCATGGTTTTTTCCCATAATGGTTGATTTAGGCACTGGCAAGTGATTGTTACTTGGCACTGGCAACGTACAAAGTTGGGGAGAAAACCCTGGTGGGTATTTAGTGGTTATGTTTGCAGTCTGGTGAGTGTCCCTGGTGCAGCAATACCTGAATCCTGCTGAGCGGGGACAGTGCATTTCTGGGTTGCTTTTCTGGCAGAAGCCGCATTCACACTCTCCCTCTTCACTTAAGGCAGGCTGTCTGCAGTTTCCTGCCAGGATTTCTGGTACCTTTTATCTTTTCACATGTTATGCCACCTCTTTCTTCATGATACAAAACAGGGGAGACAGAACTGAGGGAAGATTGACCTTTTGTTAGCTGTGCTTCTCCTGGATGATTTTTAACCTATTTTTGGATGAAGAGCGACTTTTGTCTACTAGGAAAGGCTCCCATTTCAGAATATTTCTGAGCCATCACTGAATGTTCAAATTAACTTTCCAATGGTTCTCTGCTCTTCTGTCTGTCCCAGATTTATCCAGGCAATTACCTAGATGCATAATGAAGCTCTCTACTTCATAAAAAAGCAGGGATTTTTTTTGCTAGTGGGAGAGAGGCAAACCATTTACTGTGAACTCATTTTTCATTATTTTTATTGCTTGCACCAGTCTGCTTATCCCAGGTGGATATTCTGTAATATTCAGGACACAATACACTTGTGCCTTTCCCATCTATGCAAAACATGGTCTCTTGAATGCTTTGCCATGTAGCTCCTAGATGTGTTATGTTCACCTGAAGTGCATCTGCTGGGGAGTGATCTACGTTTTCTAAGGGCTTCATGATGCCAAGGACAACATTGCAAGGTCATTTGCATTAGCACAGTTTAAATACTGCTTAGCAGTCAGCTAGCTGTTTAGTTAACTGTAAACAGCTGACCACATCTTACCTGTGCTATATACAGAGGGTGGAAACAAGAAAGAGGGTGTTAGTCCATTGAGGCTTTAATTCACATATAGCTCTACCACTAATTTTAAAGGAAACGGGGCATGATTCCTGTGATGCTTTTACCTGTTACATCTTGTTTTTGTATCATGCCTTATGAGACCATGCAAAACAGTTCATCTGCAGCACCTAACCAGAAAATCAGAGCAAAACTGATTATGTGCACAACATCCATTAACCCAGGAAAAAATGTACTTTCATTGCCTGTGTTAAACCATAGTATAGCCATCCTCAAGAAAGCAGCTATCAATACCCTTTGTGGAGGTTAGTGCTGTCAGGAGGAACACAGCAGGCAGCAGAAAAAGGCATAACAAGATTAAATCTGTCCAAGTGCAGCAGCTGATGTCTCAGCGATTTACTGTAATGATGGTGGGGTGGTTGGTTGGTCAAAAAACAAAAACAGGTTCAGGAGCATTTCCCCCCAACAAGGTAACCAGCTTCAATTAAAATTAGGGTAGAGAGTTAGTAGTCTTGTGTCAGTCGTCCAGTCTGGACGTAGCTACCTGTTTCGTTAGAAGCTGTGGTTGACTGTCTTGGACCTTATTCTTAATTAATCTTTTTTTTTTTTTTTCTTTTTAACAAAATAATAAAATAAAACCAGTTCCATGATATTCATAGACTACTACTGAAGCATATTTTGATTTCTTTCTGAATACAGTAAATTTCAGAAATATGTTTCAGTCCCAGTCTGTTACCATGCTGGGTACCATTTCTGACAGGTTTTTCTGTGACTTTAAAATATGGATTTGTGACAAAAGTTTCAATCTATTTTGATAATGTATATATCAAAGAACTGGTTATTGTGATTCTATTCCATGACGTTATTTCTGAATAGGCAGCAATAATGATTTTTTCACCCAAAATAGAGCATATAGACTCCATACTTTAATAAAAACATTCAATCCCCCCTCTCCTTGTTTTTTGTATTCAAAATTAAAAAGAAATAAAAAAGCCCCACCTTCCCCCAGTCAGACCTTGGTTTCCATACAAACTCCATCTCAGGCCTTCTTGTAAGGTGTCCCAGCCCATGGCAGTGGGGTTGGAACTAGATGATCATTAAGGTCCCATCCAACCCAAACCATTCTGTGATTCTTTGCTGTTAGTCTCAAATTCTTGCTGAATTCAATGGTAGCTGCAGATGCAACTTTCAGAAGCACAGCCTTAAAAGAGACTTGAAGGGTCCCACAGGAAAAAGTGCTTTCTCTCTCCCCTGCCGCCTACCACTTCTACGTGATGTACAAAGAGGTCTTGAAAAGATAGAACTGGAAAATCTTCAAACTTAAGCCTTTTGGGTCATCTTTTTATATCCTAAAATAAGCTCAGTGGCAGAGACTTTTAAAGGCTTTTCTTTCTGTTAGAATGCTTTAATGAGAAGTGTATAAACTGACACGAATCTCTTCATGTTAGGGTTTATTACACTGAGACACTAGAGATGTTTCTGGGTGATAAAGTTCTGCTCAAGTGCTCCATAAATAAATGCAGTAATAGAGAGATTTGGCTTATGTCAAGAAGATATGCGCTGCAATGAATAGTCTATAATAGGCAGCTTTTTCATGAAAACATTGGAGTATTACATGAACAATGGGGTTTGTCGGTGTCCTTTGAACTCGGTAAGTGAGTTGTGTGTGGTCTTATTTTGAGGATGGGGGAAATTGGATCAGATCTAAGAGTGACTTTGTAAATCTCTTCTTGGTTCTGCTGTCATCTTTAGTAGATACGATCAATGTAGATCAATGTTTCTGTTGATGTAAAGTAATCTTGCCATTGGAAGAAGTCTAATTTAGAGGCAGACTAATTTAATTTGCTCTGTTTGGACATGCTGTATAATCTGGTGTTGAAAACTAAATCTTAGAATAGCTTTTCTTGACTGTACTGACAATTACACAAGTTAAGTGGTTATGCCTTTTGGGACAGCATGTTCGCATCTTTGTGGCAGGTTTATATTTGTTTTATTTAGGTGCTATTTCAAGTCAGGGTTTATGTGATAACCACTCAGGCAGACAAATTAGCTGTTTCTGTTCTAATTAATCTCAAATAACTTTTATTGGAAGCCTTCAGGAATATCACTAATGAACACATTCAAGATAGATTACTCAGAAACAAATACTTACATCTTTATTCCTGAACCATTATTTAAGGCTGAAAAATATTATCACATGATTTCAGAAAGTTGTGTTTGTATCCAGTGTAAATGTAATAATTACATTACCATCACATTCACAAGCTGTCAGCTGTCAGATTTTACTGGTAAATACATTGCAGTAAATAGCAAAATAGCATTGCAATTTCTTATGTTAATATGCTTCTGTAGCTACTAAGCCAGTCTAAATACATAATAAGTAAATAAACCTCAACTTTATATAAAATGCTGATGTAGGAGATGATTCGTTTGCATCTCTGGCAGTTTGTGGCATTAATGGACACGTGATGTCAGGATGCTCCACTGGTGGTTGCGGGATTAGTTGTCCTATGGCATGTTACACAGCAGTGGGGGATCTGCCTCTCTGCTCACAGACCTTACATCATATTCTGGGTGCAATTTGCCTTACGCTGGCCTCTTGGAGGGTGTGGATTTCTCTCTTGCTGAGTTTCATGGGGAGGTGGGATATGAAAAAGCTTGCATTGCAGACATGAGAGAACAAAAAGGCAGTTGGTTTTGTGTTTGTCTAACAAAGAGGAGGAGAAAGTCAAGTTAGCAAGGCACTTGGATTAACATAACTACGGACTCTCTCTTTCAGTAAATTAGGAAAATGACCTATCCTTCCCTGACAAACAGACTCTTTCCATGCTACAGGGCTGAGAATAACACTGAAGTGAACAGTAAAATATAAAGTACAGCATCTTACAGCATGACATACCATTTTTCCTTGACATCTCATAACTTACCATTTTCTACAGCTTTTTGTTCTGAGCCAAATGTCACAAGTTAACAGATGAATAAATGAGGACGGTTCTCACCACTTTCATGATATGCTGCAAAATATACACAGGTGGTGCTTTAAAGCTTGCCATTTGCCTCAATAACTAAATACCATTTGCATTTTACTGGCTTCTATGTGTGTCACATCCCGCACCTGTTCAAGACCGATTTCAGTAGGCATTATACCAGAGCCTATATTTTACTTCTTTCCAGTGGTAAATAGGTCAGTATTTCACGACAGAAATCTATTAAAGAGAAAGTAAGTGTTCTGTCTGAAAGGAAATATGGCATGTATGAGGTTGAATTAAAAATAAATTGAGTAATAATCGGTCAAAAAAGATAGAAGTGCTGAAGAAGTCAGTCCAAACAGGAGGAGTAGAAAACCCCCAAACCAGCCCCAACTTCAAACTCTCACGCATTAAATTCATGTTTCCATAAAGCCTTCAAGTATGTACTGTAATTTAAATATATGACTTTCCCAGCTGTAATCATGGGTAAAGCACATATGCCTGAAGTTTTACATGTCCTTATGTACCTTGCTGATCTCTGGCTAACGTGGTTAAGCTTATTAAGTATCTCTGGAAACTGTCTTTCTGATTAGACGTAGAAAAAACACCAGGATTCTTTAAAATACGGCAAATTTGACCATTATTAGAGGCATTGTGACACTAGATGCTGTGACACTAGATGAACAATACCAAGATTCGCTTAAGTAGTTTTTCTGAATACATAAATGGTGCAAAGGACTACTGGCTTTGGGAAGAGGTGATTTTTAATATTCCTGTCAACACCAGATGCTGCGCATAAGAAAAACTGCATGATCTTTAAGGTATTATAGCCTATCTGGAATGATTGCTGATGTTTTTCAGCTTGCGGTACATTAGAAAGGTGCTAGCAGTGGTTCCAGTGCAAATTTGAGCAACCCCTGCCTAAAACCATCCATCATCATTTGCAGACATTTCATCTTGCACCTCTTGGCCCCAGCTAAGAACTTTGAATCAATCTGAATGAGAGTGTTCGTGATGTTTTCAGTTTACGTTAAGTAGCTTTTAGAAAAGAAGGAAAGCTTTTACTTCATGAATTAATCTCTCTGTATATATTATTATCGCAGTGCTAATAGAAGCTAGTATACACAGTAAAAGCAGAATCAAAACACATCAGTCCTGGTCAGGAAAATCAGAGTTTTTAAGAGTTGCATATACACAAATTAAATTATGTTAAGAAATTTGTAATGCTATTAGGTGGTCTTTACAGGCTTTACATTTATGAAGCAGGGCTTAGGTTTTCCAGTTTCCTATTGTCAGTGGGCATGCATGCGCAGTGAGAGCTGGAACTGGAGAGAACCAGAGACCGAAAGGTATATAAGCACAAAAACATAATTCAGCACACGACTAGAAAAATGAACTACCAGGGGCTTCAATGAAAACATGCTTAAGCTTGGATATCCAGAATTAACAATAGGCATCTACCATATAAGTGTTTAGATATCCAACCATCCTATTCAGGGGGTGGTTCTGTGCCCAGAGCAAGCAGCTGGTTGCAAGGGCAAACCAAACATTGATCTCAGTGGAGCCAAGTGGGAGATGGAGCACTAGCACCAAGAGGAGGGCTTGTGCTGCATCAGCCCTCGAGGGCTGCAGAGAACCCTCTAACCTGGTCTTCCTCCATAAAAAGCTCGGCTGGTTTAATGTATTTTCATTTTTGGAAACTTATTTTCCCCTTGCTGTTTTGGAGGGAGAAGATACAGTGGTTAGGCTGGGCCTCTCCTATTGATCTCTGTCAACACAGCTGTAAGGGACAGGAGTGTGAAGAGCTCAAACCCCCACTAGCAAAAGCTGTAACATAGAGGTGGGTGTTTTATCCAGACTGTGGTTTCCTGAAGTGTTTGCTGGGGGAATCTTACTTTGCCAATACCTGAATTTCTATCGCAGGGTAACAGCTCTTGCTGTGAATGTTGTTATGACCAGAGGCCTTTTAAATCAGCATCAGAGTACAAATTGCTCATGCAGTGACCGTAGAAAATAATTCTTAACCTTGAAACTGAGGCGGACTTCTCTGACACCAATCCTCCACTATCACCAGCAGCTTTATAACAGGTGTCCAGAAAAGTCCTCAGGAACATATGAGCCACAGCACTCTATTCTTCATAGCTTTCCTCAAGGCACAATAAGCAGGTATATTTGTTCAGATGGAAAAGTGGAAATAATAAGACTTTCACTCAAATGTCTGCTGTTTGTTCTTCAGCACTGAAAAAAATGTATTTCGGAAATGTGTGGCTTTTTCTGCAGGAAAGTTTAGAAGCTGTATCTCAATTAAAATGACAGTATTTATAAAGAAAAGGCAAGGAGAATGCTTTCACAGTATAATGTTTTGGCTTTTCCTTCCTGAGCCATTATGAAAAACACAAATATCCATTTGGGACTGTTGAAAATGCTATTTATTGAAATAAAATTACTCCATCTTGGTTGACTGAACCAGAATCTTAACTGCTGAAGAACATTTGTGCCTACTACAAGAAGAGTGTTTTCTAGCCTTAAAATATATGTACATACATATATATGCACATTAGTTGCCAGTGTAGAGTTAGACTAATTTTTTCCTGTTTCCCTGTAGTAAGACACAGCACACAGCTACGCTGCCCCAAGAGAGTCATACCTCTAGAGTAAAGTCAGGATTATGTGAAAGTTGTGACCATTTTCATCACTGAGTGGTGGAGGTGTTTTAACAGGTGGGTTCCTGCTGCTGGTTGCTACTGGATGGCTATTAATGGCAGATGTAGTTTCCCTCTGCTTTGTGTTATCCCCTTCAGACTCGCAGTGTGGGACCCTTTGCTGCATAAGCTGTAGAGGGAGGTCCCAACTCTGCCTTTCTCACTGAGGTTGGTGCCATTTGCCACAATGCAACCCTCACCATCACCTCCTTGGTACAATAAATTAATACAGAAAAACACCTATACAAATAAAAATTATGTGGTGCTGAGCTGTTATTCCTAAAAGTACTGTTTGCTAACCCAAACCCACATGTTGGCACTGTCTAGACAAAGGCATGTGGCCAAGGGTCACTGTGCTCCACAGCATGCCTTTTCAGTGGGTCTGAAAGAGTTGAGCTGTGCAGCTCCCCTTCCTGGCAATGGAAACTGCACAACTGATATGCCAGTCACTCCACTGAAGTTTTTCCTTTAGAAATATCATAGAGTGAGCCACAAAGCACACAAAGTGCACATCAATCACAGCTGCACCCTGCCTCAATGCCTGCCTGCTGCTCCATTCAGAGAGCTGCGGCGTGTACTCTCTCTCAGAAGGTATCTGCTCTTATCTGGGTGGAGGAGAGTTGCAGCCTTTCTTATGCACCATGTGGAGCTGCCGGTGGTAAGTCTTCCTGAGAGGCCATGTAGTGTGTTTTTGAAACACCGGGAATGAAGTGGAAAAGAATTCCTTCTGTGGGTGCTTCAGGTTGGGAAAAACGTGTCACTACACACAGCACAGCAGAAATTCCAAATATCTTTGCTGTCCATCAGCCATGTTGCTGTGAAGTATGCATTGCCAAATGCAGCATCTTGAATCCATCATCCTTTGCTGTTCTTTGTTGCATGATACCTCCAGAAGACACACCTCTTGGCAGAAGATGGCATGTGCTGCATTTCTGATTCAGCCGATTTGAATTCCTGCATGCACCCCTCAGGCATTCCCTGTAGAGTCAGTGCCTGCAAGTTGCTGCTCAAACATGAGCATTTTCCAATCCATATTTAAGCACCTTTAAAAATAGGCTTTTTGGCATGTAGGGTTATCTCTAACTTCCGTTGGCTTTGAAAAGATGAGTTCGTAGTGTTCCTTAAAGTTGGACTAGTTATTGATCCTGAAGGTTTGGCCAACATTTTCAAATCAAATGTTGTGAAAAATTTTTCATATGCATAGACCATATAAGAAGAAAGCTATTGGATGAAAGCTAAATCATAGATTTCTAACCACATCTTGCTTTAATCATGGGTATAACTAAGCCAATTCAGAACTGTCCTCCCTTCTAAAAGAGCAAATTCTTTAAGGATTGTTAAAAAGCAGATAAAACTAATGTGTATTTTCTTCACAAAACTCGGATTTTGGTGAGTTTCCATTTTCCAAATTAAGTGGTTTTTGTCCATTCCACCTGCATATTATGGTGTAAATTTTCTGTGAGCATAACTACTGTTAGGCTGCCATGTGTGCCTCCTTGTGTGGAGGCACACGTGTCATTTGGTGGTATCATCCTATGTACCAAATCTTAGCATTTTCAGGGATTCCTACCATACCAACACACCTGTTCTCATAAATGCTCTCAGAATTTGGAGATGCCAAAATCCTTTGGGGTACTTACCTATTCTTATATTGATGAGGCCTTTGACTAAACACACAACATTTCTGATGCATTTGTTTGCTTTGAGCAGTAGACATTATTTTGTAAACAAACTGCTACACCATAAAGGATTGGCATGATTCTCATAGCAGTTAAGTACTATTTTTCCTACTGAGATTTATTGTCTACATTTCTGCATCAGCCTGGCACACTACATAAAGATAAGCCTTTTTAGATTGGCTGTTACAGACTCAGTATAGTGGAATGTGGATCAAACTTTTATATACGCCATCAACTGAGGATTTCTGCACAACTTCAGGCTAGCAGGCAGCTGACGGCTGGTGCAAGTGTGCACAGCACTGCAGATTGTACTCTAATGTGCCCTTTTGCTCCAGCCATGAATTTGGCTTCTAGACTTGTGTTTGAGTTGTATGCTGAAGGAATGTGCAGGGATATGGGCATTGTTCTGTTGGCATGACGTTACCTAAACTTATGTATGTTTATCTTACTGAACCTATGGGATGAAGTACTTGATACAGTTAATTTATTATGAGACATAAAGTCAGTAACATGGTAAAGAACTTACTGTGAAATGATGGACAACTTGTATTAGAATTCCTTTTCTAACGCTGTGCAGCACTCATTTATTATTATTATATGTCCAAAAGTGCTTTTGGCACAGTTTTGACACACTCTACTAAGACATCCAGTCCAAATTTATTGCCAAAGATAGATCCCCATAGGAATGGCAAACTATCCACACTGTTCCTATACTGTCAGATACCACGCTCTGCCAGCTATCCAAACAACTACAGGCAGGGTGCCAGAGAAAACATATTATAACATATTATAAAACTCTATTTTGACTTGAACCTTTGTAAAAAAATAGGAGTCTGAATTTTAAAGTAATAATAATAGAAGAAATGCTTCTGTATTTGGGACCTAGTAATCTGAAGGCAATTCAGTAACCCATCAGGCTAATCACATATAAAGGCCAGGGGTAAGCATTCAGTAATATTCTGCAGCCAGTGCAGTGAAGTGAAATGCTAACTCTTACACCTCACCATTAATTTTTTCTTCTCTTTATGATTTAATATTGAACAACAATGAAATACGTCATTCATAATGGGAGAATTGGCTGAAGTGATTTTCCAGTAATTAAAAAAAATGTATGGAATCTGGGTCCGTCTCCCAGCAAAATACCCAATGTAAATTGATTCAGAGAGAGCCTAATCCATGAAATATATGATTTCAGTTCATTATCTGATTTCTGAAATGTTGAAGTACCTGAGGATCTTGTTTACATTATCTAGGCAGATGGAGAGTAATCCATTGTTCCTTTAAAACAAGAGGTGCATTGTAGCTTTCCCATGATGGAAAGCATACTGGCCATGATTGCAGTGTCAAAACTTCAGCCAGTTCAATATGTAGGTAGGGAAAAAGTGTGCTAAATCTTTTCCCTGCCCCTTTCCTCAAAGAAATTTTCTTAGCTGCCATGGTGCTCCCTAGGTGTCTTCAGCCAATCCCCATTTCCCGTAGCCATGAGGTTATTTTGCTTGAAGCCGATAGAATTCCTTTTCTCAGTAATAAAAATGGTCTTTAGCTGCATTAATTGCACTCATTTTTCTGTATTCATCCAAAAAACCGCCCACTGGTTTCAGTGAACATCAGATGTAGGTTTTATAGCTTATTTCTTTTTTACTATGGTGAACTCCTCTTAGCTTCTGAAATGTTTTTTTGGCAGGAAGTCAGCACGATCATCCAGACTGCAATTAACTCTCTAGCAGGATATTTATACCTTGTTTTATTCTTTTTATGGCATCAGGAGCTGTAATCTTATTTGAGGCCAGACCGTTGCCCTCTTCTATCGTCAGTAATTTCAGCAAAGTAGATTTTGAGATTTTGTTGCTTTAAACTTAGAATCTCTGTATTCCTCTTTTATTAGAACTTGTTCAGCAGATTTGTAATAAAGGATTTGAAATCACTCTAATTTAATAGAAGCTCTTTCCTGATATGAATGATAGAGCTGATACACGACTAATCAAATGTATTAGTGCACAGAATGGAGATTGCATATACTCATTTGTCTTTTCATCCATGTTTTATATTGTCTATATTTTACCTTTTATTTTTTTTAATTCTCCTTTTTCCCTTTAACTTTTCTCTGAGCTTCAACTGGACAAATTCACTTAGGGTCCATTGTAAGATGGTCCCAGCACAGATTACATAGTGCTTAATGGATTGCATTTCTGCAAGACCATTGAAATGACTTTTATTAGGGAGTTTAGGTTTATAGAAAATTAATACAAATACAAAAAGTTTTGTGACATTATGTATGTTTCTGGGTCCCATAATTTTAAGAGTTTCTATGGAAGCCTCCTGTCTTTGTAGACCTAGCAAGTGATATGTCAAAGAAACACATTTGGACCTTTCTGTGGAGTTTCAATGTTACACTCTGTTCACTTAAGATATTTTAAAAATCAAGAAGTCTCATAAAAGTTAATTATGTCTTTAAAAAGGTGAAGCGTAATCAAAGAGTTTTGCTTCATGTCTGGATTTCGATGCTAGACTATTGGCATCAATTGCATGATTAAGAGTCACTCTTTTAATTTAGCTATTAGGCAATCATTAGCCTGATTACTACATATTGACTGCTGTACTTAGCTCTCAGATCATACTACTGGAGGGAAAAAAAAATATACCAGCAGAAAGGAATAATTTACTGATGACAGCTTTGCTTAACAGTTCTCAGAGCTGTTTTGGTTTTTTAAACATTTTCCCTTTCAAAGTAAATGCTCACCTTGGCATTTAGAGATGTAAAAAAAGCCTGTCATGTTGTTATAGCAGACGGTGACCGGGGCTGGGTTTCATGCTCTGAATGAGGCCAAATGCTCCCTTTGTATCTTGGGCTCTGAAGTCACTCCAAAGTCAGGCTGTATTTTCATAGTAGGAGAAAGTGGAGTTTTATTCTGCTTCTGAGACCCAGAAAGCTTGAAAGCCACATGTTAGAAACATTTAGGTTCCCAGCTCCTATTGAAATCCTTCTATGTCACAGCTTCCTACTTGGAAAGTAGAAATGATGTTAATTTGGTCTGTCTGGTCTAGTTAGGCTGTAAACCCTTTCCGGGAGGGGCTGTCTTTAACCATACGCTTGTGAAGTGCCTGGCACAGTGGTGCCCCATCTTCAACTGAGGCTTCCGAGGGCAAAGGCAACGCAAACAGTAGTAATACAAAGTCAGAGAGGAATTTTTGACTCATGAAGTTAAAATGACACCGTATGACCTGGTGCCTTCAGCTTTGCTTTTTCACCAGAAGCACGGTGACAGTGGACAGACAGTCTGCTCTCCTGAGCTGTGGACCCAAGGACCAATGTCCCACCTGCCTGCTGCCCTTCCTGGGCACTCCTTTTCTGCTTGAGTCTTTGAGGCATCTCTTCCTTGTGTACAGTCAACCTTCCCAGGAAGAAAGTGAAGGGGAGTCTGCTAAAAGCAAGAAGCGAGAAATCTTTTATCTCCCTTTTTCCTGTGTGCCTAAGCATCCTCCTTTGCACTATTCAGAGTTCATCAAAGTCTTCTCTTGTCTGGGACACATCACCAGGGCACACGTGTGATCTGTCAGTGGAATCATGTGGTCTTCCTGGAGCTAGGACAGTCCTGGGAAGAGCTCTGCTGTCTTTGCATCTCTTAAAACATTTGTGGAAATAAGCCTTGACTGGGCCTAGGGATGGACAGCCAAACCAAGACTGTTAGTGAGGAAATGGGAGTAGGTGAAATCTAATCAATGCTTTGGTTTAATTTTGGGCAACTCTCTTTCTTCTGAGTTTGTTTTGGCATAATTGGGGTTTTTGAAGGTAAAGTCCTTGGAACATTGCTCTGTATCACTTGCATTAGGGCTGATATCTATTTGGTAATGACTGATACTTTCATTCTTCCCCATGACCGCCTTTTGTGCCAGCCTGTTTGGTGCTGTAATGCAGCTCGTCATACCTAGGATAAGCACAGAAAGCATTATCATCCACTGCTTCTGTGAGGCTTGTTCTGTAACTCTGCTCAGCAGCATAGTGAATATCATCCATAGTAAGTAGCTAATTTAGCATCTCCTATCTGAAAACGTAGTGGGGATGAATAATCAGCAAAGATTTAAATGATCAGGAACCTAGATACTTTTTGAAAGACTGAAAGATGAAACTGAGATCTTCTGTTATGGCATTCTATATTTATTAAATAATGCCAAGTGCCCATAGAGGCACTTATGTTAAAGGATAACATGAATGTTGCTGGGACTTAACCCCATGTAATGCATTTTTATTCTCTTGCCGAGTAATCTTTAATTATTTTCTTTGTCAAGATGATTGACTGATCTTGAGTGAAGAATCTTTCTTTGTTAAAGAATATCTTTTTGTTTTATAATTTCCCTAATTAGCTTTAAATCCTGCTATTCTTCTCTGTAAAGAACTGATGTCTGCCAGAAGTAACTGCCCACATAAATGCAGACCCCTTTGAATATTGCCTCACAAAAGTTTCTTTTCCATATCAAAAGACACATGCACCACACAATAAAGCTAAATCACTTTAAATAAAAAAATGAAATTAAGCATACAAATATCACCTCAGATAAAATACCAACCTGTGCAAACCTCTTTGCCATACACAAGCCAGCCATGGACTGCTGGACTTGAATGCGTTCTGCTATCTTTTGAGGATGAACCCCAGATGTAGGGACCCTGGTGTGCAGTATCTCTCCATGCCTTTGCTGGAAAAATAGCCCTGGTTTGTTTTCTGGTCTGTGGAGGCTGTGGGTCAAAGCTGCTGCCTGCTACAGGAGCCTGTACTTACATCTCAGTCCCAAAGTGTTTCACTT
The DNA here is from genome assembly GCA_039720435.1 of Amazona ochrocephala. Classification (NCBI taxonomy): domain Eukaryota; kingdom Metazoa; phylum Chordata; class Aves; order Psittaciformes; family Psittacidae; genus Amazona; species Amazona ochrocephala. The sequence goes on along the minus strand of CM077884.1, from coordinate 28,726,492 downwards.
CTTTTCTACTTCTTTCTACTTCCCTTCATCTTCTTACCTCACTCCTGAAGGGGTTCTCCCTCCCTGTAGGTGTGCAGTTTATAGCTTCAGAGAAGGTGCATGCAAAACGGAGGAAGAAAGCAGAAGTGATCTGTTAAGAGGCAATGCCACAGTCAGAGGTGGCTGGGTGCTGGACCCAGCTGCCTGCAGAGCCCTGCCAGGCAGCAGGGTGCAGCTGAGCCACCCAGTTCCTCCCAGCACAGTTCTGGGCTTCTCTGGGTCATGTCACCAATTAGGAGTGCTCCTCTGATGGGGAGGTGACCTGCCTGAAACAAGAAAAAAGGACCAGTCTTGGTTTTCTAAGGCTTTCAGCTGTATAAAGGGTTTAGATAAGCTTTGGACAAGTTGCTGAGCTTAAGTTTTCGTGGGGCATGAATCTTTTTTCTGCTCACGTCAATGTGTTTTGGATCAGGCCCCTTGTTGGGATAGGCCAACTCTTTTGATATATTAGCCTGTTGCTGATTAAATGTATATTCCACTTTTTAATTTTCACTTTTTGGGGTAGCCATTGCTCTGATGGAGATCCATTTAACCATTGGTATAGATCAAAAAAGCCAAGCTTCCTCTGCACCGCTATGGATTTTCCATGGAGCTGCCCATAACAGCCTTGAAGTTATTAAATCCCTTTGTTTTGTTGTCAATTAAAAAAGGGTAAACATCAGTCAAGGAAGGGTGGGTTAGGATTTTTGGCTTGGTAATTAATCAGTGAGCCCCCTCTCTCTTTCCTCTCTGCTTTCCCTCTCCTTTCTGTGCTTCATTTTATGTCTGTCCTGGTTTCTTTCTAATAGTAGCAGGCAGCTGTACAGTGTGGACTTCAGTGCTTTAGTAGCAGCACTCTGTGCCTGGATCAGTCATAGCCTTACAAATTACAACAATCCCTGGTACGTATGTCAAAATATGAAAGAGAATGGTCCCTATTTCATTTTATTTTATTTTATTTTACAGTGCTGCTTTGTGCACAGCACACTCAATGTCCTTTTACATTAAGAAATAACTTACGTTTCCTTGATGGCTCACTTTCTTATTAGGTCACATTTGGCATGACTGTTCAGGGCTACTTCTAATTATTCATATAATATCATCTTACGTATGAGGATGGGCCATTTTCCACTAATTTCTCAACCCTGTTTTTCTTTCTCTAATGGCATATGACCAGCTTCTAACGTAAAAGAAAAGAAAGGAGGGTGAATAAAAGGATAGGAAAAGAAAAAGAGCTCTGCTGTACAACCGAAACGGGTAATTATGCTCCTCTAAGCACATCGCTAGAGCCCAGCTGGCACAATTAAAGAAATAGCTGATCAGTTCCAGTTATTGATTCTGCTAACATGTTTGTTCACGGTTGCTTCTTGTCTAATTAGTTTTTTCTGCTTTCTTAGTCTGAAAGCATACCTTTTCAGTCAAATCTGTTTTCAGGCATCAGATAGCAATGCTTTATTTAGACCACTTGCTAGCCATTTATTTTAATGAAACAGTACTTCTGTTCACTTTTTTCTTCAACCCAATGTGCAGCTGATTCTTTGGAGTGGTGTTGAATTTCTTAGAGCTTTTGAGATAGTCTGAAATTTAAGATGATGATGCTTCATAACAGTGAAATGGAGAGATCTGAAAGTCAGGTCTGGGGGATCTCTTGAGAACACCTGAAAACATGGAGATACCTCCTGCCAGTTATAAGAAGTTACTGGCCATCCCTGGCGATTAAGGAAGAGTGAACGTTACAGCCCTATGCTTGCATTTAAATTGCGTGGATAGACAATTTTAACTGTTCGGAGTCTGTTCTGTTTACCTGAATTGGGTCTCTTTTTTTCTCTGTTGAAAAAACGGCTCCTATCTAGAAAATAGTACTTTGACAAAATGTCCCTTTTACACAAAATGGGATGTGGACAAAGAAAAAGAGAGTGGGAACTTAGTGGGAATCCAAGTGTACCGGGTTTTGTCAATTCTGACGTGCAAAGGTGTAGCTACAAAATGCTTTTGGTTTCAAATGTGCATTTTACGCAAAAATGGAGAGGATTGATGTGTCAAACAACAAATAATTTACCTCCTGTAGAATTGCGCCATGTGAAAACATTCAGAGATGTAGCTTCTTGCGCTCATTCAGAGCAGCAGCAACAAAGAAGAAATCTTGGACTGTTTGGCAGGACAGAAAAATCTATTTTCTAACCAGCTCTAGTTCTGGTGTTCCTTTGTGTCGCTGAGCAGCTCTCACACAGCACCTCAAACACGACTGCTTTTCGGTGCTGGATAAAGCTTTATATAATTCAATAAAGAGCAAATATATCATTGCAGTCCAAATAACTTTTATGTTTTAAAACACCAAAGAATGTGCTGCAGTCTCCATGACACAATGTGTGTGTCTGCACACATGAATGAACACAATAAGTCTAAAATGGATAGTAGTAGTCTGACAGATTTAAAGGTGCAGAACATAGAAAAGACATTGTAATTCTCTAACTTAAAATTGTTGTTCAGGCAATGATTTCCTCAGAAAAGGGAATTGCTTATTGCTTTGTGCAAAGAGATTTGAAGGAGTGCATTATCTGGACTGAGAGAATAAAAATGACTTTTATGTCTGTTTGAATCCTGCTGTTCCTAAGATTTCTTTTTGGGTTATTAGACCTGTATAAATACAGGTTGCTATCAACTGCTTTCAGCACACAAGGTGTATACATATTTTAGATATTGCAGTGGCCCTTGTCTTTGTGATTGGCACCACTTTTTTCTGATTTCCCATTTTCTACTGAGGGGGGCAGCCAAAAAGTATTTCAGCTGTTCGAAGATGAAACCTCTACCTTACAATCTGGTTATAATTCCAGAGGCATCTAGCACAAGCATCCAAATGTTTTTGACACATCTGGGCTCCATAACTTCTTCCCTGGCCAGAACATTCAGTGCAGCTTAATCCCAGCTCGTCTCAGCCTCCCTCCGTCTGCTCCCTTGAACACTGTGTCCCTCCTGCTACCCAAAGCTACCTTCTGCAGGTACACTCCTGCAGCTACACTGCTCTCCAAATGGGAGAAGGAAGAAAGAGGTGTTATATATACCTGGGATAGTGCTGGAAAAGTCTAGGAGCTGCCGCAGAGTACTGGGGATGTGGGCACCTGTAGAAGGTGGCTGAGCTGCGTACAGCGTGTAGGACAGCATTACCCACCACTGGGGGATTTATGACTTACGTCATCTGCCCAGGATGCAGGAGAGATGCTGGGGCAGTCCACAGAGAGGCCCCTGTTAAACAAGAGATTTGGGAAGCTGAGGTTCAGCTCTCAGCCCTTTTCTACACAGCGGGGGGTGGGGTGGGGTGGGAGGGAGTGGGGGGGAGGGTGTTTGAGCAGGTAATCTTTTTTCACTCAGCCTTCGTTTGCTGTCTGCAAAACAAAGAAGGAGCAAATGTGCTTCCTTCTGCCTGAGGGCGTTTGTGACGATAAAAGCGGTAGGGGTGTGGTGGTGCAATGGGCAGTGCAGCTCAAGGAGGCGAGGAAGAAGGGGCTGCTTTTGGCAGAGGGCTGTGGCACTGCTGTGGCTGTGACTGCGGCAGTGCACAGCCAGACGTGGGGGCCGTCTGATCTGTCTTTATTGAAGCTGCAGCTCATTGTGGTGAAGCTTTCTCCTCTTCCTACCATAAAAAAAGATGTAAATTGGAAGGGTACAGCACTTCTCATAAAAACTCTGTGCATTTATATTTAAACACTGAAGTCACACCACTCCCTATTGAAAGGCCCTCTGCTCTATTGTTGCACATGACTAGTGCAGAAAGAGGCCATTATACTCAGCAAAAATGTATTTTCCTTGCTCATTTTCCTGGAAACAAAACCCTCTGAGCTCTGGTGGCACAAATCTCACCAAATGGTATTGATAAAGAGGGAGAAATTGCACATGGCAGCAAATCACTGACTCCGTCTGAGAGGGAAGGAATAAAGCTCCAAAATATGGCAACAGATGCCCATGTGAAATGGCGAGATTGCCTTTGTGGCAACGCAGAACAGTTTACCAATAAAGCTCTCTCTGTCTGTTATAGTTGTGTTCAATAGCAATGACAGCTGTCAAGGAGCTCAGGGACTTGCTGTGATGCCTTCAACATTCTAATCACTCCAGCAAAGGCACAGAATAACTGTTTGGAGCACTGTTGTTGCCATACCATGTTTAAAAGGAGCCAGTAATTGTTATTTACCTAAAAATTAGGAGCTCTTGATTGTTGTGATACAGCTCTCATTTCTGTAAAGAGAAAGGACAGGTCCTCTCACATTTTAATTCTGAGCAGTTAATTGGTGATTTAGATAGCCCCTTTTACCATCACACTCTCAATCTTCAGATGATGAACTATTTTTCCCTGAGAAGCTCAACTGACAGATTTTAATATTCCATTAACTTTACAGTTTTGCTATAACATTGCATCTTGGGACACTGGGGCACTTTGATTCAAACTACAGGAAATTAATTTTCTCTCTTTTATTATACCACCAGTAACTACCTTAAAAAAAAGAAACTTTAAAACTCCTGGTGACATGAGTATAATATGTAAAAATGACAGGAAGAATTATGAATTTTATTTCCATAAGAGAAGGAAAAGGGGGGAGGGGTGTTATAATTATAGTGCTGAACCATTGTATTTAATCTGAAATCAAGATACTTTTCTGAGATATGAAATTCGCATAGTGAAGAAATGATCCTGATGTAAATCTTTGCCCTTGGAAGGCATTAACAGTTGTTCACCCCTTTTGTTGCAGCCAAAACGTTTTGACTGAATATTTCTTCAAAAGACAAAAAAAAGATATCACAAAATTTGATATTGAGATGATTGAACTTTTGAATCTTGTCTAAAATGACCACAGCAGTTCCTGGGAGGAAAGAAAAAAAAAGCTGCTTGACTTAAGTTTTCTCTCCCATTTGAATGAGTTCAGTTTCTTGGTAACATTCTATTATAGCTAAGGCCTAAAATAATGTTGAAATAGTTGCAAGTTATGGCAGTTTATTAGCCTAAATTTTACAAGTGAATATAGAGTATATAGATGAATATAGGTCCACCTATATTATAGAGACATATTTCAATCGATAAGGCTACCTATATATTCTCTGAGCACTGGCAAACAGTGTTTTGAAGTTAAAATACCTTCAAGTGGAAGAGCAGGTTGTTCTTCATGTCCAAAACAAAAAACAGTAAAAATAAAGATAGTATTTTATGCAATCTCCCCAAACGGCAGAAACGCCACGATGTCAAGAGAGGTCCTGGCAGTTTTCCGTGCTCCCTGCTGCTCTTATCTCTGCTGTCACACTCCAACCCCCATACCCTCCCAAAGCCGCCCACAGTTCCCTGCTCATGGTGCCGGGAATTCCCACTGGCATCACTTCTCCCTAGGTGCAACCCAAGCACAGACTCAGCAGTGCGTTATTTCTACTACTTGACACAAAACACCTAATTTTTCACATGAAATGGTACTGACTGCAGGAAATGTTATAGCTGGAAGTTTATTGCCTGGCTGTATTTTCTAGGTTCTCTCTCTAACCATAATTATTGAAGCTGCCAAATGTGGGTTAAAGAGGGGTTTAGGCTCAGACCCCAGGCTGGCCTGTGGGGAGCCAGGGTCATCCTGCAAAGCTGCATCCTGGGGACTGAGCAGCCTGCATGGGGATGCTGCTGCTCAGGCTATCTCTGGTTACCATCAAAGCCTCAGTAAATAAGCAGGGCCTAGGCACAAGGATAGCTGGTACATGGGGCTGGGAGGTGCTTTGTCCCAGCTGCTCAGGAGAGGAGATGTGGACAGAGGCCAGGTGGAGAATGCAAACCCACGTGTGATGCGCAGGTGTCAGGACTGAGGTGAGAGGAAATGGCAGTGGGATTGAAACAGCACTTCACTGGGGTGATGCAGATCTTGAGAAAAGATTAGCAAATGTCTATCTGGAATAGTGTCCTGTTTTGGGACAGGGGTCTCGATTTAGACCTCTTGAGATCCCATTTGTCCTATGATTTTTAACAATTCAGTAGTTAAAATGGGGCAAGAGGGATGGATTTAGGGAAACCTGTCTGACCAAGGAAGGACAGAGAATATGAAATAGTTTCTGAAATGCAGTACTGTAACTCATATTACTGGGATCATGGAAGAATATGTACGGGAGGATGTAAAACATCTTTGTCTTACCTGTTTTTCAGTTTCAAAACAATGATTTACAGGCTCCCATGCCATTGAATTATTTTTTTTTTTAAGTGGGATTACACACACGGAGATTTCTTTCCATTTGTCTTAAATTTAAAGAGAAAGGATTTTCCCATAGAGTATTGTGTTGGGTTGCAAAAGACCTGGGGTGTCTGCATATCGTCAAAGATGGTGAATGATATAATTGCTGCATGATTCGCAGCTCAGGTTCAGAAGGCACATCAATTGCAGGGAGAGGGATCCTGCCAGCAGGAAGGTGTTGGTTGTAAAGTACTGGTCATGCTTTAAAGAAAGATAATAGTAGCCTGGAAAATGCTGTCCTACAGTAAGAAAGTCAGATTTCTGGTGTGCTTCTGGAAGGCAGGAGAAAATATGAGCACTGTTTCCAAGGAGGTCAGGGTGATTTCCAGCGCAAAGCAAACAAGCACTTGCTCTATGTTGGTGCAGTGAAGTCAATCAAGTAGAGACTGAAATTGCTCAAAGCTTTTGTCTTCTTCTTTTGAAAATAGTAATATTCTAATAACATTGCATTTTCTTAGCTCTATCCTTATGAAATTTTTTGTCCACCATCTTAATCTTTTAATGAATTCCTGATAATGCATACTTAAAAAACCTCAAGAACTTATTTTACTCATATTTCTTGTGACACCTCTATTGGATTAAGGATGATCTGGGAGTTATAGATTCTGTCTGCTGCTTTCACAGGGCTTTTAGCAACCAAAACCTGCACATTTATATCCATGGGCAGAGGATTAGTCACGTGGAGAAGAACCTGTGCAAAGTAAGCAATGTGACACTACATGCCCTGCTGAGATAATAACTCCACTTTCATGACAGGAGGAGTAAAGAGGTAATTGAGATCTCAGATAAATTAATTGCATGTACATTGCAAGCAGAGACTATGGCACTAGTAGCTTTATGTTACCATAACATAGTAGCTTTCCTATAACTTCTATGTGCTTCAGAGGAAGCCAAATGGGGATTTATGAGATTTTCAGTGCTAGAACATTGTATGAACATAGTATGAACATATGTGGCTGCTTGAGAACTGCACTGAGATTTTGTAAATAAACTCTGTATTCTTTTTGTAAATAAATTTTGACATTTATAAGCAACTTTCCCAATGAACTCTTCTGCTTCTCATCCACGTTTCCCATAGCTTGAGAAATTGTAGTGCAAAAGTGTTGATTAATCTATATAAATTCTCAGATGGAAACTGTCATTCATTCTTAAACCGCACTGTAGCCTCCTGTGGCGACTCTATTTATTATTGATATAAGATTTTGTCTGTGAGGTGAAAAAGGAGAGCAGAGGACGCTTGTCATGGTTGTGTCGTGTAGATCTGCTGTCAGTCCCCTTCAGCCAAGCCACCACAGTGGAGGGGAATGATAAATGCCAATCATTTCATATTAAAGAAATGTTTGTGAGTTTTAACTAAATTTTGGGGGTTGAGTTGGTCGTTTTACGCAGCTTTCATAAATCCATGTTTTTTCTCTCATAATTGGAGATCCATCTAGTCTTTCAGCTTAATCCCCATGAAACACTGTAGTAAATTTAGGCCATCTTACTATAGTGATTCTAAGCCCTAGAAATTGTACTCCTCTGTTCTGCTTTGATACCTTGTGAAGAACCAGCTTTAGCAAAATGGTATTGCATTTTTACTCTCAACCATAAATCCAAATCCCTTGACTCCAAGTGCTAGAGCTTACCTGTGCTTATGGGCCAGCTGCAGAGCTCCTTGCTAAGCACCAGAGCGAAGACTGTGTGGGATGCTGGTGGGACAACTATGATGCTTTTAGTATTTTAGTATTAATGATACAGGCACCTGAGAAGTGGCAAGTTCTTATTGCTTGCTTATATTTATCTGTAAATGCCTGTTATGGGGCAAGCCCTACTGCAAAGGTGCTTTGGGGGCTGAAGCTTTCCACCACTGACAGCGCTGTGAATGCTGGTGGTGTGGTGGAGAGGGCTGCGGAACAGCGTGCCCCCCGCTCAGCGCAGGGTTCCTGCTGCACTCTCCCCCTGCCACTTGCCTGTTGCCATGGAGAGCGGATTTTGTAATGCACACTAGTGGGTCCCGCACATCTCCTCCTTGCCAGGGTAATCTGCTGTCACTGCGATCATCACATAACCGTTTTCTTTTCTTGTTTTTAATATACTCCTCTCAGTGCCACACATCGCTTTCAGCTGCCTAGGTGCATTCTTGGTGTCAGCAGCATGGTGTGCTGCCGCCCATTTAAACTGAGAGACAAAACCCAGATGCGCTCTGCTCAAAGAGTTGCTTGGTACTGCTGTGTATTCCACAAGGTTACTCAGGATGCATGCTCCAAGTGTTTCACCTTTTGTCTTTAAAGTGATGTAGGATGAACGTCTTTTCATTTGAAAGACAGGCAACTGGCAAAAAAAAGGAGAAAACCAAGTAACAAGATCAAAGACATAAATAGAACAAAATATGCACAAGAGATCTCATCTCAGATCAAAGACGTGAGAGTAATTACCTTGAATAAGACATGCAGAGCTCACCAGAACAGAATAGTTTGTGTGCCTGGAGAATTCTGCAGAAATAAACCACAGAATGAGACATTTATTCTGCATTGGAGGGGGAACAGTAGAAAGCCCACCATTACAGCAGGGTTGCTGATTGCTGGCTGACCCTGTGCAGGGCAGCAGCCATCGAAGTGGCTCAAAGAAAATCTCCAAACCTTTATGTTAAGAAGATTCTGATCTGGGGATAAAAAACCCCAAGCCCAGCTCTTTAACCCTGGGAGACGTGTATTTTTCAGGAAGACATTTTCAAGGGTAAATGTAGTGACTGTGTTACAGGTGCAGTTGGAAGGAAACAAATTGCTTCTGTTAAAGCGGCTTAAAGCATACAGGAATTGTACAGAACGGGAAGAATTTCTTTTCACTAACTCTGTTCAGTCAGGGATTGCGAATGTATTTGTGATTTTTATGGCTGTTACATACACGTGTCCACAACCCCTAACAGAACACCCTTATAAATGGAACAAATAAATAAGTTATCTAGAAGAGTATGTAAGGAAAGTTACAGTGACTGAGCTGAAATTGCAAAATGCTGATTCTTCCCTGGGAAAGATTTTACAAGCTATATGCCAGTCATATATGCCAGAATAGTGTTTGATATTTAGTGATTACTCCAGATTTATTCTCCTTTTCCTGAGAACACATTTTGGACATTGATCAGTCCTTGCTATACTTCCAGATAAGATATGCCTTCTCCATTTATATCTCAAACATAGCAGGACCATGGAAACCTACGAAGTTTTAGAAGTGATTTTTATTTTAACACCTCTTTCCTTCTGCCCATATGAACTAGAAATTCAGACACAGGTCCGCATGTCAGGCTTCTTTCCACTTGCAAGAGGGGACAAAAGAGATGTATGCTGAGCCTACTCTTTAGGCTTATTTTTGCAGAAACACTAGTGGAACTGTGTTTTGCATGTAAACTGCCCATAGGTTCTGTTGGCTGTGACTTTGAGTCACACACCAAAAGTACAGGCTCTGTCTCAGCCAGATCTCATATTGACCTGTGAAATGTCTAACCTGTCATGGCAATCCTGCTGTTCATGACAATAGACTCTTTTCACTGCAAAACCCCTTCCAACTGTCATGGCACAGCACTATGCCAGGTAGCACCTTCTAAGAGTCATTTCTGCATGAAGCACATTTCTTCCATGATAAAGATGTGGTCTGATTCTGCTGCATACGAGCATTTTGCAGGTATTTTAGAATTTTATGGCATGGCATACATTTAAAAAGGTATACTTTTTAGCAGGCATAAGATTAGTTCACTTAGAAAAAAAACTGCACAGCTTCTAGTCTCTTTGGAGAAGTAGACCCAATTCTATTTTCTGTCATGCCCCCATGATCTTTCTGAAACAGAGACATATGGATTAAATTGAGAAAAGATTTTGCCCCTTTGCAGGAGATACTACTTAACAGGAAGAGCTCTGTCAAGTCTTTAGGCCAAGATGATGTATGATCTATCATCTTAAGATCTTCAGATGCTGTCAGATTAGAGACTGAGGAGAGTTTATTCTCTGATGTCCACTGCTGTTTCTGTTCTCCTGGAAGCCTTTGCTTTGACTTCAGTGCTGCCAGGAACCTGTAAACTCACTCATAAAATGAATAACTTTTTTTCTTCTTCTTTCTTTTAGCTTGCAGGTGTTGCTAGCATTCACAGGTACTTTGAAAACAACAAGTGTGGTCCTGGGCAGCCTGCTGTAGGTGACTCTGCTTGAGTAGGGGGGTTGGATAAGATGACCTCCAGAGATCCCTGCCAACCTCAGCTACTCTGTGACTGTATTTGTAAGTCCTCAGTCTCTTCATTTTAATTCAGATGGTATAATAACAGAAACCTCTGCCCTGTTTTTTTCTATAAATGAGATCCATTCTACAAAATGGGCTGCACTGGAATGGTGGTCACAAATTTTGTGTATGTCTAATATATTTAGTTATTTTCATTAGATAATGTTATGGGCTTTGGTTCAACTAAGTGCTTAAATGCCAAAGGCAGGCACACGAATAATCCTAAGGAAGTCAAGAGGGGTGCGTTTATAGTGAATACTTAAGCTTAAGTTTTTGGCTGAACAAGAGCCATACTCATGATTTTCATTACAACAGTACTGAGAAGAGCATGTATTTTGTGCAGCAGACAGGGGCATGCATTGCATGCAAGTCTCTACCTTTTACATGTCCTGGAAATTCTGATGCTGAAGCAACTGAAGAGAGGCTCTCCTCCCCATCGGCTCATCCAGCTATGCAAGTATCCAGTCAGTTCAAATAATTTGCTATTACCTGAGAGCTGCTGTAGCACATGGCAACTGTGAACAGCCTCAAGGGCATTAGAAGGCAGCTAAAATGCATTACAGCAAAAGAAAGCCATAGATATATTCTCTAAATATAACTCCTTTTCTCAACTCATTTAACCCAGGCTATATTGAAATTATTTAAACTGTAAAATTAAGATTATTGTGCCCAAGAGCTGGGTCATGGCAACACATTGTGGTACACTGCGGGCTTGTTCCATCCATGCAAAAGGGTGGCCAGGACTGTGACTGCTCATCTGCAGGGGCTCATCTGCCTTCTTTCGGAAACACTTTCTGTCTTGCATCAGAGAAGTTCTGCACATCCATAGCATGGAAGTAAAGTAAACCAGTGAGAGCTGGGTTTCAGTACAGTAAGGTCAATACAGGCCTTTGATACCAATTACGATCAAGCCTTTCATTTCATGGGTGGCAGTGCTGTCTGTAGCACAGTACCTCTTGTTTGAATTGGCAATGTCAAATATGTTTCTCCCCTCTCAAAATATTTTAGTCTGTCTTCTCCCTAAGACTGAAGTCTTCCTTGCGATTCCAGCACTGTGAACAGTTTTACAGTGGTGTGAAGATAATGCAAACCTTAGTTTAAGTGGGAATCGGGCCCAGAGTTGTGGATATCGAGGATTATTTGAATTACATTCCACGCTGTTTATGGTTTCTGAGGAGCTGTAGAGCCTGTTAAAAATGAAATACTGCTTACGGAAAGGGGCTTTTGTTTTCTATTCTGCTTGAAAAAAGAAATAAGGAGGAAAATAGATTTGTGCCTGTTCAAAGGCTGCCCAAGGACAGCTTTCATTCTTTTGTGACCCACTTACATTAAATGCTTTCACAGGAACTCCCCAGATACTTATTATGAAAAAAAAAAAAAGGAGAAACACAGATCAGTGCATCTAATCTTCACTGAGGATGCATCCAGGCTTGGAGGCACTGATAGATATCTCACATCCCTAGTTACCTGTGCAGAAATGAAACAAAGCAAGAGATGAGCAACACTGGAGCTGAGAAATTAACTCTGTCCATGTAAATATTAAATAGCATAGATTGAGATAATTTTGGTTTTAAGAAATAGGACAACCAGTTGCACCTTCAACCAGCACAAGCTGACCTTCTGCTCTTGCCCGCTTTCTCCAGTCTTTTTGTTTTTGGCACAAAGTCAGTATTTTGGAAGCTTTCACTGGCTTTTGACAGTAGGCAAACACTGCCATGGTGCACGTACAGTGAAAGTGGCTCTTACTGGACCTTTGTCAGACAGGAAAGCAGTTTTGAAACTATCTTGTGGGGCAGGTGAACAGCACCAGTGAGCCTCAGCCTGCCCTACATTTTGAGTCTTTACTTGATTTATGCAGGAATTCTTCTGTCTATTTGACTCAGAATGGATATTGTTGATAAACAAAATGTGTTATAGACTACATCCTACTTACATTCTACCTAGGAAACAAATATTCCCTTGCTTTAAGGTAAGATAAACAGACCTTTTTCTGACACTTGTTATTGTATCTGTGTAATGGTGTTTGACATTACTTGAGGAACGTGCTACTGGAAGGATTTCTTTGGGGTTGTGGCATATTCCTTTGCACCTCCAGGGCTTCCAGAAGGGAAAGTGCATGTTACTCCAGAGACACTGTGCAGCAGTACTGCAGGTACGAAGTGACAGAAAAAGCCTTTTGTGGAAACTTAGGGAGTCAAAGGGATGGGTATGGTAGAATGTGTCCACTTGGGGTCTTTTTAGATATCTTGTTGTCAGTGACTAAAGTAGTAGCAAATATATTATTCATGTTGTTGCTTCCTAACGAAAAAGAACATGCAAACTAATAAAGCCTGTTTAGTTGCTTGTTGTGATTTGAAGTTAGGATGTTTGATATCCACAATATTAATCCCCCTGATACCCACGGCGGATCTAACATTCCACCAAAATAAAAAATATGTTAAAATATTCAGTGGTTTCTTCATATGAGCCCTGAATTCTTGTTTTTCCTATTATATGAACATTGAGTCATTATATGTTGTGTGTCACACAGAATGGTTGAGATACCAGAGGAAACCAATGATTTGCATAAGCCTCCCAGAGGCGTTTTTTGCTTCCCAGCATGCAGAAGCTTTAGCCTGTTGGCTTTACGCAGAGTCTGCTGTAATGCTGCATGCCAGAGATGATAATTCATTTTGTGAAACATGATCAGAAGAACCTTTATGGAGGTGCGACAGATGCAGCTGTAGCCATCACTTGCAGCGCTTTCCCATAACCTGAAAAATGTATCTCCTTCTGATTTGCTTTCTTGATGACTTTTTTAGGCACCATTGAGTTGCAATTGTTGCACGCAATGAAATTCCTAAAAGAGCGAGGGGATAAAAAGGTTAAAGTGCCTGCAGCCACTGTTTCAGGGTTTAATTGGACACTAGCTACTCAACTATGACCATTCCCCCAAAGAATGGTAGAGTTCTTGTAGGCTTCAAACAATGGAAATGTGTGGGTTGATGCCATCTGCAGCCTAGGGCTTGTGGAACAAAAAGGTGTTTGAAGAAGAGGGACATTCTCAGAGATATGGTAGAATGGGAAAGATCTGAAAGTCATCAATCATGATGGTGACATAAATCACAACACACAACAGCCCACAGCCAGAAGATGTCAAATACCACCCGCAGCGCGTCAGTCTCTCCGGCATCATCACTTTTGTATGTTGTGCCACTGCTTTTTTGTGGGCCATCAATTTTGTTGGGCGATGAAACTCAAGAATGCAGCTATTCCTCCTTCCTCACTAATGCAAGCTTTATGATTGCGCACCCTAACGTGCTCTTAAGGCGTATTCATCCTTTGACCCCAACTAACAATTGATTGTGAGCTGGATGCCAAGTCCACCAGATGTTGCTTGATCTCATAATTACGTTAGTGCTATTGCTCCAGCGCAACAGCATCAAAACAATACCAGCCAATCTGGGGCACAAAGAGAGTCTGCAGCTCTCATGTGGTCATCTGGTCCACGCCTAACATTTTTGCCTAAAGGTCTCAGATGTTAAACTTAATTTCCCTTCCTTGATTATAAGCAAAATGATCTGTGCACAATATTAAAAAAACATTTATCAGCTGGAAAACAGTAAAAGGCATGGCATAACCTCATATAAATGTTAATGAAAGGCAGACAAAATTAAGCAATAGTATTGTGTTCCTCAGGCTCTTACACACTTTTACTTAAAAGATGATCTAGTAGAGGAGGTCAGAACAGGGTTGGAGGATAGGCACAAAAACCATTGTTTTGAAATTTATTCCAGTTCTTCTTGTGGTTCAAAACACTGGTCTGGAAGCCCTGTTAAATGGAGCAAATATAATCCTCCTTTAACTTATTCCAGCATACATCATCAGAGCAATATAAATCATAACTGCCTTTTTTTCAGTGGAAAGGCTCTGTCTTTCCGCTTTTGCCTATGAAACCAAGCATGAACTGCTATTGGCCGCATAGTTCCTACCAAGAAACTGTACAAAGTAGTAAGGCAATGACTGTGGCAGTTGTTTAATAGCGTCTATTCCTCCGAGTTAAAGCGACCCTATGGATGATCTATAGGCTAGTCTAAGCACAAGGCTCCAAATCTCAGTACAAAAATACCTGAATGCAAATGACTCAAGCTACCTTACCTTTCATCTTGTAATATTGAGCTGCAATTTGCTAACCTAGAGCTGAAATATAGCAAGGATATTTTAATCCCATTTTTTTTTTCAGCCCTCACACCCCCCTAGGTTGCCACTGGGCATAGCATCCCTGTCTCCTTCACCTGCCTTTGAGCCTATAGAGTTCCGACACCTGTGCTCCGAGCCCTGCTGGTGTATGTGGGAGTAGAGATTCAGGGTGTACCACAGCACTGAATAGCCCACTGTAATTTTCTGCTTTAAAAAATAATGAAGGTGAGTTCTCATCAGCAGCAGTTGCAAAATTACAGCATTTTCCTTCTCTCTTGATTGTGAGCTGCAGCACATAGACTAGGCACAAGGCAAATTGGAGCACAGGACAGTAACTATCAGCTAAAAGGAATCACAGAATCATAGAATAGTAAGGGTTGGAAAGGACCTCAAGATCATCGAGTTCCAACCCCCCTGCCATGGGCAGGGACACCTCCCACTAAACCATGCCATCCAAGGCTATGTCCAACCCCACCTTGAACGCCGCCAGGGATGAAGCAATCACAACCTCCCTGGACAACCCATTCCAGGGCCTCACCACCCTTACAGTAAAGAATTTCTTCCTCATATCCAATCTAAACCTCCCCTATTTAAGTTTAAACCCATTGCCCCTTGTCCTCTCACCATAGTCCCTAATGAAGAGTCCCTCCCCAGCATCCCTATAGGCCCCCTTCAGGTATTGGAAGGCTGCTATGAGGTCTGTTGGCTGCAGTGTGCCCTACTAATATTCTCCATCTTACAGTATTTTCATTTCAAATAAGAATATAAAGTTGTACCACATATAAGAGAAATTTTATTTCCTATACTACTACAGTTTTTAAGCATAATGGCCCATGTAGGCCAGTGGGCAAATATTATATCCTAAAGTTTCAAATAATTGCCATCTTTATGCTTCACATCTGATCTTTAATAAATGTTATTTTTTCACATTGCAATTAGACTTCAGGATGTAAAACTCTGAGGGTAATCCTGAACCTTTTAGCAGAGCTGGGTATTTTCAGGGTGCACTGACATCTAGATTCTGATCTAACTAATGGCACAAATCTGAAGCAATTTCCTCTAAATCAGTACAATTACATCAGCACAAACCCCATAAAGGTGGGATGAGAGTCAGACCTTTATTTCTTTTCCAGTCAGCTCTACAGATACAGTATTTTCCATTCAGCCAACTGAAAAGAACTGTAAAGTGATAGAAAGAAATGATAGAACTAAGTTTTATTATTTAACAGATGGGAAACTTGGTTATTATTTTACCATAGCAAATGCAGGAAAAAGAGCTTGCTGAAGTAAAATGGAAAAAAATCACCTCAGGTGTTGTATCATGAAATTCAAGGAAGTGACATCAAAGATTAAACCTAGTCCATTTATTTTTCAGCTATTTTTTTTAAGTATCATATTTTATGTCTGCAGTTTTTTCCCTACTCTGCACACTTTTTTTTTTTTTTTAATCATAAAACTGAATAAGAATAAAAAAATATTTTGTAGGCTCAGTACTAATATAAGACCCTTATACTGGGGACTCAAATTCTCTTGACAGCTTTGAGTGTTCTGCATGGAAAAGCTGCAAGCTGGGGTCAATGTACATACCAAATGTGGGGCACTGGTGGGTTTGTCCAAGCAGAAGGCAGTGATTTGCCCATGGAGAAGCCATGGCTCACCTACTGCCAGAGAAGCCTTTCTATTCAAAGGCCAATCTTCTGGACTATTTGGTCACACTGAAACAGTCTTAATTTTGTGTTAGATATCACCACCTCTTCATCGTTCCTCTTTCTTGAAAGGAGAAGTGGAAGTGCCAGTGTTGTCTGGGCAGTAAGAGTTGCTGTCGTGTCTCCTTTTACCCCACGAAGCACAGGCTGGGGAAGAGGCATCATGGCCAGGGCTGACGCATTCTCCAGGCTGCTAGTCGTTTCATTTGACTCATTTCACTAGCTCAGAAGACTGAAAGAAAGCCACTTGGGAAACCACAATAAAACTTTCAAACTCTTACGGGAAAAAGACTTCAATGGACAAAAATGGTCTTGTTTTGGATTAACAGAGGAAACATACCAAGGAGAGGCAAGGTGGGGACAGTGGGAGGGATGGCTTTAGGCTGATCCATTCCCTGTGACATCAAGTTGCTCTTGAAGTCCTCAGCACATGGAGGTCTCCTGGGACCGTTGGGATGGGCCAGCCTTCGTCCCAAAGTTGGGGTGCTATGGAGTGTTTACCTGGACTTTCTGAAGCCAGGGAAGTTCAGAAGAATGTAGAAAGCTCGGTATGGCTAAGACATATATCCATCATGCTAAATTTTATTCCAAGTCCAAAACTGAAAGTCTTTTTGTGGGAATAAGTTAACTGGAACTGCTGAAGTTTCTTTTCATGGATTATTTAAGCAGTACAAGATGTTGTTAACTCTGAGTTTCTTCCATGTTATTCAGGAAAGTATGTCTGATTATGTAAATTAAAAGTTGCTGCTTAAAAATATTTTGCTTGAGAGATTGCAAAGGCAACACAGTAAATGAATTAAGATCAGAGAGTCTTGCTCAAGTGAGAAGATTGCATAAGTAACCGCATGTGTTATTGAAAAATACATATTGTTTACAACGTATTCTTGCAAGATCCTTAAATATTTCACTTTGAGGTTTGCTTGATATAAAATACTGCATTTGTTCAAGCTGTCACACAGGCTGGGCTCTAAGCTGATTTGCAGCTACATGCAGATTAAAACCACTATGCTGTCCCACTGCAATTTTGGATTTAATTTGGTTACTTTCCTTCTTTTTAAGAGAAACAAGAGTTTTCAAACCAAAAGGCACCGACTGCTTACCTAATTAAAAATGTATCCATCTGCTGGCTTGGTGGCTGACTGGTTATTCAAAGCATGCAGATCTAAGTAGGTTGATTTATTTATGAAGACCTCATGACACTGAGAGATACGAACTCAAAAACATGTAAAAATAAATGTGGCTGCAGATGGGTAGACACACAGATCTTTCCGGGGTTCTAAATAACAGATAGAGAGAATCTGGAAAATGTGCTTTACAGGGAAGATCCTTTTATGTCGCTTCCACGTGTTTAACATTTAGAGCTCAAATAACAAAGCAGCCAGCTAACATGTTGTGAGATAACTCTAGTCTAAATATCCTATAGTGCCTTTTAAGTTGCAGTGATTGTTTCTGAAAGCTTTGTGTGAGTGATAGACTCCTAAGGAGATGCTACATTTTAAGCAATGTTTTATTTAGAGAACACTTTAAAGTGAATTTTAATTAAAGGAGAAAAAAAATCATTATCACTCACAAACATCATGCATCAGAATCAAGGGTAAATGCTGTCTTCTTATATTTAGTTTCATTGATGTATTGGTAAATGTCTCACAAATTAAGTTTCTTAGTAACTATGCTCAGGCTTTGGAAACCCTGAGTTCTAATGGATTCATTCTCAGTGCTATAAATACTGTTGCAATCCTCAGGTAAAGTTTATGGGCTCTAGGAAACTCGGAGTGTAATGAAACCATCATGGCATTTCCAAGTGTGGTGTGGAGCTGCCGGTGTTAAACCTCACATCATTACTGGTGCAATTCCACCAGCATGAGCTGGCTCCTTAAACTAATACAAACGGAATAATACCTGTGTCTTGTATATAATGATCTCCACGAGGCTGAGTTTGTAGGTGGTCTGCACAGGCCACCTGAGAGGTATGAGGAAAATGGAGAATGAGGTGCCTAGGAACAACTTTGGAGAAGCTTTATGGCCCCAATTTCTGTTTACAGCATGGTTTCTAGTGGGTCCTTCTCAGCTTTTCTTCCAGCCATGTGCTTGGTAGCATGTTTGTACGTGTTTGTGTGTGTTTTCGTGTTCACAGGTAAAACAAGTCACTTTATCCAAAGCAAACAGAAATTCTTCCTTTACCTGATCATGCTGGTATCCTCTTAAATTGAAACTGTCTTGCATCAAGTGATAAGGTTGCTGTCAGCAGAAACATAATTTTTACTGCACCATGCATTGACAATTGTGCTCAGCTTCACAAAAAGGTATTTCTCTAATCCCAAGGTCAGTTTAAACTGGTTCCCTTGTATATACATTTTCAGATTCCATTTGAATTTCTCTTTATTTCTACGTCAAGACAAGCACGTGGGTTTCTTAGTGCCAACAAAATACAGAAACAGGTTTTGTATGTAGATTTAGCCAAGGAAGATATTACTGAGCTGCATTTTGGTAGGAAGCCATCTTGGCATTTCCTTGGAAAACTCTAGAGATGTTTGAATAATCCTTATACTAACAGATGTCACAACTGGGAATCTGTTTTACTTTTACAGCTCTTTATTTGAGTATCTTCCTTGCATTTTTGGATATTTTGGAATGGTGGAGGAAACTCAAACAAATCTAAATTGTCTTTTACTTTGATCTTTCCCAAAGATATATTTTGATGAAAGTTTCAGATAATAATCGAGGGAAGAAAAAGCACAGATTTTACTATGCATGTGCCTTTTGTGCAGAAGGGAGTGGACAAAAAAATGACCAGTGATCCTTTTCTTTTGTTTCCAACTCCTTGCAAATGGCTGTTTTCTGCTTTCCTGGTGCTGTGCAAGCCCTTGCAATGGGGAACAAGGGATCACAATGGGTCAAGGCAAATAGTTAGTCACACTCTTCCTTAGAATTGAACCCATTGTTCAAGTAGGGTAAGCGAGTTTTACACTACTAATTTTAGTCTGAGTTAGAAACAATGGCCACTCTGATAATCTGAATAAGGATTAATAATGGTGAATGGGCAGGGGAGATGGCTGAGAGGAAAGGTGGCATTTTTGTGCCCATAAAAGCTGTAGTGGTTGCACATTTCTTCCCAAACATAGTATTTTTGCTGTTTACCTCAGGATACTGCAAGAGGAAAAAAAATATTGCTGGAAATATCAGCTGTATAAGTGTTAGGAAAGTCTTACAATTGGCTGTCTCTGTAAAGCCATACCAGTGAGCCATTTCTAATAGAAACCTTGCCTTAAGGTAGAATTCAGAGTGATGTGTTCCTGCTCTTTACCTTTGTTATGGACCTGTGTACACTCAGGGTTTGGGGATGACTTCTATTAGAGGAATGAGGTGGCTACTGCTGAAGGAAAACTCAGAGGGGAACGGGACTTGACAAAGAGTGGTTGCAACCAAACTAAAATTGTTTGTTGGTGCCATCAGTGTATGTAATAAGAGGAACTAATTTATATGTCATAAATTTAAAAAGACTTAAAATTAGGTTCATGCCTGTGTAATGCAGGATGCAGGGACAGACCTGAGTACATTTTTTGTTCTAATGCTACAGTAATGCTCAGATCCCTGAGAATGGATTTGAGATCTGGTTGTGCTAGAAGCTATACAAGGATATCTCAGTATATGACAAGACCCAGTAGAGGGGTATAAATAAAAAGAGTACAAGGAAATACAGTGGCAGTGTTGCCCAGGACAACAAAGTACCTTATTCTCTGAAATTTTCCAAGATCAGTAACAGTACTAGGGAAGATAATAGCTGCCACTTTTCTAACATAAAAGCAAGGGGTGTACCTTTTCCATTGTTCTTCTTGCAGGTTTTAATTTCTATGTGTGCTATTTTGCTTATATGAAGTCAATCCAGAATTTGCAATATTCTGCTATAAAATCAGTGCAAATACTGAGCTAGGACACACGCAGATGTGTATACTTACTTTCTCCAGTTAATGGTTCCCCTAAAAGAGGACAAAGAATTTCTTAGATAATAAACAACCATTCTTTGGTATCTGTAGCTCCGCTGAAATCAGAACAGAGAAACACAGGCAATGCCTTAGATTCTGAAGTAGGCTCGTCATTATTACTTTAAGGCTGGCCAACCTATAGAACACAAGTCCCACACTGCCTTACAGATATTACCAAATGAAATTATACATCTCCATATTCTTTGCAAGGATGGAGCAACAGGTGCCGGATAGCTACAGATCTCTCCAACTTGATATTAGCATCACCCTTTTATGGTGGGCATTTGAGGTAGTCTCCCACATCCAACTTCAGAAGTTTTGCTGCAGTGGCTGTTTAAGGAAGTCCATGCAGAGCTCAGAGCAGGGCCTTTCTCCCACATGTGAATTCCCTATCTTAATCTTTCTCCTGTTCTGTGAATGTATCAGTCATGCGTCTATGCATAGAAAAAATGCACAACTGCATCCAGTTTTTAGAACAAAAAGCAAGGTTTTTATATTTAATTAAAAAGACAAAAAGTCTTCCCTACTATTAAAAATATAGCACATACTGAAGAGAAGAAGGGGGTGGGATTGGTTCTTACTTTAAACACAAAACAGCTTTCTTCTAAATGGTTGCAAACATTTTGTTCATAATTATGGGTGGACTACCTCAGATGGGATGGTTTAATCTGAGCTTATTAGGATTCACACTCTATTAGAAGTGCCAGAAATCTTCAGTGCTCTGTAGGGAACCTGTCTCTGGTGCAGTTTGATTGGTGCTATCATTGCATGAATAATCTCTGAAAAGATCGCTGTCTCTGAACACACGGAATACGAATGAATTAGAGCTCTGACACTGTTATTTTGATTGTTTTACCAAAAAGACAATTCAGAGACTTTGCACAGAAATTAGCTTTATTTATACAGAACATTTAGTGGTGCAATCAAAGTAATCCTGTATTCTTTTTATTTATTCATTTTAACAATAACTGCAGTAAATCATAGCAGAAAACCTAGAATTCCAGCATGAAAACAAATCTGGGGACATTTTTTTCCTCATTTCCTCTATTTTTTTGTTTTTGTTTTATTCTGTTTCATATGAAGGGCTCAATTCTGCCTGCTTATTACAGCTTAGAGGCTGCTACTGATATCCACCCTTACCTAAGTATAGGCCAGGATCTAGTTCAGAAATCTTAAACTGTGACCCTACTAAGTCTGTCTGACTAGATGCTTTTTCCCCACTTCAGAAGAAGGGGGGTGAGCTTTAAAAGCAGTCTGGATGCAGTTTACTATTTGCTGTGCTTACACTTCCAGCTTTACCCTTCAAATTCAACCAAGGCTCCTCTGAAACTGCCACAGATTCTCTGCAACTTTTCACAGAGGCTATTTCACTTGCATTTGCTTCATTATTAATTGAGCCCTCTCGCAGCCACTCCGAGGACATCTTAGGAGGAGCTCCTCTGTGCAGCCTCCCCTTGGCTGGTGGCCCTGGCCGCTGTCAGCAGCACTCCTCCCACCAACGCTGCATGCCAGCTCACAAGGCCAGTGCGCGCCAGCCCTACATCTTCATCCCACTAACATATTTTCTGGAAGCCGAGGCTGTTCCCAGCCGATCATGAATGAGTACGAAGCACAGCTGCTAAGGACTGCCAGCACAAAGCCAGCGATATTCGAAAGCAGTTTGTAATAATTAAGGTGTCTGTTAACCTCCACCGCTTTAAATAACCTTTCAGTGAAACGAAGGCAGGCGCATTCCTCTCTGGGTTGCCAAGCATCTGTGCTAGCACTGCAAACAACCTTACACCGTTGTTTGCACTGGTTTATTGGTCACACTTTCACATGAAAAATCCTGCAAGTTGCTGCTTGCCCCTTGGTCTTACTTGAGGGCGAGAGCCTCACTGAGCTAAGCTGACACGTTCATTACAGAGGTGGGCACTTGTATTTATCACATTTGATCTGCTTATTAGGTGAAAAGCCATAATACCTGCTTTGACATCCTGGTGCATTTATTTCTCTCTTCATTGCTCTGTCTGTATTGCTTTTCAGATTTTACCTTTTGGCAGTGCCCGTCAATGTTTGTGTATTTTAGGAAGCATAAACTGCATTGTGAAGGCTCCTGGCTCTGTGAATAGTTTTGGTGGTAGTATTTCCTTTAACGGACTTGATAATGGCAAATAACAAATTTTAGACTAACTATGAGATTTGAGTTGTGTTGTCAGGAGCAATGTAATAAAAGGTGCTGCTTCAATTGTCATTAAAAAACCTGTTACATTTCACTTACCATTATCTATTTTTCTTAATACTGTTGGTTAAAAGAGGCAACAAAATCTATACGTCTGTCTGTATATTGTCAAGTCACCACATGTGCCATCACAAGTCCTGTAATCAGCATCAAGGCAATAAGAAATAGGAAACTCTTGTGATGATGATGATCACGATTAAGAAAAGGAAGTGTAAATAATCTGCAGTGCCTAAAGCTACCCTTTTTTGCAGAGTGGATTTGCAAATGAGCTATAGACCTGATCCTTTTCTTATCGAGGTCAGCAGCACAACTCCTGCTAATCCCACCTGAAACAAAATCATTCTGCCAGCTTGATGTTTACAGAAATGTGTATTAGCTTCAGGTAGATGTTCTCCCGCTACGGCTTTTTGTATTACAGGCTGCAACTTCATCTAATGTAAACATGATCTGAGGAATGAAATCATACTCATATCAAATAAAAAGATGTTATTCTGAAATAGCTAGCAATAAATTTTGTCAAGTAACTTATCAGCAAATGTTTAATACTCACAGGTCCATTAAGAATCAGTAAATCCAGGGAGGGAAAGGCTAGGCACATCTGAGCACTTGTGCTGGGAACGAGCTTGAGCTCGCTGGTGCCGAGCCTGATAAAGATGCACCTTTGGGGCATTATTCCTATTGACAATGAGACCCTGCGTGCGTGTGTGTGTGTATGTGTGTGTGTGTGTTAAACTTCCCAGGGCTTTTTTACACTCTTTTGCAAATAGCTGAGTAGAGTGGAAGTTGTGTGGGAGTGGAGTAAATGGGATTGCATTTTTGTAGGAAAAGGCTTTTCAGAGGAGCCGGGTGAATTTTTCCCTGCAGGCTGTGGAATTGCATACTAAAGGAAGGGCTTGTGCTTCCTTCCCCCCTCCCCTTTCTTCTTTTTCCTTTTTCTTTTTCTTCTTTTTTTTTTTCCACCCATCTAAATGTAGTGCTGGGCCTCTGGAGGCCCATGAACATGTAAAGCTTCCTACTGAGGTTGTCACTTGACTGACAGCAAAAAGCTTCTCGGGAGATGGACGAGCATGAGTAGGTGGACATAGAAAAATGGAGAATGAAAAGATAAAAGTAAAAATAGAACAGAGCGTTCATCAAAAATCACAGCCCTTTCTGGGACTGCAATGTATTTAACTTAGGAATGTTGCATTTGTGATTGGAAAAATGCAAAGTATATGTATGTAAATGTATGTGAGTAAAAGACACTTAATATCAATTCAGAATGCTCATAGTAGAAATTATATTAACTACAGAAATATATCCGAGACAAACCATATGTGCCAATGCCCAACTATATGTGTACTCATATCTTCTCTTGGTGTTTTAAAGCAAGAGGAAAACAAATTGTGAATGAGCCTGCAATACAACAATCTTTCAGTCCCTACATTTCAAGCCAAATTACAGTTTCTCAGAACCCCTGTGTCTGTGTGCTTGTGCGCCTGCTTGTCTCTGCCATTCGAGTGCTATAAACAGATCTCTAAATAATTCAGCTGGGGTTGACCTCTCTGAAGCAGACAGGATCAAACATTTAACACACTGTCATAATTACTACAGTGTGTGCTGCAAGTGACTAGAGTTTTGCTAAGGAGCTGAGACAAATAGAAGATCTGAGACAAATATCAGAGACGTTGGCTGTCCTTTTCTGAGCGGCATTAAATTGACCTTTTAAATGGTGTAAACTTGATTATGTTGCAAACACGATTAGTTCCCATCAAAGCCAAATCACTCCTGATAGCGAGTTACAATAACACAAGCCGGCAGGTTGGCAGCACCAGGTAATAGGCAGTTAAGAAAAATATAACAGATCCAATGGCTGGATTTTGGGGAATAAATTTTGATGCCAGGTACTTTGTTGTAAGGTGGAGTTACTTGCTGAAGCTGAGAACAGAATTTAGTCCAAGTATTGATGACATCTGCTAAAACCAAGCTGGGCTTTTACGATCCGTTGAAATGACACAAAGTAAGGGAATTGTGATTATTTTGGCAAGGCTTCTTAAAAAAACCCAAACTTTCGTAGGAGCCAAAAAGTAGTGGAGTTGCTAGAATTGTGAGCATTTTACTTTATGACATTTGCAGGCCCTTTCCACATTGTCTGTGTTTATTTTATATGAATTCTTTAACAAATTAAAACTGCATTAATGTAACAGAAATATTTTTAAGGTTTCAAAGCATTTAATATTTTTTATGACAACTGACTTTTCTGGCATTGCAACAAAAATAACTTCAACTAAAAAAGAAAGCATTTTGATGCTCCACCATTCCCATAAAGTTATCCTGACTTGTAGTAGATCTGTCTGCATCAAAGATGTGAAAACAGGAACACTCAGACTGCTTTAATTGAGGGCTGCCTATATTTTTGTGTAAATAATAAAAATGGAACTAATCCTTTTCTTCCTCCTCATTAGGCCAAGAATTCTTGTAGATAATTAAAGTCAGGAAATACAAGTTTTAACAATTGCATTTACTGTGCGGCACTGTTTTCTACCTCCTATTATCCCAGCAGCCGCTCAGAAGATTTATTTTCTATGGAAAGAGAAAAATACACCAGCTATCTTTGCAGAGTTACCTTGAAGGTTCTGCCAGCGGGTGCTCCGAAAGAACCCTTTAAGGTGAAAAGAAAGAATCTGAGTCTCAGCTCATAGAAACCTCGTTGTAAATACTGTGTTAATCAACCTTTTAAACAGTTTTTAAAATAAAATGCATTCTGCCTAGATCTTGACCTAAAACTGAAACAGGTGAAAGGTACTCTGTATTTGGAAGGAATAGTAAGTGCGTTTATAAGTACTCTGTTTTGCAGATATTTGAATTTGGGGAAAAAGTCGGGTGATTTACTGATGCACGACAGGCATGTTTCCTGTTGCACAAAACTGTTAGTCAAACTTTAACATGTATGCCATATATGCATATATTAACTCTAATCGAGCTCCTGCAGGGGTTTTGCGCTAAAACTGAAGTTAGTGGTGGCAATAATTTGTTTTACCCCAGACGGAGGAAAAGTCTTCAGAGTCGGGGTGTGAAGCCGGGTGCTGCGATGCATCTGGGTGCTGGGATGAACCCGGGATGCTAGCACGCAGACGGGAGGATTTGTGTTCTGCGTGGGGCGGCAGATCCTCCTTTCCGGGGGGGCCGGGGCGATGCCAGGGTAAACGGGGCGATGCAGGGGTGGACGGGGTGCCCCCGCGTACTCCAGAAGGGTTTTGCCCCAGCCGAGGGGACATCGTGCCCAGGGGCAGGGAGTTAGGGGGTGCACCCACGGGTGAAAAGGCTGGTTGAGAGAAGACTGAGGCAGCGCCACCAAGTACCTCAAGTGGAAGCAGCCGGGAGGAGAGGGCTCGTTGCGAAATGCCGTTTGTGAAGCTTTCCGGAGGGAAAGCAGCGCAGGCTGTCGCGAACAGGGCTGTAGGCACAGTAGTGCCGAAGCGGAGCCCGCAAGCCGCGGCCGGGCAGAACTCCGGGGGTCGATGTGTGCAGCCTGTCTGTCCCGCCTCAGCGCTGCCCAGGGAGCTGACGGGCAGGCAGCGGGCAAATCCGGACCCCTCAGAAACAGCGGCTGGCTCACTAACGCTGCCCGACACACACCGAGGAGGGCTTAGCGGACTTCTGACAACGACCGATTTATCATATACGAGCATTTAGGGAGTATTTTTTAAAAGTTTCACGGTCAAAGCTCCCAGAGCAAAGCAGGGATGGAGCTGCGCACCTCTTGCCAGAGGCGTACCAGCCTTGCCCTGCAGACCGCGGCTGCCACAGCGCTGCCCGCTCCGCAGGCTTCACCGGCGTCGGTCTCCACTGAGGTGTGGGACGCTGCGCGGCCTGGCCGGTCTCAGCCTGCAGAGCGAATCGCTCCCATCTCTCTTCTTCCTAACACCCCACCCCGAGTGCTGCCGTGGTGCATAAAGGCATTCATGTTTCCACGCTGGCGGTAAGCGCGGGGGTTCGCTCTCCGCCGCTGTGCCTGGGGAAGCTCCGCCGGGAGCTCCTGCGCGTCCGCCCGAGCCGCCCGCTCATCGACCGGCGCGGCGGGAGAGGACTGCTTCCCGGCCTAGCGCCCTCCTCACCCCCCGGCCCAGGACACCGGGCACCGAGGGCACGCTGTTCCCGCCAGGTGGCGCTATTGCTCAACAGTGGCGCTGCGCCGGGAGGGGAACAGCAGCGGGAGGCTCACCAGAGCCGCGACCGCCGCGGGCTGGGAGCGGGGAAGGTGCGTGTGTGCGGCTCCCCCCGCAGCACCGAGCAGAGAGCGCGGGCTGCTCCTAACCCTTTATTTTTGCCTTTTCATCCCCCCTTTTCAGTCACGTTTTTGTGTTCGGACACTGTCAACGTTAAAGACCAGCCGCGGGGAGCACTCGTCCCGCCGAGATCCCGGTCACTCTCGGCTCTGCGCGGCTCGGGGCAGCGCGCTCCCGCTCCGCGCCGCCGAGCGGCGGAGGCGGGCCGGGGCGGGCAGCGCGGAGCGGGCGGCGATTGGCTGCGGGCCGTGACGAGCAGGAGGAGCTCCGCCCCCTTGGCAATGTCTACGGCCCGCCGCGCGCCCCATGTAGGCAGTTATTCCGCTGGGATAGAGCGGCCGGAGCGGCGACGGCATGGCCGGGGTCCCGTTCTGCGCTCTCCTCCCGTTCCTCGTCGGCGTCTGCGGCGCCGTCACCGGCTCCCGGGTCTATCCCGCCAACGAAGGTGAGGCGCTGCGCGCGTCCCGCGGCCGGGCTCGTGCTCCCTCAGCGGGGCGCCGAGGGGAAAGTTTCGGGCGAGGGTCCCTGCACCCCCCCCGCCGCTCCTCGGGCTGCCGGGACCGCGCTGCCCCGGCAGGTACCCGGGCGTCCGGCAGCCGCTGACCTGCCTCTGCGGTGCCCCAGGAGCCCCTCGGCGGCAGCAGCACAGGTGTCGTGGGGCAGAGCGATCCCGCCGGTCTGCTGAGCCGGCCCGGACCGCAGCGCTCCCGCGAGCGGCGCCGCCGCGCCGGGCTCCCCGGGCCGGGAGGGCGGTACATGGAATCCGGTTCTCCCGGGAGCTGTCTGCTGCTCCGCGCCGTTTCCCAGGGCCGTGCTGCAGCCCGTCCCTCGGGGGAAGCCCGCGGCGCAGCCGGACGGGCGGGGGGCGCCGCTCCCGTCGGGGAGCCCCCCGTGAGGTCTTCTGGTGCCCGGTGTCCCGGACCGGGCTGCGCGAGCTCAGCTCCTGCGGTCCCAATGACTTGTAACCTCTTTTTCCCCGCTGAGCCGCCGGCGCGGCGGGAGCGCCCCGGTCCCAGCTGGCCGGCGCGCCGTCCGCTTCGCCAGCCGGGCAGGAGCGCTCTTCGGTGTCGGGGGGGGATTCACTGCTTACCCCACGCTCTATGAGCGGCTTATTCCGCGGAGGAATGGATGTGCTATTCTTCAGCTCGAAAGCAGAGAGAGTTTCAAAGTGTACGAGGTATTGGCGCAGTCGGAAATAGCATTTTATTTCAAGCTGAAGGTGGATGTGATCGTGCTCCACACATATGGAAGTGCTCAGGTAAACGGTTTGTTTTAATATCGCCTTTTTGGCAGCTGAAATTTAATCTGTTTTATTTGTACTTTTCTGCAGTTACCTTGCTGGATTCCAGATCAGTTCAGGGAGAACTGGGGTGGATAGCAAGCCCTCTGGAAGGAGGGGTAAGTTTTAAACCGCTATCTGATCAAAAGGGTAAAGGGTGTGATTAGTAACTTTCAGAGGGTCCTAATGGCTCGGTTATTGTTGATTGTGGCGAGAAGGTCAGATTTCTTCCCTAGCTTACCCAATGAATTACTCTTTGTTGGAGAAACTCTATACTCCCTTTGGATAGTTCTGTCATGCAAGAAGTGGAAACCAAGAGGGCAGAAAAGAGGTTTCAGAATTAGGAGATTGGCTAAGGCATGGGCTTAGCTGGCTGTTTAAAACTGAAATACCAACAAGAAATGTGATCTGGCCATTGAACTGGCATTCTTGACTGTAATTATTATATCTATAGGCTGTCTTGGCTGGAAGATGTTCAGGGCAATTGCTGTTCTATTTTTGGATGAAGGAGTAGGGATCAATATACAAGAGAAACCTTTTGGTGTGATGGGACAGTTGCTCTGTTTTAGATTGCAAACATTGTATGTT
Source organism: Amazona ochrocephala (assembly GCA_039720435.1). Lineage (NCBI taxonomy): Eukaryota > Metazoa > Chordata > Aves > Psittaciformes > Psittacidae > Amazona > Amazona ochrocephala. Next base: position 28,697,754 of record CM077884.1, on the reverse strand, counting down.
TCAGTTTCTGACCAGATAAACTGAAACACTCAGTGCTTAATGGTGGTTCCTTGGAGCTTCTTTTATGTACTTTTTCAAAGAGATAATTGTAAGAGAAGACTGCTTCAGTCCACCGCCTGATAATGATGCGATGACACTGAGATTCACACATCCATCCTTGGGGTTTAGAGCCCTTTTGCCTAGTGGGCTACAGGCCAGGTATATCTACTTATTAGTTTTGTGTTAGTGGATGGGCACCTTTCTGCACCCTCATCCTGTAGGGTGCCTGTGACCTCTGTGGGGAAACTCCTGAGAACACTGGAGTTGGTGGGGTCTGGTGGAGACTGTACTTTGTGTGATCTCTTGGCTTTTTTTTATTTTTACTTTTTAATAAGCAATTAGAAAGGCTTTTTCTTCAATTGAACAATTTCAGAAAAATGCCAGCAAGGCACACTAAATATTAATATAAAGAAATCCACCTCAAATCGTTTAAATATTAAATGAGAAAAATGTCCTTGTGTGCTTAAGGAGAAGTAACTAAGTTAAACTGACTGAAAAGTAAGTGTTGAAAGATCAGGACCTGCTCACAACAAAGCAGTGGATTCTTCAGGAAACCTACAAATTTACTGTTTGTTGTGCGCGTTCCCATTTGTAATTAGCAGAAGCAGAGCTAAGGAAACAGAAGTGAGTGGAAGGAATCCAAGGTTGCGTTGGCTGTTGAATAAAGCATAAGCTTTGAATAACCATAACGTGGGGGAATGGGGGATTGTTTTGCTCCCCCATTGTTGTTCTGGGTGAACTTGACTACAGTCCTGGCTTGTGCTCAGCCTGAGCACACTGTGCTGTCACCGAGACTCGTTTTTCTCAGTTTTTCAAAGAGTGGGGAGGTGATTGGCAGGCCTCTAGCAGCGCCCACGGTGCACATTTACTGCTGATTGCAGGCAATTGCCCTCATCCTTTGACAGTGTGGGAAGGTACAGCTCTATCTCAGTGAGAGTCGGGCTTCCTTGTTAATCCTTTACCCTGGAAAGATCAGCTAATGAGACAGGGTCTTTCATACAGCTCTCCAAGTGATATATCTACTCTGTGTATTAAAACGGAACCTAAAATAAAAGTTTTAAGAAGTTGGTAGTAAAATTGATGATCAGAGGACAGCTGTGTATTATTAATGGTTGTTGGATTCCTCCTTTTCCCCTATGTTTTTCCTGAAAGCGCCATGCAAGCTTGAGAAGGAAATGTGTGCTCTTATTGTGGACGTGACTCGTTTCACTAAACCTACATATGTGTGTTCTATTTTTAAGCCAGTAGTGAAAAATTTAAGAGTACATGGTCTGTCTCTGAGATACAGTGCTTGGAAAGCATTTATTCGAACTTCATATGCTGCAGATTTATTTCAAGCAGCCGAAATGAACTCCTTTATGTTCCTGGGAAGATTCTGTCATTCGGTGCTGATTTTTCTTCAGCTGTGTGTACCTTTTTGTCCATAAAAAAAGGCATTATTCTAGATCTGCACCACACAGTTCTTGAGGTGAGAGGATTATGTGGACAAGAAGGGCTGGAGATAAACGTAGTCATTTAGGGGTGATTAGCAGTAAACCAAATGTATAGTAGCCCTGGAGGAATTAATGAATTGCATTATAAATGTAATTAATGATTTACTCTTGCATTTCACAGTGAAAAAGTAGGTTTTATGCCAGAATGTTTTATTTTCCATCATTTAACCCTGAGAAAACTTGAATTACAAAAGCTAATTTCAACTTGAAAACAGCAAGTTACAGCTTTGCTTATATATCTAGAGTTACAAATGTTTTGCAGTGGCTGGAAACATGGGGCTGTAGTTACTTTTGTCTCTGGCAGTAAGACACACGTGTGTGTTCATGAAATAAGGAACTTAGCCCTATATATTTGTACTTTTGTTAAGAGACAGGGATTTGTTGAGAACCTGATCTGAAACTCGATGATTTTAGTTGCTGTCTGTCCATTGACCTCAGCGGTCTCTTGATTGAATCCTCTAGCAGCATCCTCTATTGTGCAAATACACTAAAGGAAATCCCATCAACGAGTATTATTTCCCTCTGCTTCTTCCTTTCCCTTGTACCGCACACAATATAGGTAGTGTAGACAGCCTGAAGATAAGCAGAATGGAAAGTGATGGATCATGAAGACAGTATTGTAACAGTAAACCACCTTTGTGGCAGATGTAAATTAAAGAACACTGTTGTCTTACTAACACCTTGTTACACTTACACTGATGATGACATTTAAAGATTTATTTTTTCCTTTTCTGTGGAAAGGAGTGACATGCTGGGTATTGATTCTGCCCCCCTTCATTTTAATTTGCAGTTATCTCTAGGCAGCAAATAAAATATTATTCTTTCTGCTCCTAGTGACTCATGGTGCTAACTACTGTCATTCTATAAACGGATTCAGCTAAGCTGGAATCTTTTTAAGTAAAAATCACTTGCATAAGAGCAATCCCTGTGAGAAGAATGCAGGATATTATACAAGAAGCCCCTTAATGTTAAGAAGACTTTTGTTTATCAAAGCCAATAGTTCTGAAAAGCACTTCTGGGGAGTCTCTTTCAAGTTACTGCTCCTTCTCAAGGATAATTTTGTATGGTTCATTTTATTGCTGCAAAACCAGACAGTGTATCATTTTCTAATATATTTATCTATATATTCTTTAAGAAGGATTTTTCTGATACTCAAGTGCTATGCTAGGAAGATATCTCTCCCTAATGCCCCTTCCTCTTCTCTCTCTACCAGGAGAGCTCTGTGATAAACTTTCTTCTGTCTATGATAATCCTTAAAACAATTTTTTTAAAAGCTGTTGGTTATGTGTGCTTCCCTTTTCAAAGTTCATTATGCTGAACTATTGAATTAGAGTCAGAGCTCTTCTTCTGATACCTTCTTTGGAGTGCCTGTATTGTTGTTTCCTAATTATATTGCTCTTTAATTTGGCACTTATGAAGATGCCTGAACTTGATTTGAGGCCATTGCCTGCAAGGTCCATGCATTACCTGCCTCATCTGCTGTTGATTCTGTAAAGTGGCATGCATAGTCCTCACCTAGGCAAGGGTCCTACGGACAAAACTGCAGTGCAAATAAACATAGTTGGTCGATAGAACATTCCTGGATTGGTTCAGAGGGCCTTTAAAACACGTTTGCTCCTAGAGGTGTTACTTGATTTGGAGCTTGTTTCTCCTGAGAAGTTTCTTCTTTTAATGTCCAAGTAGTTCATGTCTACTGGCTACAACTTGATCTGCTGGGTTGGTTTGTTTGTTTTCATGCAATGGAAAAAATATGGTTTCTGCCTTAGTTGTGGAAGTACAGATTCTGCTTGCTGTGATGCTCTGTTGTTCCTTTTAACATTGATGTATTATTCTTTCCCTTTCCCTCTTTGCAGTGGGAGGAAGTGAGCATTATGGATGAAAAGAACACTCCAATCCGCACCTATCAAGTCTGCAATGTAATGGAGCCCAGTCAGAATAATTGGTTACGAACTGATTGGATTCCCCGTGAGGGGGCTCAAAGGGTATATATTGAAATCAAGTTCACGCTAAGAGACTGCAACAGCCTGCCAGGTGTCATGGGAACTTGCAAAGAGACATTCAACCTTTATTACTATGAATCAAACAATGATAAGGAGCGTTTCATTCGAGAGAGCCAGTTTGCCAAGATCGACACCATCGCTGCTGATGAGAGCTTCACCCAAGTGGACATTGGTGACAGGATCATGAAGCTGAATACAGAGATACGGGATGTCGGACCACTCAGCAAGAAAGGGTTTTACTTGGCTTTTCAGGACGTTGGTGCCTGCATCGCTTTGGTGTCTGTTCGTGTCTTCTATAAGAAGTGCCCATTGACAGTTCGAAACTTGGCGCAGTTTCCAGACACCATTACTGGGGCTGATACATCCTCTCTGGTGGAGGTTCGCGGCTCCTGTGTCAACAACTCGGAAGAGAAGGATGTGCCAAAAATGTACTGTGGGGCAGATGGCGAATGGCTGGTGCCCATTGGCAACTGTCTGTGCAACGCTGGCTATGAAGAAAGTAACGGTGAATGCCAAGGTAGGATGAGCCATATCGTACTCTTCATTAAGGCTTAGTTGAATGCGTAATTGAATCGGAGATGAGAGTAAATGGAGTAAAGCCAGTAATTAGCAGCCCCTGTGGGATGTGGTGGGACAAGAGGAGTTTAATGAAGAAGTCCAGTAGCTCCAGGTGGCAGGGCTAGGAATTATATAATGCAAAACAAATGATACTGCCATAACAGGCAGAAGGCAAAACACATTTTCCAGCAGGAGCCTAAATTTGATTTGGCTCACAACAGTCACCAAAATGTGAATTGCTGCAAAGCAGGGCAGTCGAGCTACCATTGTTTGAAAAAAGACAAACCTTTCAAGTTTTATCTGAAGTGAACTTTGTTAAGCACAGGGAATTCTGGCAAACACTCATTTGGATAATGCAGTAGGGTAAGAACCAGTGGGGGGAGGGAGGGGAAACAGGAGTCTTAGCTGGATTACTTTCCCACTTTGGGAAGGGGAAGTCTTTGGTGTTTTACTTGTTGCAAATTTTTTAGCACTAAATACCCTTTGATATTTGACACTGCTGCCTTTGTTAAATATTTTCATTTCTCAGAGAGTCTCTATTGTCAGCTTAATAATAGAGGTGCTAGGATACTCTTAGAAATGCTAAAAGTCTCCACCCCACCCTCCCACACACATCATCCTGTGTGCTGCAGAATTAGGGATTAAAGTCTGTATAAAAGGCAGATTATCCTAAAAAGAAAAAAACCTCAATACCTATGCTCTTTTCACCTCCCCTGTCTGGAAAAAGAAGCTGTAAAAGGCTAGGGAAGGAGAGGAGGAAGTTTATAAATAAAATATCTTTAGCTTCAGCTTCTAAACTCTTGCTCATGTAAGCATAAACCTAGATCAAATTTAAATGGATTCTTGCACAGGTCAGTGGGCTTAATTTTGCTGGGTGCTGAACTGAAGGTGCTCAACTCCTTAGTGGATTTGGAAGCATGTCTTTGGAAAATCCTTCAGAGCCGGATTTTGCTTTATATCATCTTGGTGTATTTTTCACTAGGTCATTTTCTGTCCATCTTGAGATGGAGAGCAAGATAGCAGAGCCAAGTAACTGCTGGCTTTTGTGCTAGGCTCCTAAGAGGACAGTGTCTTTTGAATGTCTGACTTGATTTCTTTTAAGTATTAATTTACAGTTGGTATGAAATTCATTATTATGCATTGAAATTAAGCTTTGGCAGGACAGAAGTGCTAACTATGAAGTTCAGCCTTAATTTGTATTTCTCTTTTGCTACATGGAAAAAGCTGAAGCGTGCCATATTGGCAACAAAATTACTATGGGCTGTAGAGAGAGGTCGAAGATGAGCATGTTGGCAGGGCATACAGTCTGGGCTAAATTACTCTGGGTTGTGTTTTTGAATCCCATGAGATGAACACTTGAAAACCTGTGTGTTGTTAAACTTGTGAACCTGTGGCTGTGGTACTGACTGGGTAGTGCTGGGGGGAGCTCTTAGTGACTGGGGAGATGCTCTTACATTCTTGATGTCAAGAAGCTTTGCCCGAAAGTTGACTTTAGAGCCTGAGTTGAGAGGAGGGAAGTGAAGGAGTAGCAGGGAGCATCTTGGTTTATTGCATGGAGATTATTCCGCCTTCTCCTAGGAGCCTACCAGGTCAGTACTGGGTCACTCTGATTGGCACAGATCTCTCATTTTTTGGTGTCAGTGGCTCAGACATGATGAGTTAATTGCCTAACAAGGGGTAATCTCCTGAGGTTTTTGCAGGTGCGCAGTGTTTGTAGTGGAATGCTTTTTGTTAACATGTTTTTGTGGTGTTGAACTAGCCCTTTGTGGTGGATGTCAGCTCACCTACCAGCTCTCAGCTGCAAGGAGGTTTGGGCCTAGGAAACCTAATTTTCATGTTTTCTAAGTAAAATGAAGATCAGGTGATGCGATACTTACAAAGGAGGTAGAAATGTTCTGTTGCTTGGGCTTTCCAGAGTGACATTGGCTTGTACTAGTCATTTGGAGAGGATTTGAGCCAGTGCGTAATTTGAAAGCACTAAACACATTTCATCAGCGGTTATTTGTGGTTTCCGTTTCTCACATTTGCCATTCTCCAGCCAGAACAGTTTTGAGGGAAGCTCCTCTTCATGAATTCATAAAGTTTACCAGAACTATGTAGCTCGCTCTCTGGTTTCCAGCGAGGCCGCTAAAGCAGTTTGGCCTTTGACACTGCCGAATGAGCCTTCCCCTTTTCTTTCCCCACTCAGCTTCATAGTTCAGCAAATGTTCTGCTCTGGCAGGTTTCTGGAGGGGGGGAGGAGGATAAAGTGAGGAGGATTCCTGCGGTTTTGGTTCAGAGGGTTGGGGATGGGGAGAGAGACTTTGAGTTTGGAAAAGTCTGCAAGAGGGTGGCAGGCTGGGACTGGAGCTGGTGAGCAGGTTCCACCTCAATTGTTTTTTGGTAGGTTGACTGTGGCAGGACAAATACAAGGGAAGGTCAGAGGTTGTCCATTTCCTCATCCATCTTCCCCTGTGATCCTAGGGTCAGATTTTGGATTGATTAAGATCTTAAATGTTTGACAAAAGCTCAGTGGGCAGAAATACTTTAGGCCAGTGGACTGGGGCTTTGCAGTTGTTGGGAGATCCATGGGGGGTGCTGGACTCCTGCCCTCTCCCAGGGCTTGCCCTTGCCGCAAAGCGCTGGGACGGACCAGCTGACACTTGTGTTACCCTAAAAGCTTCTTCAAGTTCGCTTAACCTTCTGATTCTTAAATAATCATTTTTCTTGAGCGGCTTTTGCTTAATTTCTGATGTGTGTGGGAAGCATAATGGGAAGCTACTTCACATCTAAAGTGGTTCCTGCAGTGGGAGCTAATGACTCTCTGACCTTGAACAGGGTTTGTAAAAAATCAAGTTGGTGGTATGGAGGTGTTAGAATATGATGACAGAAATCTCCTTCCTCTGATTGCTGTTTTTTCCAGCTGACTTTATTGATAATGATTGTCTTACTGAGCATGCGTGCATGTGTGTGTGTATGCAAAAACTCAGGGCAGGAAGGGAAAAGAGCCAAGTATTTAATCTGTATTTATTTGGGAAGATTCACAGGTGTGCCACAGCAGAGGTTATGAAAAATTGGTCCCAATCTGTAGAATTATTAGGTGAGCACTGATTCTTTCCTCATAGCTGAATTTGTAGCTGTGTACTTGATGTTAAAAATCCAACAACTTGTTCTTGCTTTTTTCTTATTGCTATTTATTCTTTCCCAAATTTCCTCTGTCAATGGCTATCATTTTAGGAGAGTATAAATGTGGAATATTGTCCATCCCCAGCTAGTGGCACATCTCAAGGCTGAGGTAATTAGTGCTTTAGGGCAAAGTTGAGACATAAAGTAATTTTAAACTTCTCTTTTATGCATCATTGTTATGTAAATTGTTTTGTTACATATTGACATAATGTGGTTTGGATTTAGCTATGATTTCTTTTTGATAAAACACGTATCTTTTTAACTCGGAGGAGGGGGGGAAAACAAGCAGGAAGGAAGACAGATTAAAGAAGCAATAGACTGTAGCCATCTGTGATGATTTTGATGCTGTGAAATTACAAATCTCAATTTTAGACCTGCCATTTAGTATAAATATGTGAGACAGTTGAGATTTTTACTGTGATATTGTAAAGGTTATGAGAGCCAACAGCTTTGTCTTCATCTACACTTGCTTTTTTGAGTTGTGAATTGGCCAATTGGCAGAAAATCCAGTGTCATTTAAAATATGGCTCAGTCCTGGTTTCATATCACTGCTGTTTTTAGAATTTTCCTTCAAACTTTGATAAGAGCATCCCTAAGAAGTAATAATTTGAATGATAATATTCTTTTTATCTCGGTGGCTTTGAAGAGTGGCTGTGATCACTGAGAGCAGCAGCTCAGTGTACATCAGAAGGGTACAGTGTAATTATATTTTTCTTTCTGTGATAAGAATTTTGGCTGGTGGGTTTTGTCAGGGTGGGGAAGTGAAGTAATTTGTATGTACTTTCCCGTTTCAGTCGGAGACAACTTCTTCATCAGCATAACACTGATGAACAGTCTGGCTGCACTAAAGGGTAATCAGAAGGGTGACTAAGACGGCACAGAATTGAGATTTCAGAAAGATTTTTTTTTTTCAGGTTGATTATTTTTGGCAGGGGAAAAAAAATGCACAGACTCAACATGTTACGTTTTAAAAGGAGCTGAGAAGACGGAAGCTACCAGGGAGAGCATGGGAGAGATACTGAAACACAGTCTGTCTGAACCAAATTTCGTTGGTTCTCTGCTGAAGGAGTGATATGGTTTTGTTATGTTCTCATGTAGCTCAACAGATCTTCTAAGGGTTGCTCCCTCTGTGATTTTTGTACCACCCAGTGTGTTTCAAAATCTCCATTTAAATGTTATTGCAGGCTTTGTATTGCTTTTCTCCTCCCTGGGCCCCTCGGAAGTCAAGCTACAGTTGCCGAGCAATTGTCCCTTCATGTATCCCTTGGAGAAAGGCTGGGATTGCTTCCTTTTGAATTCCTGACAAAATTTCTGCTGGTGCACAGGGGAGCAATATCTGGTCTTTATTCTGCATGTTACTACTAAAACGCACAGTCCTTGGAATCAAAGCCAGATGAGCTGCTGTGGTGGTATGAATTTCATGGCATGTCTGGGTGGACTTTTGTGGGCCATATAGACCACCTTCTGGTTTTTGTGTGTGGTTTGTTTGGTTGCTTTGTTTTAAGGGGGCAAAACAAAACTTTGCAGACAACTCATCTTGTGTGTGATGACTTCAGTATTTACATCTTGGCTGGATGAGGGTTATTACCTGTCTGATAATGTACTCCACTGAGCTTGGTCTTTATTGCATTTGTGAGAAATCATTAAAGAAATGCTCAGCAGTACACTTCAGTCTCTTGAGACTGCATCAAAAAGCCCCCCAAACTTGTGAGATAAATATTTTATCTGGTTTCATTCTATTATGCTGTATCCTTTTGATATGTTGCAAGGAGCAGGTTAGGTCACCCAGTTTTGTGAATCAGACACAATTAACACTCCCATGACTAAATGGCCATTTTATGAATATTCAGAGCCTGCTTCACCTCCCTGGGAAGCAGACATGTTGGTTCCCTTCTCTTCTTCCTGCTGGAGACTAAGGAAGCACTTTCTCCCTGTGAATGGGGATTGGCAGCTGTTGGCTGCTTTGCCTTTTGCATGCAGCATATTCCTCATTTACATCTTTTGTATACACCCGCATGCAAAGTAGCACACCCATTTCCCCATTTCACAAAGGAAATAAGAGCTTCCTTTGGAAACGCCAGCCAAAATCTCCTTCTGTTTATGCAGAGCTCAAAGATTTGGATTTTATGCAAATGGGTTCTGTTTTGGTATTTTTGATCTCTTTAAGAGATAGTGTAATATCTGCACAGTGGGCTCCTCATGTCTCAAGGTCTCCTCTTGACTGTGATTGTCACTCTTTTCCCTGTCTCTGCAGCCTGCTTGCTCACTTCAAGCTGGTGTGTGGCAAAGCGCTATGCTCTGAAACCCTGACCGCTGTTGTGAAGCGATGGCTGGAGGTGCAGCAAGTACCATTTCTTATGCCTGGTGAGGCTGCAGGCCCTTGGGTGTCATCTCCAGATGTTCACCAGTGACCATGAAGCCCTCCTGTAGCTACATCCTCCACTGGTGGGATGACCTGTTTCAGGAGCTGGGAACCCCCCTGTGCTATGAGTGTGCACGCACACATGTGCATGAAAAACATGACATTCAACATTTTCTATGTGTTGAGTCAAGGACCTGCTCAGCCCTGCTGGTGTGTCCTGCACTTTGCTGGCCTGGCCACAGAAGTGGACTTGGTCCATGGTTTTACTTTGGTGTGGAGGGGGAGAGAGGCTGGTAGCACTTGAGTAAACATTCACAAATGAACTGCTGTCTTTATTTATTGAAAGAAAATAATCTGTGAGAAAAGTTCTGCTTTCTTAAGCATCACCATTACACAAGAACCCATATTTTATTTTATTTTTGGTTTTAGTGGCTTTCTTTTCTTTTTAACTTTTCTTTATTTCAGATTTACTTAAAATTGCCTTTGGCTTGGAATAAAGCTGAGGCTCATTAAATGCTCCCAAAACACTGGCTTGTTCAGAATGGATTTGTTGAAAGGTTTATTGATATAAGTTAGAACACATGCTGCATGAATGTACTATATTTCTCTCAAGTACTGTTTTTCATTTTGTGTCTTTGTAAATCAGTGGTATGACACTGGGACCCTGATCGTGTTGGGGCTACATCCTATAAGAAACCAGAAGGAAAAACAAGGTTGTAAGAGAGGTTTGTTTTTGTTGGATGCCCAATTAGTGTTTAACTTGAAGGTAATTTCACAGGGGTAGTAAACTTCACAGTGTGAAACCTGGTGGCATAATTAAATGGAGGAACAGCTCTCTAAAACAACAAAGGGAAGTGCAAGAACTTTGCTTTTGTCCTAATAGTCACCCAGAAGGGGTGGTCCTGCTGTTTAAAGTACAATGTGGATGGGCTATTAAGGTTTGGGGAGGGGGGGAAAGAAAGGAAAAAGGCTATCCTGGACAGTTGGTATTTGCTTTGGCACATTTAATTATGGATATCTAGAGAAAACTCAGTTTGCTGGTCTACATTTTCTTAGATGGGTGGGTTTAAATCTCACTAAAGGAATCTGTAAAACCAAGTTCATCTGTACAAACACGCTGAAAGAGGAGTGCTCAGAAACAGGTTGCCTATTTACTGGCAGCCTGGCTGCAGAAGTGCTGTGGCTTTGGCAGGCTGGGCCAAGGTGGTACTCTTGAACAGGAAGAGGGATGTTCTGTGCTGAAGTGGCTGGAGGACCAAGGGAGGAAGACCAGGTGACTTTCCCAGAGGCACACACAAGGAAGCTGTAAATGCTCCATCCCTGGCAGTGTTCAAGGCCAGGCTGGATGGCGTTGTGGGTGACATGGTTTAATGTGTGGTGACCCTGCCCATGGCAGGGGGGTTGGAACTTGATGAACTTAAGGTTCTTTCCAACCCTAGCTATTCTATCACTGATTCTATTATTCTGTGTGACTGGGAAAAGACCAAAGACTCATGCTAGTGTCCTAGCTCTGAGAATAGCTTCTCCGCCCTCTGTGCTTGTCAGAAGGTATTGGTCACTCTTCTCTAATGACTTGCCCATCTTGCATGCTGGAACTCCTTAAAGCATCATTTGAACTAAGGCAATCAATAGGTATTGCTTCTGCTTGTTATATGGGAATACATTGTGCAGCCACAGTACAAAGCTGCAGTACAGAGTCTTAATTACCCAGATAATCCTGTTTGCTTGTATTTTTAAACTATGGAGCGCTGGGTAATTATTCAATTCTTAATAGAAGGCAAATGGCAATGTAAACAATAATTAGGATGTTAGACTAATGCGCTTCAAAGCAAATTGTTTTTTTTTTTTTTTTCTCATACCATTCAGCATGAAGTCCCATAAAGCTAACAATTTAGTGGCAAGGAAACAAGTTCCATTTTGCTCATATTTTCTAGTGTTATCTCTTCATGTCTTGTTCCTGTGACTAAGTTTGCTCCAGTGATGCTGCCTGCTCTAGAGCCAATGTCAGGTTGATAATTACCTCCCCCCCTTTGCCTGCACTCTCTCACAGCTTCCGATGGGCTTTTTGTTCCTTGTGGCCCGGGGTTAGAGGTCAGCGGCATCCCAAATTCCCTCCTTCTGTGGGGGTAGGTGAGCATGGAGGGGGGCGGCTGATGCTGCAGGTGCAGCTGGGGCCTTGGACTGAGGGGCTGTGGCTGGGGTCCAGAGAAGGAGGCTGGGCTTGGTGGCTGAGGCTGTCCCTTCATTTGGGATCAGCTGCTCTTGCTTGCCAGCCAAGGCTGACTTAGCCTTGGAAATAGTCACATACTTGAAGGGAAATTCAAGTTTTCAGCTTTTTAATCTTTGAAAATGGGGTGATATGCTGTGGGTCAGAGCTACAACTCATTATCTCCCTTAGCTTGGAGAGAGCTCCTGCTTTTCACAGCCCGTCTCTAGAAGCATGATGTGTGCCGCAAACAGGGATGCTAAACAATGTTCTGTCTGGAAATCTTCTGTATGTGATCATTTTAGTACTTCCACCAGCCATTAGTTAAATCCTGTCATTGTATCCATTCCTCACATTGTGTTTTGCCTGTGATTGTAAGACCCTGTGTTGGTAGCAAAGGCATTAAGTCAATAATGCTGCTGCTTTCCAAGATATGTTAATAATGTCTCTGTCACACCGGGGGCTTTGTCTGGCCTTTGCTGTGCATTTTCAGTGGTCTGAAGAGACTGAACAATGGCCTTTATTTTCCCCATTATCCATGCTAAGAAAGGCCAAAATGTTCTCCAATGTTGATGCTGCATTATAGAAATTAAATTATAGAAATTTAGTTTTAACTGCATTTTACTTCTGAGAAGTGGTGGTGAGGGAAGTCAGGGGAGCACTTCAAGAGGTTATGGCTGAATTTTTTTGATACTAATACAGGCTATCTTTATATTAAAGTGTGTACTTAAAGGGAGTGGATTTTCTTATTTTAAATCCCAGGGGCATTTTGCCAGGCCACATTTTAATAGCATTAATTAACAAGTCTGTCTTTCCATACATCAAACATCTCTGTCTGGGGAGCTGAAGGATACCAACCAGCGCTTCTGTGAACTTGAATTCATTTGTTTTCAGTTTTAAGTGTTTTCTGCAGTTGAAAAACATACTGCTGCTTTGAAAACAGTTTCCTTTTGAAGTGTCCAGCTTGGCAATGAGTGAAGCAGCCACTGGGCAAATTAGCATGTGAAAAGGACCAGATCAATACCTTCTCCCTGCCTGTTCTCCTCCCAGGCTGGGCAAGGGCAACCCTTGTTCAGGGTCTGGCCAGCTGCACCCAGCGCGTTTCAGGGGAGGCATCAATAGCAGCGTGGGTTGCATCAAGCTGAGAAGGCTTGATCCAGTGCCCAGGCTCTTTCAAGGATGGCAACTTGAAAATGGATTTGGGAGAATTGATAGCTTGGGGAAGATCAGGCAACTCATGTAATTATATAGAGGATTAGAAGGAAAGCGTAGAGAGAAATAGGAGATCAATTGTAGGGCACAACTTGCCTGAACTCCTCTTCAGATGCTGGAGTATTCAGTTTTGTGCTTAGCTGGTGTGTATAATAGGCTTCTTTGGGCTTTTTCAAAAGGCAAGTAAACACAAATTAAAAAGCGTGTGTGGGTAGTCCCTACTGTTTCATAGAAATGCTTGGGGGCAGTGGCTGCTGGGCAAGCATAGCAGGAGATGCTTAGATACAACTGTGTTTGCTGACAAACTGAAAAAGGTGGCTCTGGTTTCCCGAGTGCATGGTCTGCAGTCCAAGCCTATGTACCTTCAAGCCTGCGGTGGCACCCTCCAGGAGCTCCAGGTGTGGTGCTCTCCCATGGCCTGGGCTTGTCAAACTCCTGTGCTCTGACAAAGGGTTCCTTGGGGCCTTCGGGCAGTGCTCAAGGTCTGTGCCCTGGGAGGGGAATGAGCACTGAAGGTTACCCTTGTGCCCATCAGTGTTAAAACAATGAAAAAAAGTTTGTCGTTGTCAAAACTGCACTGCAGTAATTCTGAAATAGGGACTATTTTGGAGAGGCTTCCTGTGGTCTTCACACCAGAGATGATAGAATATAGCTGAATTCTGTTGCTGTTTCTTTTTAGTGGCTTCGATGTTTGCATGTTGTGCATCTGCCAACCTCCTCTTAATCTCTGAAGTACCATAACACAGTTATTAGGTTGACACATTTTGTGCACTCATAATTAGTTCTTGGATTTCCTCATTTATTTTTGTGGTGATCAGAAGTGTCCAGGGTAGAGCTAATACGACAGCTGAAATCAGGACCAGGTCCCTATACACATTCCACCTGCTCATTAATCAAGGACTCTGCAGTTAATGAGAGTAATTTCCAGGTAATATTTAATCTCAGAGTAGCAATAGTTACACTTAATGCGAAATAACTTTTTTTGCAGTTTGTTGCTGAAGTCATTCCAATAGCACATTAGAAACTGTCCTCCTGTGCTAATCCCCGACACAGTTCTGTCAGACTGACCCAAATTTGGACTACTTCTGAAAATCCACCGAATATTAAAATAATGGATCCAATACTTCAGGTGGGACACACCACTTCAGTGGGTGCTGGGTACACATGAATGCATATAGACACAACTGATAATGTACAGTTTTGAAATACTTTGAGGTTCAAAGGCCTTTTTCTAGTTGATTACTTTCATCCCCACATAAAGAGGTGAAGTCAAGGTGTATAACTTAAGGTGCGTTGCTAATCACCCACAAAACTATTTCCATCCTTTTTGGCTGCATCTACCCATGTGCAGATCCTTTATCCATTTAGTTGATTCACCTTCAAGTTCTTTGTGGCTCTTTGAAGACATGCACTCAGTACCCAGTTTTAAAGTACCCCAAATTAATGTACTTGGTAACCTTGAATTCAACACACCCAATAGCTTGGGAAAGTGAGCTCAAAGGGTTGTGGGCACTATGAAAGCACCCATTTATAGCTTTAGGATAGACAGAGAACTTTAATTTGTGAGAGAAAGGAGAACAAAATCAACCTACAGTCACTTGCTGCAGAGCATGGAGTGGTAGTAGAAAGAAGCATGGCCACAGATTGTGAAAGAGGGGTCCACAGAGGGGCAGGAGACCTTGTCCATTGCAAAGAGCAGCACTGGCTCTGTTGGAGGCTCAAGGAGATGTGCCATGGGTCTGATGCAGCACTGCAGGGAACCGCCCTTGTCTTAACAGGAATGGTGCAGTCCCAAGAGCAGTATGTGGCCTTATTGTCACATCTCCTTCCTGTTAGGTTGCACTGGAACAGTGACGGTGCAGAGCTGGTCCTTTTAATTCAAGGCAAACTGGAACAGGGGTGTCAAAGTGTGACAGAGGAGGTCTTCCCTCTTTCCTGCTTGGTTGGACATTGGTTTGTCTGTCCATGCAGAGGATCCCTTTAGTTCTAACTTGCACTGGAGTTTCATCAGCTCCCTAGCTCACTGTGGGTATACTGGGAGGAAGGAGCTTTGCCCACCATATTGCTCTGTGGCTTTAAAGGTCACTAAAACTCTTCCTTTTTGGGGTTGTGCGTTTAGCTAGCCCTCTTCAGAGGCCATGGTAGTCTGACCTCTCTGTACACCTATATTAAGGTTTGGGTTAAAGATGTACTGTAACAGAGCAAAGGAGAGACAGTTTTCCGTGGGATTGTTGAGCTCTTTGAGAATGCCAAATGGCTAACTTAACTCTTGTGCAAACACTGCCTTTTATTTGACTTTGTAGTTTGCCCTTTGAAATACAAACATATTTGTGTCAATCAGCAAGTCTCCCTTCCGGGGTTCTGCTTGACCCTGCGTAAAGAAATGTGACTGTGCAATTATTAAAGGTGAGGCCGTCGTTTTAACAAATGCTGAGTAATTGCTATTCACTTGCCTCTGCGCCTCCGTCATAAATGATGGTGAACTGCCCTTCAGCCCAGCTAAATAACAGGGAAGATAGTTGTTTGGAAGGAATAACTCTTCAGAAATTTGCAATATGTTAGAAGTATTGTGTCACAGGGATTTGTGAGTAGGGCAAAGAAAAAAAGTTGCCTGTCTGAGTGCAAGAACCTAATTTGGTCTTAAAATTCAAATGTACCTATGTTGATTGAACGGAGTTAGTAGAGGGTGTTACAGTACAGTGGAGGGCAGAATTTGCCCATTATAAAAAAAATCTGAAGCAAATATGGAAATGTGATACCGTGGCAACTTATTTAGCACTTTTTATGATGAAAAAGATGAAGGCTTCTCCTTTCCCTTGCCACAGTGTTGGCAGATACCAAAAGGCGGCTCTTTATGTTTCTGAGGAGCTTTTTGCCCGGTCTCGAGACCTGGACCTGGTTGATGCCACTGCCCTGATTGACAGCTTATCTGTACAGAATCAGCCATGGTTGTGAGGCTATGGATGAGTTGGGCCAAACAAGTAGAAAATCAGACCTCACAACTTTCGCTGGAGAATAAGCTCTGTCCTCTTCCAGATAACAAAAAAACAAACCAATAATAAAAAGGTGTTTTATTTTTTTTTTTTTTTAGTGAAAACCTGAAGAAACAGAACCCTGATATAAAATTAATTTTATTAAGCATGACTGATGCTCTATAGAGATACTACCAGGATACTCTACTGCTGATCTGACCTGCCCCTTCTTCCTGTATTAGCTTGTAATTCCTATATTTTTATTGTCTGTATGTGATTTCTCAGAATAAATTGTTTATTGCCCTGAGCTCAGCATCATGAATCTTGCAAGCAGACATTCGATAGCAAATAAGTACACAAGATAAGGGGAGATAAATTTTCTTTGAGAGCACTTTGCTATTTGTTTCTTGAAGAGGTTTTTCAGAGTAGTGGATTCTGTTTTGCCTATTCACATCAACTAGTGTGTTTTTGGCCTTATTCCAGAAGGAAATAATTGAAATACTATGCAGTGTCTTTTTACCTAGTCTAGACCTTAACTGATGGATTTGTAGCCCTCATGCAGGCTTAAGAGACTAAGATATCCCTTCTGCCTATATTAGCACTTACTGTCCATCTCACTTTAAAGAGTTCAAAGTTTGGATTTGCTTAGAGATGAAGATATCTTGAGAAGTCTCTCACCTTTCCTCTTTAACCAGAGGTGTGTAGAAGTTGGCCGTGAAGATGGAGCTGGTTACAAGGCAGCAAATAATTGTCTTAAATGGCAAAGAGAGAAGGTTAGACTGGACACAGGGAGTGTGTGGGGAGATGAACCATAATCACAAAGATCTGTACTGCCAGTGCAGATTGCCCAGGGATGTGGGGGAATCTCTGCATTGGAGGATTTTCACAGTAAGCTAGTTAGACACCTAGTACCATGGTTTAAGTACAGGTTATCCTCCTGTGGGACAGGGGAATAGACTAACTGGGGGTGCCTCCAGCCTTATCTCCTGCGGTAAATGCTCTTGCACAGTTGCTGTGGGATCCCCATCGTCTTACAGCTGAAAGGTAGCTCTCAAGGCCTGACCTAGAAAATTTGACACTAGACACTTGATTGTGTTCCCCCAAGAGAAACTTTCTCAGCTGAAGAGATCTTGCCCTGCATTTCGGTTTTCCAGTTAACTAACCAGCTAGTTTCAGCTAACCAGAGCCTTCTTTCTGTGTCTTGGATACCCTTCTGCCAGTTTGTTCCAGCCTACTGCAGAGCCAGAGTGCTACTGAACAGGCCCTGGCTTTTCCAAACTATTGTGGTTCTGCGTATGAGGTTGGTAGCTTCATTTTCCTGACCTTAAGTGTCCCCTCCTTATCTGAGCCTGTGGTCACAATATGGTATGGCAGGGATGCTGTGGAGCAGCCACAAGGAGCTCTGCCTGGAAAGATGAGCAGAAGTGCTGCTCCTGTGAGGGTCCTTTCTCTGCCCCTGTTTGCAGCAGTATCATCACTGCTTTCATCACTCCAAAACAACACACTGTCGCTAACACTTCGAGAAGCCCAGCATAGATGTATGTAACAGATGCAATGCTGTGTGCTTTGCTTTGTGAGTCTGTGCTGCGTTTTGGCTCAATTTCACATTCCCTCCCACACAACTCAGATATTTGGCAAATTTACCACGGCTCGTTGAAAGATGGCCTCCCTCATGCAGGCAGAAACCTTCTCTTTGCATCCAGGTTGATTTTAATGTGCAGTGCATGTGCTCACATAAGTTGAATAACCAGGTACCTACTGAGGAGATATTGGCTGCTCAGGTGCAGTCTTGTACCCACTGGGATGCGGAGAAGGGATATTAAAATTGTTTACGAGGTCAGAGCTATAGTGAGCCTTGTACTGCCTTTGAGTTACGATATCATTACCTGAGCTGCGGGAACCAAGAAATAAAACCTTTTACCGTGAAATATGAGGAGTGCTTATGACTTTGAAGGATAGAGAGGAAGAAAAATGTACACTGTGTCCTAGTATGTTCTCCCCCCATTGCAGTGGGTTTGATTTTTGGTTACTAGTGACACATATAGAATAGGTATGGCATTTGTTAATAATCCTTGTGCTAGGAAAATGCTCCTTTTACTAGCTCGTTTCTTTTTGGGTCATGCCAGGAAAAATGTTCCTTTGCGAAAGGATTAAATTATTCAAGCTTATTTAAATAAACTTGTTTTTCCTCTCCTTGGTACCTTCACTGTTGCAAGTCCAATCGCTTGTTTGCTTTTACCACATTGTGCTTCCTATCCTTTACGTGAACAGGTTTTTTCCGCCTTGGTGAGGAAGGTATTATTTTGTTTAGGCAAGATGAAAAATTGCACTAAAATATTGATGGAAAAGGACAGAGATTGCTGAAGCAGTATTAAGCTGGCATTCTCAAATAGAGGAGAGCAGCCAGCAGTTTACTTCTCTTATGAGAACCACTAGCAGTTTTTCAAAGACTGGAAGCAGTTGATATCTGTATGCTTTATAGGTAGTGATCTATCAAAACATGTTTTTGGAAGTTTTTATGGTGTCCTGTATAGGTTCTTGTCTCATAAGTCACTTTTGAATTAAATAACACTATTACAAAGTTAAGTATCTGCAGAGTGAGAAAGAACTTAAAAGCCATCAACGAGAAGAATGTGTAGGTGTAAAAACTGTAATGAACGTGCGGTATCAAACAGAAACATGAGTTGCAGGTGGTGAGAGAGGCAGCAGAGACTGTCCTAGGAGAAGCTGAGAGACAACTGCCATGACGAAAAGCAGTAAATCAACATTCAGCAAAGTTAACTTTTTGTTTCCTCAGAAAGTAGATTTTGTGGTCTTGCTGGCCTACTCTTATGTCAATAGCTTGCATCAAAACTTCCTCAAGTCAGAACATCTGTTGCGGCCAATGGAAAGACTCCCCTTGACTTTAATGTGCTTTGGATCAGGACCAAAATGCAAATACTTTTTCTCTCATCCTTTGAAGTCTTCAACATTTCATGGGCTCCCTTATGTTACTGGTAATTTGCACCAGAGGTATTTTGCATGCAAATGAAATTTCGGCAGTAACAATGACTGCATTTGTGAATATGCATGTAAGTACACACACACAAATATCAGTAAAGCAAACTTTACTTTTCAGTGTACCAAACTAGAAATTTCTTTGTAATAGTAGGCTGCTTGTACTAACTAGAACTGCAATCAAATGCATTGACAAATACATATAAAAGATTGTATAAAACTGCCAAAGTGCATTTTAATACATCTGTATAGAGCCAATTGATTTTTCTTTTTTGTAGCTTGTGCATGTTAATGCATGTTTTCTATATGAAACTGGCATTTGTCACCAACTTGTTACAGCACTGTAGATGTCATAAATTTAAATATGGTAATTGAACCTGAATTCACTGTGGGTTTATTTACCAGATCAAAGAGTAACTTCAACCTACAACACTCCTTTTTGTTTGCTAGCTTAGTGAAGTGCTGGAGAAGGATTATTCCTTTGAATTATGTGAGTGCTAGAAAATCACAGGGTTTTAGTTTTTAATAAACTGGAAGTGTGTTTTTTAGCTGAGAGATCCTACTGATTTTAGTATTAACATTTTACAGATTCTTAAGTCATAAAGACTATTGTGCTCATGGGAGTCAATGTGTTATTCTGCAATACGAAGGCAATAAAATACAGCAATAAAATATGACAAGTTTACAGTTACCCTGTTTACCTGATATTAGGACCTCACTCTTATCATGTGAGGGGGGTGAAGGTGCTTTGTCCCCTATTTTCTCTTCATTTAACCCTGTCTGAAAACCACTAAGCACTTCTGGGGACAGCATATTGACATCCGAAGTTGTCACTTGTCTTGACCCCTCAGATGCTCTACCCCATTTAAAAATCAGTCTGTCTTGCTTATCTGTTTAGTTCCATCTTTTTCTGACCCACTCATTTCTGACCAAGTCCTCATTTGCAGGGCAATCCTCCTGAATCCCAACAGGTTTAGCTGAAGTTGTGTCCTCTGGGGACTTGTGCTGGGGTCCTTCGTCCCTTCCTGTTTCCACCCTCCCTGGCTTTACCTGTCTTGCTGCATGGTGGCTGGCTTGGCTTTACTTCAAGGGCATAGCCATCCAGTCACTGGGAGGAGAAAGGGAAAAATAATTTGGGTTTCTAATTGCTCTAAGATATGATTAGGAACACCTTTCCACAGAAAAATGTCTGCTAAACAGTGTTGGAGGAAGGGCTCGTCAGTGCCATTGCCTGTTAGGAGATCACTGTATGACTGGAAATGTAAAGAATTAGTCACGCTTTTTGTACCCCAGGCTGTTATTTAAATCTTTTGCTGGGAATGTCATTGCAGCAGTGAGGGAGTGGCAGGAAATAAGGGCTGGGGTCAGTGGTGACAATACTGAGTGGTGAGAAAAGATGTGTCAGCAGAGCAGAGGTGCCAGTGCTGGAAGCCCTTGGCTGAGGTGCGGAGGTGGCATTCACCTGCCAGACAAGTGCCATGCAAGCAGGGAGCTTGCGGCCCAATGAGGTGTTAGCTTCTATTGGTTGGGAGCTGCTTCTGAATTTCTGTGCATCTATTTGTGTAAGAAGTAGTACATAAATAATGAAAAACTGAAAGTGGGCTTTTGCAGACTGATGTGGTTACTCAACTCTTAAAAATATAAGTCATGAAAAATACTTGTCAATGGAAAACGTTTAAAGGAAAGAAGAGTCTTTCTGGTTCTCTGAATTTATTTGTGGTGATTTAACAAAGTTTCATTTTGAGAAAGAGAAAAGACAGCATAAGGGTAAATATATGAGGGGAGGTAATGTTGCAAGCCATATTATGTAGCTGCTGGCTGTACTAGGGCAAAGTAAGCTGGGCAAATTGAGGTACTTAAACTGTTAAGGATAGCAAAGGTATTTAACTAACGCCTGCTCCTGGTCTGGAAAATACTGAAGGGAAGGGAATTATGGACCAGACTTTGCTAAAGAGTGGATATAGAAGCCTCTTCCCACAAGGCTATCCTCTGCCCAAAGCTCCCTGGGGCCTTGCTGAGTCAGCATCTGCAGTGCAAAGAGTAATGAAGGAGGTAGACAGCTTCAGCGGGGGTTTATGGTCCTGAGAAACCAGTGCCAATGAGCACACATAAGAAGCCCGAGGCTGCCTCATTTAATCATGGAGCTTTGGGCTCCTTGAGAAACCTCCAACTTCAGAGGGGTACCGCTCCGCTCTGCTTCCTTCAGTTGCTCCTACTGCAAGGTGGTGCTTGAGCCACGCTCAGCTTTCCCTCCTCAGCCTCCCTCCAGGCACTGCTGAGGGCACAGCCTCAGGGGGGTGGGAGGGAAGGGTGCAGCGGCATTCATGCAAATCCTTGGCTGCTTTGAGCTCCTCTGTTCAAACCCAAGCTGTGGAAGTTTCTGATTCATGGGTTGCTCTATTTGCTTAAGCATTCTGCTTGCATTTTCTGAAGGCAGGTGGTGTCCCAAATTACTATGTAGCATAGACTCTTTAATATCATGAGTTTGAGGGCTAACTTTGATATGAGCTGCATAAGCAATGAATAATAGCTTTTTCATTCCTGGCAGGGCTTGGTGATGGATGTTGGCAGGAAGTATCTAGTTAATTTTTGAACTCTCTTCCTCCATCCCAAGTTAAAAGCTGATCTCAACCTATCAGTGACATCTGGCACATAAACTAGGTTGTTAAAGAGCAACTCACTAGATTTTGTGGTTCAGGAGCACTGCTAAACAGTACTGTGTTGCCCGAGCATATTTGAAATTCACCTTGCAAACATGCTGCTGTGTTCCTAATTCACTGCCACCCCTCTAGAGAGGCAGCAAGTGACCAGTCAGTGCAGGGAGAGCCATGGCCTGTTCGAATTAGCATTCCAAAATAACTGTGAGGTATTGCCCAATTAATATACTCTGCATTACCGAAGACCATGAACAGCCTCTTTTGTGAGACCCCAAGTTGTCTTTACAAAGAAACAATACAAAGATGTCTTTAAATATTCATGGAATGCATATTGATTATTTTAAACCCTAAAAAAAGCCTTGCTTGTTATCTGGGAGACCCAGGACAGTTGTTTTATTGTCCTGAGTCTTACAACATCTTTAAAACTTTTCAGATGGCTACAAGTCTAGAATGAGAATGAACTTTTAAGTCTGAATCACATACAAGTTGTAAGCTATTACTATTGACAGTACAGAAGGGGGATGGAGGGAGGAGGGCTATCCTCCCAGTAATGAGACAGGTTTAAAAATGCAAAAACAGTGAGTTTATGTGCTGTTCTTTCCCTCTGCAGTTTGGGGTTAGGGTTGTGTGTGTGTTGAGTTTTCTTATAAACTGACTGGAGAATATTTGGATCACCATTCCAGGCTCTTTTCATTGCCAGGAAGGATGTGCTTTGATTCCAAGATGTGAGTGGCAGTGCCCATTTAATTGTCTTTAGAGAGGACATTTTGATCAAACACACAGCGTGCAGCTCATGCAGGAAACTGCTGATAGCTGGCCTCTGGCCCATAAAGTGACACCTAACGTAACCACACGGAGATTTAGCGCAATGCACAAATCTGGTTTCTTGTGAGTCTTCACAGTGCACAGCAGCCCTTGGGTTTGCTTCTCCTGCCTTGCAACTTTTATGTCAGTGAAACTCCACTAATGATGAGAATTT
Organism: Amazona ochrocephala; assembly: GCA_039720435.1. Classification (NCBI taxonomy): domain Eukaryota; kingdom Metazoa; phylum Chordata; class Aves; order Psittaciformes; family Psittacidae; genus Amazona; species Amazona ochrocephala. Next base: position 28,675,114 of record CM077884.1, on the reverse strand, counting down.
CAATTTGCTGCTTAAATTTATGTTGATGTCAATGTGAGGAGACTCAGACTGTGTGTTATTAGGCTGGTTTTATGAGAGTAGTGATCAGGCTGTTGAGTCATTACATCTACTTTACACTTTGGATTTTAATTGCTTTATGGAGCTTGTTAATTTTTGTTTAGTTCACCGGTAGCTTATGAATGATAGTTGTCTCTATCAAAAAACACAAGCAGCTTTTTCGCCACTACTTCTAAATAGTACCACAGTTCTTAGAAACATGGAGGCAGGATTTTATCTTAAGTAACTATTACATAGTAGCTGCATAAATCGCATTGTGTTTTATTTTGGCTTGTTTTCTACTCTCTGTTACTAGAAGCAGATATGATTCTCAGAACAATGTGAATAATAATAAGAACTTCTTGAAGATCAACAAATGTGGGAAATAAAACTACCCAGGTGATGTAAGCGCAGTCAGTAATAAAGCCACGAGAAGTCATTATCTCCATGCTTTTAAATCATTTGTTGAGAAATATATTACTGTTTATTTAAAATATCCCTGGTACAAAGCTTCTGGGAATACACAGCTAGAATGTGGTATGCAAATCTCTCTGTGTGGGGTTTTCCATAGGCAGCTGTTCTTTGACCTTGCCCTACATGAGAAGTTTCATTTCTGGATTACCCACTGCCCTCTCTTAGTATCTCACATTCACCTTAGCTTTCTGAAAATGCAGTGGCAAATCAGATTGCATTAATGGAAAATGCTGTGGCCTAGAAACAGCTTTTACTGCTGACAGAATGGGCTGATGAAATCTGGGCTGGTAAGGTATGCTATTTTTGACTGTGAAAAGCAGCATTTTCTGAAGGTTTACTGAATGCACTAATATGATTTCATGTTCTTTGTTAGTCATCTCTAGCTGCCAGTGATGGTAATGGATGTTGTTAATGTTAAACATTTAATCAGCTAAAGTATATGTCTGTCTGCTTTTCTTTCTCAAAATTTGCAAGGATTTTTATCAGCTCCATATATTTTGTAAAAAGCCAAAAGCAGCTCAGAGAAGGTGAACAGAGATCTGCTAAATCCATTTTAGAAGCCTGTCAGTGCAAATGAATGAGTATGTGAAAAGAATTCTGTCTTCTTGCCAGCTAAGTAACCATTGGCTTGTACTGTCTTTCTCCAAGCTTGCTGTGCCCATTTAGTGAGGTCTGATTCAGACTAATTCCCACAATCTGTAGGTTCTATTCCCTGCTGAGGTTGGAATATTTGGATGTCTGTTCAGACATTTAGTTTTCTTTTTAATTAGCACATCTGATTTTTTTTTTCTTCTCTGAAGGCCACAACCTCTGTCCCAATCTGGGCAGGTGAAATTTCACAAGCACTTTATCGTGGCTCATACCCCAAGCATCCGGACACACCTTTCTAATTGTCATTTATATCCGCCTGTCATTGCCTCTGGCATTTGCTGAGTTCACATTTCCATGTGATTTACTGCAAAACATTTTGTTTAACAAGTCACTAACGCACACTGACAGGGAAGTCCCCCTCAAGAAGCTGAAATAATGATAGCCTTCATCTTGGCTTTCTTGAGGTAGCTGCTAAAAAATCAATCTCTTGGTATCAGTACTTTAGACATTGCACATAGGAAGAATTCTTGAAACTGAAAGAAATCTGACCTTGACTCTGTGAATGCTTTGAATTGCAAATGATTCTTGTCATGGACTCTGTGTGTGTAACAAGGCGAAGGAGCTCTGAGGCAGCGTTTAATCCCCAGTTGCAGAATTTTGAGTGCAGTTGGCTCATGAGTCAGCGGAGCCCTGTGAATGTTCAGGTAACTATTAAAGTATTTGGATACCGAGGCTGCTGCTTAACAGCAGTTCTGGGAAACTTTTTAATATATCAGGGCAGTGGCTCTGTCTTCTGGACTGGGCTTCCTTGGTCCCTGTCTGAGGGACCCATGTGCAGCAGGGAAGGAGCTCAGCTAAGTATCCCCAGCCCATAGGCTCTCGCTGGGGTAGGCTGTAGTGGCAGTGCAGGGCATAGCTCCAGCACGGAGGCTCCTGTTTCACTTCCATGGACCTGGGAAGCCTTCAGCAAGGGGTCCTCGGGAGCTAGTTTTTAAGGCCATGAGTGAGTCCAGGGTAACTGTTCCAATGTGGGAATGACTTTCCTTCTTTCCTTGTTGTTTTAAGGCAGTCTGGGTAGGGGACATCTAATTTAGGCCTAAAATTTGCTCTTCTTTAGTTAAATATTCAAGCCCCATATTCCTCTAAAATTGCTGTGCAGCTGAACAAAATAGTCACTAGCAGTTGCAATGTCAAAACCTCATCTGTCAACTTAATGTTGACAAATGAGGTTCATAAAGGTCTTTCAAAAAATTGTTTATGTCCCATGATGGGAACTCAAAAAATAAATAGCATTCACAGAATGTGAGCAAATGGTGAAATAACCATGTCCCCTGTTGCCCAGTTCATTGCTCATCTCAAGTATTTGGGCTCTGCCTGGTACAGTGCAAATTTACTGACCCATTAGTGGCTGCTGCTCAGCTGCACCTCCACAAACGAAAAGTATGTCTAGAAAATAAACTTGATATGCCACAGCTAATTTGTTACAGCCAGCACTTTTCCTCCTGCTCCGTTTAAGCCCTTCAGGTCTTGATTATATACACATTTTGTGGTTTGGTTTTGTTAAAAAATCTTGGGTTTGTTTATCTGAGTGTATATTTCTTAATGAATGAATGCAGGCAGGAAAAAGTGCTAAGTAATTGCATATAAGTAGCATGGAAAACTAATATGCTGATCTGAGAATTAGTTTTCAAAATAACAAGTTCTGCTGTGTATTTTTGATAAGCTAATAAGGATTTTAGTAATCAAGTGGCAAAGGGCTTGAAATTCAAGCAAATGGTGGTCTTTGAACCACTTCTGGCTGGGGCACCCTAACAAATTCCCAGTGAACTCTGTTTTGGTGAACAAAGGCGGAGTGCAAGTAGCCCTTCTCTGTGGTCAGCTCAGGGGAGAAGTGGCTGTAGATACCTGCTGGGACTGCGCTTGATGGTCATCTGTCTGTAGCTGCATGGTGCCTTACTGTGAAACTTGACAGTCACAGAACACCAGGAAGGCAGTCAAGTTTTGTAGGGTGGTTTTCTCTACTTGAGGGTGAATCCACTGGTAAGTGACTAAGGCAGAGAGAAAATGGGGAATGTTTCTACCTCAGACTTTGTGCTGAAAACAGATAGTCTTGCATACCCAAGGATATTTGTTTAACTGGTGTCACATCCCCTTGTCAACAGTATTTTAAAACCTCACTCTCCTAAATGATCTTAGACACAATTTGGATGCTGCTAATAGCATTCCGTTAATTGCTGTGGCAAAATTAAGTCTTGATATGGTTTACTGAGAGTAGATAACAGGAGCACTCATAAGATAACTTACATCAGGAGGAGTGCGGTTGATCAGGGCGGACATGAGTCACACATCAACTCCAGAGCATGTGAAGCCTCGATGAGACTTGCAGCCAGATTTCTTTGCTAGAGTGAATTTTTGTGGCCTGGACTGAAGTCAGTGGTGCTTTTGGCCATTTCTAAATAGCTCCATGGTTACCACAATTAAATTCTTTGTTTACTATCTTGCACTGATTTACATATCATGTAAATATTTAAATAAATAGCGCTATCATGCCAGCCATGAGGTCCTCTGAGCCAAAATGGGATGTTATTGTTAGTTTTAGTTGCCAATAGTTTTGTTGGAGACGGATACTTTTCCAGATTAGGAGCACAACTGTGTTTGTTTTGTCACTTTCTCCTAATTAGCAGCTGTACGACATCCAGCAGGAATTTGAACGGAAGCTTTTCTTCTGGTGCGTCACCACTGCTGGGGTAAGGGCTCTGCAGGCTGGGCTATGTCCTGACCTGTATCCCAGCCCGTTGCCAGTGCCCTCTGGGTACCTGCTCTGGTGGCCAGGGGCACAGCAGGCTCAGGGCAATGTGTCAAAGCCTCATTGGGCCAACTCGTCCGATGCCCTGCCAGGGATAGGAGTGGCCTCCAGTGACCTGTGTGGAGAGAGGGAAGAAACCCTTCCTTTGTTCCTCAGCACTGGCTAGCTTTAACCCAACTACTTGAGTGAGGAGTCATTTGCTTTAGTGATTGGGTCAGCTGGGGGCTTGTTCCTCATGCCAGAGCTGGTCATATCTTGAAGCTGCATTATCTCATGCCTTAGTTAGTGTGCTTCCTGCAGCACCCAAGAGTGTGAGCTCCATCTCCCACAGGAGCAATAAGCACTTCCACCATGTAAGCTTTCAGCCACTGCAGTTTTGCTCTAATATCGGTATATTCATATTCTGGATGCTTCACCTGGAGTAAGACAGAGAACCCCTCCCACCTCCTCTCCTGAATCATCATTTCCACCAGCTCACTGGTGTGTCTGCTCAGAGCCTCCCTGGCATTGCCTGACAAAGGCTAAGGAGCGGGAGAAGAGACCTATCACAACTATTTTTGCTCATGCCTAACATCAGTTTCTGCAGTTCTTTTCCCCAGGATTCTATTTAATGTCATGTATTTTTTTATGTACCTTTTCATACAAAAGAAGACTTTCTGCAGACCTCTTGAAGAAAGCTTGGTTTAAAGCATTCATCAAATGACTGCCTCCATTAACAAACCTACTTTCAAATTTTACCAGTTGATATGCCCATTGCACAACCGGGCCAAATCCTGTACTTTTAGAGGAGCAGCTGTGTTGTAAATCTGTGGGTTATCTAGATCTCAAAGCAGGATGGGCAGAGCTGTGGTGTAAAGATGCCATACATCAGCTAAAAGGAATTAGTGCGTGATGTGTCTTGTGAATTCAGGATAGGAAAGAATTTAAAAGCAAAGTCCAGCTCAAATTGTAATTCTTCTCCAGAACTCGCAGCAGCTGCTCATAAAACTGGTATCTCTCTGGCTATTCTTTTTCTGAACCTCCTGCTTGCTAGGGCCGCTAAAACAGGTCTCCCAGACCAGGCTCTGTATATCCAGTGTCTTTACTTTGCTCTGCAGGGAGGTGTGATGATGAGAAGAGGCACTGAGTGTGGGCTTGGGGGAGACTTCTGCTCTCTGCAGAGCAAGTGCTGATGCACTAGTGTGGTAGAAACCATTCTGAAGAGGGTCAGCAGCCTGGACAGCAAGTGTGCTGCTTTCCTACTCCTAGATTGGCACAGTGCCACTGCTGGCATCTCCTTCAGGATGTTGTGATAGGCAACGTAACAGGGGGTTTGCTGCACTGGTGTTTCCGCTCATGACCTAACAGATTGTTCTTCAGTGCCGTGAATGATACACTTCTCCCCAGATAATTCCCTCTCTTGCTTTCATTTATTGGTGATAAAAGACTGTCACAGATAAATAAGCATGTTCTCACTTGACTTGATAATTTACATGGCATTGCTGAAGGTGATTTATAATTTATACATGGAAAGGATTTGCTGATCTCATTAATAACTTTCCAAACATCTAGATAAACATGCTATCACTCTGAATCAAGTGAGCTTTAAACAGCCAAGGTATTCACCTGCAAGGGCTTCTGGAACTCTGCTCTTTCCCAGACAACAGAAGTTTAACAAAAGAATGTGGGAACTATATGCCAAAACACATTTCTGCTCACAGCCACCCAGATCACCCTAAGGTGGGAGATTTCATCTATTCTTGCTAAATTATTCTCTATTGAAAGGCTTGTTGACAGGAGCAGATTCCCAGCTCTTTGATTTTTAAATAGGGACTGTATTTCACAGCTCTGAGTGCTCAGCCTATCCAGGCATTTCTTTGCATCCTCAAACATCCTGCCAAAGCTTGTGATGCAAAAGTACGTGTAAACAATCTCCCCAAGCTTCCTCTACCAAGGCTGTAAAAGGAGAGCTGAGACAGCCCTGGATATTCCCTGCTGGGTTTGCCAGGTTGTTGCCATGAGATTTTGTTTCATCAGAAGAAATCACCTCCTCTCTTGTACAGGTACCTTGTTATCTGGAGATCTCTAAGTGCACTATATGCACTTATTGCTTAATTAAACCTCAAAAGAGCTTTAGATGTATCTATTGTGAACTTTATTGCCACTTGGTAAGTGGATAAAGTGGGGCAAGGATACTGAAGTCTTTATGCTCTGGGTGTCTGTGTAGTTACTCTTCAATTTATGGTGTCCAACAGAACAGCCCATCTTTCTCTTTGGCTGCTCCCTGCTTCTTTCTTGCCTTTAACTCCTGTGAGAAAGGGTAATCCACGTCTGGGGATCTCCCGTGATCCTTAAGGAGATGAGCTGGATGTTACTGAGCAGAGGGCGAGGCTAGCTGAGCTGAAAGGAAATGAGTGATTTTTTTCCTGTTAATACTGTGATACACACTGTGCCTGTGAATGCCAGAGGAAGGTCAGGCAGGCTGTCCTCTGCCTCTGTGACACAGCCAGGAATTACACTTGGGTGACTGTTTCAGTCTCCCCTGTAGCCACAAGATTGCACCTCATTGTAAGGCACCACGCTGTAAAAGAGAACAAATGTAGAATGATGGCTTCCAGATGCCTCCCTGCGTATTTTGAGGTTTTCTAAATTAGCCCAATGAGGAGCAAATCTTCAGACCGGTTTTCACACGTAAGACAGAATCAGGAAAAAACCTATCTAGTGAAATCCTGGTGGTTTAAGTCTTCCTCTTCGACTTTCAGAACGTCTTTGGTAGCAAATGCTATGTTTAAACAAGAGTGCACCTGCATGTTACCCATAATCTGACACTTTCTGAAAAGGTGTGATCTGTGTAGAATGAAGAAACATACAGCTTGATCAAATTTAAGGGGAAAAGGACAAACAATTGAGCTGCTGTTTTCCTCTTGATGGAATTAAGCTTTCTGCTAAACTTTGCATTAGTAATGAACAAAAAGTGGTCACACACTCCAAATAGCAAAGGGCAAAGAAAAGAGAAGCAACTCATCAGTGTATGACCCTCTCTAAAATGTCATGGGTAATCAAGTGTGAAGCACTTAATGGATCATGATTTCCATGCCACTATTTTGATTGATGTACTACTTAGTAGAGGATTGATAGTTTTTTACAGTGATGATGATGGGAGTCTCTCAGAGGCAGAGGTATTTAAAAGATGTGTAGATGCAGCACTTAGGGACATGGTTTAGTGGTGGACTTGTTAGCATTAGGTTAACAGTTGGATTAGATGATCTTACAGGTCTTTCTAACCTAAATGATTCCATGATTCTGTAAGCACCTCTGTATTTTCTGTAGCGCTGGGGAGAGCCAAAGCAGTGTTTGTTTGAAGCCATTGTGTTCCCAGCATCTTTGTTAAACGGTCAAAAATAGTGCAGAGTTGTTATCTTGCAGAGACCCAGATCTCACCAGAACTGTCTATATTTAGGCATCTTCCAAAACCTTTGTGTCAAGCAATTCCCTGGGGAGACCACAGTGGCTTTTCTTTTTTTCTTTTTTAAATAATGTCATACAGCCATTTAGTTTAGAGAGGATGTAATGATTAAACCATATTAAGGCATCTTGCTATAGCTCTGGGGATATGAGCTTGAACTCTGTTCTGGGGTGTTCACAGTTAACCCAAGTATAAGAAAAATCCCAGAAAAACACTGCAGTTTTTAGTTTGCTGGCATGATGTGCCTCCATCACTCATGATACAAGTTCAAGCAGCAGCAGAAAACATTGCAGCTATGCTGAGTTCTGCTGCAGAGTGAAATTCCACTTGCACAAAAGAGAGAGCATTAAAGGCTTTATACACAGGATCAATCCACAAATTCTTGACAATAGACAATTTCTTTAAGTGTGTTAATGTAATAATTATTTCAGCCAACTTTCAGTGTCTCATTAGCATGTATAAAATACAAGCACTTGTAAAATAACTGAAAATAACATGTAGTATGCTCTTTAATACCTTATGAGTGCACTCTTTCTGAGTCTGAGACCCTCAGCTGACACCATCTGATGCTTGTCTTTTAGGAGCAAATAGACATTTTAAACTGCAACATTGGAGCTTGTGTTAGGCCTTTCCATGTCAAGCTGCTCAAACTGCTACTGTGCTCTATGTGACTTCATCTAATGTTGGAAGTTTAATTTAAGAGCTGTTAAGGTTTAGGAGATGAGAGATAATCCCACGTTGGCTGGACAGTGCTTTGAGATAACAGATCTCTGTTCCCATCAGTGCTTTTACATGACTGGGGAGAGAAGCTTGTGAGCAGGTCCCCTGACAAGAGGATTAGTGCCTGTTAATGTGGAGATTCAGGCCAATTAACCAGCTTTCATTGGAGTATAGTGTAAAACTTCAGTAGTGATTCTACACCCTCCGCCCCACTCCTCCCCCCCCCCTAAAATTTAGTTGCTAAAAGAACAAAAATCATTATTTTCTGTAGTTTGATTTGGTTTGGGGTTTGTTTTGTTTCGTTTTTTGTCCTTTTATTTTTAATAACCTTAACTTAGGTTTGCTTAAAAAATCTGTTAGTTTTGTGATTTTCCTTGTGCTGCTTCTGTTCAAGGGAAACAAACCATCAACTTGTTTTTCTAATTGAGTAATTATTTGAAACTGATTAGTCTCTCAAATCTCACAGCTTGTATAAAGGTGATTAAACTTTCGGAGTTAGATGAAGACTGTGATAGAGCACAGTGACAGCCTGAGCACTCTGAAACAGAGAACATATGAACACTTGACTCTGGCAGTAGTATTTTAAAGATCCTCTTAGCACTGGCACAAGTGTGCTGGCACTTGTGGTAGTGTGTTAGTGCTCCTTGCACTGAAAAAGGACACAGACGTTCAACTGTGGTCTCTGAGAAGAGGCGTCTCTATCATACCAGGGCAATTGCTTGTTTAAATGTTTAAAACAGTAGAACTAAAAATGCTAGCCACTGTGGTGCAAACTCTTCCTTTCAGCACTACATCCCTCTGCGTTAAGGCATTTAAATGTGAAGGTACGCGTGGGTTTAATACTGTGCTTAATTGGATCCTGCAGCCGCCTGGGAAGGAAGGGACTTTCCAAGAGGAAAGGAAGGGACACCTCCTGGAGACACGGCAAGGACAAACAGTCCTTTCTGTTTCCCGCTGGTGGAGCCGGCCGCTTCACTTGCGATTGCCAGCCCTAGCAAATATCTTCCTGTAGAGAGCAGAGCAGGTTGGGATTTCATTCCTCGTGGAAAGTGCTGACTTCTCACTGAGAAAAGGGCTTTGATCCGGTTTTTTCTTCTTCAGTCAGAACTGATTTCACCCAGACCCTGAATTTTTAGCTTTCTACTTTTTAATTGCAGACAAACCGCCAGTGCAGCAGGTATTCTGTCTGGGGGCTGGTTTCCCTTTTACGATGTCTTGATGAGACTTTTCAGCTGACCCTCCTAGCCCGGGGCTGGAGGCAGTGGATACAGGCAGCTTTGGCAGCTTCAATGCAAGATCGGGGCACTGTAAAAGATCAGTAGCAATCATCATGTGGAAAATGTCAGACTTACCCCCAGCTGTTTTCCTCCCAGTACTACAGCTGTAGCAAAGATAGGTGTTGCATATAGAAGCCATAAATTCATAGAAATACGAGATTTTCCCGTTTGTGAACTTTTTTAGAGGCTTTTCTTTTTAGCAGTTGTCATCTATCAGCTGTGTAGCAAAGTTCAGAATAATTCTTAATACTTCTAAGAATAAAAGCTAATTTTTCATTTTAGGGCTTTTCCATGTATGTGCCTATTGAACTTATTTAACATATGAATTGTGTGTGTATTTAATTTTTTCTTCTATGCCTTTGACTGTCTAATTTCCTTAGAAAAGAGTGACTGATAAGTAGGCTTCAGCTTTTAAAAGGATTGAGTTATCAGCATAATTACATTTCTTTTGTATGAGATACAAGTTGGTTTGAAAAGTTTCTGTAGAAGACAAGTATAGCATTTCTCCGCGTAAAATTCTCTTCTATCAGGAGAACTGATACTGCTTAGGAGTGGAACTCCAAAAACACAAAGCCTGCGCCTACAGAGAGGATTTGGCAATGTAACGATGGCAGGGGTGCCGCAGGTCTGTGCTCACAGCATGCAGTGTGTAGGGCTGCAACGTAAAAATGCCTGGCTATTGACTTTGAAGGCTGCGTCAAGAAAATGATGCCTGGGTGGACAAAACCTCCTTGTCTGGGCTTAATAGGCTGTTCTAGTTCTTGTATCATACACCTGGCAGTTTTGCTTGTGCCTGTAGCATGCTCTTGAACAGATTGCTGTATCAGATGTCCTGTCCTGTTGTCCTAGCTCAGCCCTTTGCTGAGCGAGCTACTTCCTCATTTCTCCTGTTCTATTTCACTGGACTTCACATATATTTAAAAAAACAAAGCTCTGGCCTTCAGGAGAGCAGATTTTGGCTTGTTCAGGAATTTGCTTGTCAGGAGTGCAGTGAAGAAGCCCACGTGGGGGGGGCTGTAAAGGACAAGCTGCTGAAAGCACACAAACAGCCCGCTGCAGCTGCAGAAGGCAAAGCAGGTGTAGCAGAAGGCAAGGGTGGATGAGCAGGGAGTCCCTGGCATAGCTCAGAAACATAAGAGAAGTGCCCAGGAGGATTGTATAGTCTAGTCGTTGCCTGAGGATGCAGGAGAGGAGTTAGGAAAGCCAAAGCTTGGATTGAGTTGGACCTAGTGAGGGATATGAAAAACACCTGCTTCTGCAGGCACCAAAAGGAAGGACGAGGCAGGCATCAAAAGGAGCGTGACCAGCAGGTCAAAGGAGGTGATTCTGCCCCTCTACTCTGCTCTCATGAGACCCCACCTGCAGTACTGCATCCAGCTCTGGAGACCCCAACACAGGACATTGACCTGTTGGAGCGAGTCCAGAGGAGGCCACAAAGATGATCGGAGAGGGCTGGAGCACTTCTATGAAGACAGGCTGAGAGAGCTAGGCTTGTTCAGCCTGGGGAAGAGAAGGCTCAGCTGGGTGCGTAGGCTGGCCTTGTCCAGGGCAGTGAGGGAGAGGGGCTGTGCTCGAATGCAGCCTGCTCTGGGAGGGATGTGGATGTGAGGTGAGCAGCAGCAGCAGGGTCACAACACCTGCAGCGACTGGCTGCCAGACTGCAGGTCCCTCCCGTAGGAGCCGTTGGAGCCAGCAGAGGAGCACGCCTGTGGGCTTTCTTCTGCTCCTGCCAGGGCTGCAAGTCTCCTGTCATCATGGGGTCAGCCCCTCCCTCGTGTTTAAAAACAACAAACCACAGCACAAGTTGCGGACTTGTAGCCAAGGTTGTGCCACCGGGCAAAAAGACAAAGATGGCTGTTTTTGTAAACTTGTTCAGATTGCCTGTGTGAAAAGCTTCAGTTTATGCTGCAGCTTTGCACAGGAGATCTCTGTGTGTACCTCCAAGTGTACCTGCATACACAGTTCCTGCAGCTTAAACAGAGTTTGGATTTTACATCATAGTGCATAGTGCATCCAAGGTCCATTTATTTCTGTTTTGAGCTTCTCAGGTTTGTACCCAGCCATGGAATAAAAGTGCTCTGAAGTCAGTCTAGGCTCTTTCCCTAGTGGGATTATGTTTGCGTTTCCTTGTGTCATTCATGCAACAGAAATACACGCTTAGTGTGTAGAAATACTGGTTTTCTTGTCAGAGATGCAAGTTAAAGAAGGGGAGCTCCTTTTAATTTGTAGCAATCATAGAGCATCTCAAGGAATTCTGAATCTTATGGTCATTAGTAACATGAGGCAGACATCTTACAATGTGAACATCAAAGCAATCTGACATTATTTGGAAACAGCATTTGGTACATCACATCAAATTCTGCAACTTGACTTTTAAGAAAGGCTCAAAGAAAGCTTTTTCTCTCTCTCCCCCCCCCCCCTTTTTTTTTTTCCTTGGCTTCTAAGGATCTTTATTTATCACCCTCAGGGGCATTACACTGAGTAATTAGATTGGACCAGGAGAACGACTTAATTTTACAAGAAACTCATTAATTCATCCTATTTAAAATCTTCTCAGTTCACCCAAAACCCAGTTATGCTTGTAGTGGCAATGATCTGGAAAGGCATTGTCTTGTAGGTATTAGGGGGGGCACCGGGACTGCTGCGGTATTCATGTCGGAGAGACAAGGGTGACTCCCTTTCTTTGACTTTTAGGTCAAAAGAACTAGTTGCTGGGACAGCTTGACAATTAGAAAACCCTGATGAGCATTTGGAAGTAAAACAGCTGTACAATAACGGAGGGGTTCATGGTGCAGGGCAGAGAGCTCATCAAAAGAGACTATCCAAACAATTGAGTTCTATAATTAACACACAAAAATCTGCTCAGAAATGGAAATAACAGTAAAAGAGAGCTGAGAAGATGCTGCCTACTTATGTGGCAGATGTGGTTTTGTTGCCATCCGAGCAAGAAAATCCATCCTCTTAAAGAATAAGAACAACATTAGGGGCAAAAAATAGAAGTCACTTTTTGTTCCTAAGGGTGCAGTTAAAACATGAGCTTAAAATATTTCTAGACAGGGAAGAGCTGTAGAAAAAATAACCAGTGATGAAAGACATGAAATATGCTATCAAAGTATTTTTTTCAAGTCTTTAAACACATATTTGTTTTCTCAGTGCAATTTATGAGTCTGACACTGAAATACCTTTTCTTAAGTTCTTTGCTTTGTTCTTCATTTCACCAAGAATGCTATTTTAGGGTTTGTCATTAAAGTTGGCTACAATCATTGACTAAGTTTACTCTCTTCTATTGTGTGCTGAGGGAGATTTGAGTCAAAATTGCATCTCAAGGAACTGTGAAGTTTGCATGAGTATGTAGCTGGTATGTTTTTCTGCTTCAAAACATGGAAACTATATGCATAATTTCTGCAATTTCAGCTAACTCCACAGATTTTTAGGTATATTATTCACTTGCCTGGGATAATAAATGTTCTCAGTGGTGCACTGGTCCCTCTTGGGAAGGAGAGGTGCGGCAGGAGTGTGGTTTATGTTTGGTTGCTGATCCTCTCCTGGTTGAAGGGCCTTTTCTTGCAGAACTCATTTTGAGATCACAGCCTTTAGCATAGGGATCTGTAGGGTGGTGGCTCTGCAGTCCAGCATCCCCGTGCCTCTTCCATACTTCCCCCTGTACAGGACAGCCATCCCACTCTGTTTTTTGCTGCTGCTGCAGATAAGCACTTTAGAAAGTCTGTGTCAAATTTTGTTCTAATATAAGTTAGCATGACCAGTCAGTTGAGTGAGGTGATTCTCTGCTCTTGTGAGACCCCACCTACAGTACTGTGTTCAGCTGTGGGGCCACCAGTACAGGAAAGACCTGGACCTGTTGGAAGGAGTCTGGAAGAAGCCATGAACGTGATCAGAGGGCTGGAGCATTTCTGCTTTTGGGACAGGCTGAGAGAGCTGGGCTGGACTTGTTCAGCCAGGAGAAGAGAAGACTACAGGAAGACCTTATAAGAGTCTTCCGGTACCTAAAGAGGGCCTAAAGGAAATCTGGAGAGGGACTTTTTGCAAGGGCTGTAGTGGCAGGACAAGGGGGAATTACTTTAAACTGAAAGAGAGTAGATTTAGATCAGATATAAATAAGTTCTTTATTGTGAGGGTGGTGAGGCACTGAAACAGTTTTCCCAGAGAAGTTGTGGCTGCTCCATCTCTGGAAGTCAAAGCCAGGTTGGACTGGGCTTTGAGCAACCTGGTCTAGTGGAAGGTGTCCCTGCCTGTGGTAGGGGGTTGGAACTAGATGATCTTTAAGGTCCCTTCCAACCCAAACCATTCTGAGATTCTATGACATGTTCATCTACTTAACTAGATTTACTTGAGCAAAACCATATTTCTGTGCTTGTTTATTCACCACATTCTCTTTAGTAGCTCCTAATATGGATATCAGTATTGGTTGTGAGCTCTCCTCTTTAGCAGTGGCTGAGGCAGCCAGTAGAAACCTCTGGCCTTCATCCATAGTTGCCAGGGCTGCTGCAGGAGCTGCTTCCCAGCAGCTGTTAGCTCAGGACTGGCTTGCTTGGACCTTCCCCATCCCGTCTTCTGCCCAGAGCTCAGTCAGTCCCACCTTGCTCCAGGGTCTCTTTCCTCCCTGGTTCAGAGTCCTGCTTAGCCTTCTCATTGATGAAGAGCTGAGCACTACGTCCATGGCACTATCAAAGCCTCTGCTTGAAGCTTGCTGAGATTTTTTTAAGATGTGAACTGCATATTTAATGATTTAGGAGCATGTCAACAAAGAGATTGGGAAGGTTTTGAAGCCTTTGCGAAACATTACACTCTTTTTTTATGAGAGCTATTAAGCATGTCAAGCCTTTTCCAAACTATGATGAAAAGATTCATTGCCATTTCAGCAAGGACAAAGGAACAATTTAAGAGCAGGGACAGGGGGATTTTTTCTAACAACATTAAATTTGCAAGAGTCATGTTTTTAAACACCCAACCCCAATTGGGAAAAAAAAAAAACATGGCTTATTTAAAAATAATTAAAAACAATTGAAGTTATCTCTTTTGTTGTAGCTGTGACTGAAAAGAATTTAGTTTTGGGTTTTGGTTGTTTTGGGTTTTTTGTTGCTTTTATTTTTGAGAAAGCATGAGTCTGAAAATCAGGTTTTAATGGAAAATGGGAGTTTGAAATACAGCTTCAGAAAAGCTGACAGCCAGATTTGACTGAAGTTCCATAAATCTTCAGAGCAATTTTTGCAGTTTTAACATGTATCACTCTGGTAAATTAAGAAATAAATTAAAAAAGGCATATATTAATGACCATCAATATTTGCCAAATCCTGTCTCATTTTAAGAGAAATAGAAATCAAATAGATTTTAACATTAGGACTCAGCGTAATTATTTCAAGCTGATGTCCATTTAAAATCAGTGTGATTTGTCCTGAGGAAAAACTGAGCTGTTTCATGCTGAAATTATTTGTTCAAGAATTCTCCTCGGATCTAATGCAGATGATTGTTCTGCTTGTGAGGGATCTGAATGCGAGAAAAGATTTTTCTCTCTTTAGAAAAAAGCCCCAAACCTAACAGAAAGAACTAATTAAGGCAAAGCTAAGGAACTGAATTCAAAGTTTGCATTGCACATGTGAACTAATCTTTTTACAATGGCATCTTTCGAAGACTGTGTAAGAACTCCATTCATGCTGGAGCTCACATGGCAAATCCTTCCTAGAAAGGCAGCCGCATGAAGGTTTGTCATGAGCAAGCAATAAAGACTTTCAGGGAACAGGTTCTGTACAGGCTCCTTGTTTGCCTACTAAATCATTAGCTTTCAAAAAAAGCCCATCCGTAGCCTTAGCAGGCACTGGTTATAATAGGTGTGTCAGCAGCACTTCATGCTAAGAACAGCTTTTACAGGATTAGATTCGAGTTTTTAAGTGACGGTATCATGAAGCTTTTAAGGGCAAAGCACTACTGGTTTAATGCAGCAAATTCTCTAATGCCCTTTTATGCCATGTGCTGAAATGTGGTGAATCTCTGACCACACTAAAATGAAGAAAACCAAGTGTTCAGGAGTAGGTGGGTTTTGAAGGAAAATGGCTGTGTTTGCTTTAGCAGCAGCCACTGCATTTGGAGAGCTTTCTTCACATCTTGAAATATTAATGATCTTTGCTTAATATAGTGGAAAACAACATACACTGCATGGGGAAGAAAAAAAATCCTTGAATTACAGACTGTTGACCTTGCAGTATCCACTGAATCCATCTATTCCGTTTAAACCACCACGTCTGAAAAGACAGTGAGCAGGAATGGTTACAAAAATCTTTACCTCTGACATTTTCCTACCTTTCCAACATCATGAGCAGGATCTCCCAGTATTTACCATCTAAGTATTTTAATACTAAAGGGGCTAAAGACAACCCTTCATGTAATAATTTCTGTGAACTATGATGTTTGTGTTAACAGTAATGTTAGTTTCCATGTTTTATTTTAAAAGCCTTGAAGAATAGAAATAGTTTGGTGGACAACAGCAGTCAGCCTGGTGCCTTCTCTTGTAGTCTGTTTTTCCATGCCTTGTATTTATATATGGCAGAAAGATATGACTCCCCTGGTCATATACAGGCTTAGGTATATTTCTGATCTGAGCTGTGACAGTGAACCAGGAATACTCTCTCAGATCAGTATCTGCCACTTGTCTGCTGCTGTTGTTAAACAGGGCACAAGGGGACATGTAGTGATAGTACAGCTCACTCACCAGGGACTGCAAATCATATCCAAAAATGAAAGGTAATTTTCCTTTTTAATTTTATTTCTGGGCAGTTCACATCACAATCAGAATAAAGTGGTTTACATGAGTCGCCTTCATGTACTGCGAATGCCTGGCCGTACCCAGTGGGTTTGTATTTGTGTTCAGGGACTAATTGTCTCGTGGGGAGGCTGGGTTTGACCTCTGTGGTTCTTCCTACCAAAGCTGTGGTTTCTGGTTTTAATTGAAACCCCAAGGCCATTTGAAGCATGGCCAAAAAGCACCTTCCGGGTTGAACCTTATCTAATAACGTGACACATGTAAATTCTGGAAGCATAAATCTCAGTTATTTAAGCAGTGTGTTTTTATATCATCCTCTGGTCCAGTGACAGACACAGTGACCAAAAGTGGACTGATCTCCTGCAGCTCTTACAGATGGCGCACGGCATGTCATAAAGTTAGGACTTGTTAAGGAAATTCCATAATGGCTTTAGTTAATAAGAGTGAAGTAACTTGCTGTTTTATAAATGCATTGTTGAAATCCCCCTCCATTTCCCATTGGAGGGCTTAATAAGAGAAGGAGGGAAAGAACAAGGAGGACTAAGGCAAGGGTAAAATACAAGGAGTGAGCTTTGGCTGTGCAGAGGTCTGTACCCCATATACTGGAGCCTGTGCATAGCAGGAGAACCCCAAAGGTAGTGTAAGTGATACATGATGAGATGTGAGAGTGAATCATGCAGTTAATCCTGGGAACAGCCTTTGCCTTTTACATGTTTGCATGCCTGGGTATTTTCTCTGTTCTCCAAAATGCTGAAAGCCAGTGGTGATGGTGGGCTTTAATCTCTAGCCAAGGAGAAATTTCTAGGATGACATACCTGTTAGCCACTATGAAAATGTGTTATTAATGATCATAATGAGTTTTTTCGAAGCGATGCAAAAGTAGCCATTCATGTAAGCATTGCATTTACAAAGATGATGTCACTGAAAGCTTGACAATTGCATGTGGGACCTGGTGGCAGTGGTGCACTCACTTGGCTTCAAGGAGGGGAGAACACTGTTGATTTCCTCCCTTGGGGAGAAAGAGCCAAATGACTTCTGCCTTGCCAGGAGGGAGATGTGCCATTTCCGGGCATGTTATGCTGGGGCCTCATTGCCAATTGCAGTGGGTTCCTGTCCCACTCCCTCTTAAAAATTGGCAGTGTCTGACTGTCAGCTGCCATTCCTTAAGTGGTCATAGAATAAACCAATTGTGCCCCTTTTGTCGTGCTCTGTGTGTGTGCCTGAATGCAGGTGGACATGGGTTAAACAGCGTGCAACTCCACAGTAAGCACAAAGAGGCAGCTGATTTTCTGGCAGTGCCAATAGAAGAATATAGGTTTTTTTACCATCTCCAAGCCAGCTTTTAAAATGGCACTTGTTGGAATTAGAAATCAGTATCCCCCGACATAGGATTACTCATTAAGGGTGTGATCATTGCTAATGCTTCACCTGGGGCTAAGAGGACATCATTAGATCTCTTTGAAATGTCTCCTGCCTTGATTTTGAATAAGTAAGCTAGTAATTTATGATCACAGCCTGGGCAAGTAACACTTCCTTCCTGTTCCTCCATCTAGCTTGCAAAATTGGATACTACAAGGCTCTCTCGACAGATGTTGCTTGTGCCAAATGCCCGCCTCACAGCTACTCCATCTGGGAAGGCTCTACCTCCTGCACCTGCGACCGGGGCTTTTTCCGAGCTGAAAATGATGCTGCCTCCATGCCCTGCACTCGTAAGTTGGTCTTTGAACAGTCTCTTCCCCTTTTATTATCCGTTTCTTCTCCTGTATTTCTTTCACCATGTATATAGGAAACATTGCCCAGAGACCTGCGTCTCTAAGAAGTGTCCTGCTTCTGAGAGCAGCATTCAGTAGCTTTTACAGCCCGTTGCAGGTGGTTAGCAGTTTGGCTCACGCTTCTGGGAAAGAAAGCATCAGTTCTCGGCCCTGAATTCCCAACTGTGACATAGCTGCACTGACCCTTGAGAGCTTCTTACAGTCTGAATAAGTCAGGAGACTAGGAGGAGACAAAGCTGCAAAAGAGGATTGGCTTGCACACCTCAGTAACAGAGTTGGAAGTAAAATACAGGTTGATGTTCCAGTGTGAGGGCCTGTCCAGTGATCACATCACCTTTCATCTCTTTAAATGTTGGTATTTGTAGAAATTATGGAAGTTTTTCTCATAATTGTGTGACTTAGGGTAAATGGGTAATATTAATAATCACATCATATATCTAATTCGCTCAAAATATGGCTGGTTACAGTTAGGACCATGAAAATGCTCATCTGGAAGGGGTGGTGGTAATAAATATTAAACCTTAATGAAACAAACACCAAAGTATGTTTTATTTTATCCTTTGTAGATAAATATAGCATGTACAGCCAATGGAATTTGCTTTAGCTCTACCAAAATACTTCCAGCAGGGAGAACAAACAGTGTAGTGCACCGAGCACACTCACGGGGTTGCTGGAACAACTCCTTGTCTTATGTGTTGGCTAATGGCTCACTCAGCCAAAGACCTGGGATTCCAGGCATGCCCTGTGATCATCTAGTTCTTGAGTTTTCACTTCTGTAGGAGCAGGGCAGTTCGAAACAGTAAGCGAAAGGGTTGTATTTTACCAGGGGATATCCATTTGTGGCTTTTCCTGAAAGCTATTGGAAATACTTCCAGATTTTTGGAGTTCAGCTGTATATTTATATAGAGTATGTGTGTGTCTGTGAGCAAGACAAGGCTGAGATATTTCTTTTGTAACATTTTAATATATTCCAAATTTGTTTTGGAGAGATGAGTCACATTTAAATCTTAATTTCTCCCTTACAAGGCAGAAACAAAGTATGTCCATAACTAAGCCAGCACTCATCCCTTCCCCACACCCCCTTGACTCCAGCTCTTCTTCAGTGGTCTCCTTCTTTTCAGCTGTGAGTTTTTCCGGGTGGTGTTTAAGCAGGCCTGGGCATAGCCAGGAGCAACTGCTTTTGCTTAGTAGGATAGAAGAGAGGTTCATATATCCCTTGCCAAAAATTGACTGGGGATGGAGGTCTAACTGTTTGGTGAAACCTTGCTGAAGTGGGTATGTAGATGCTTTTTATAGTATAATTTACACAAGAAGATCTAAAGCTTGACTATTTTGATAGGAAAGAGGTCTTCTTCCAAACAATAGTTTTATCGTTGTAAGCTACACCCTAAATAACATTATACCAGCCAAAGTTTCTCGTGAAACCCTAGCCCTAGTGAAAGATATCCTGACCAAATTGAAATCAAATTAGTAATCAACTGGCTGAATTTAACTAGGCATGTGCAGTGAGTGAAGTATGAGGAGACAGCAAAACACTTCCAGATGGGGAAATTGTTAGTAAATGATATGTATGTTTGCTTGTATTGCAAAATGTACCCCTGCAAGCTTGGCCCTTATTTGTCAAGTCTTGGGCCTGTTTATGGCACCCTTCCCCATTCCTGTCTTCAGAGGTCAAAGTTGAAGTCCCCAGTCTTAGTCTTTTACCCTGAAAATATGTAGAGGGAAGAAGAGAAGGCAAGGGCCATGGTGCTCATCTGAGTCTTCATCTCTACAGCAGTCCAGGAGAACTTGTCATGCAGCAGCAAGAGAACACCACAATCCCACAAACACCTGGTCCTGGCAAACAGGCCTGTCTTTGGAGGTCCCATTTCTTAGCTTTGCATTTTCCTGTAGCTTAAGGGCTTCTTTTTCTGTGATCCAAGATGAAAGAAGACACAGAGGCTATTTCTGAGCTGGCTTGTGGGGCAGCTTTGCTTCCCCACTCACTGCTGTGCTTGCTGATACCCCTTTTTGAGGTCTGCCCTAGCAGCGTTTGAACATCGCTGTGATGGTGGTACCTGCGCAGGCTCAGGATGCAGCCCTGCACATGTGGTGCACCTCTGTGTTGCTCAAGTGGTGGGTTGCAAAGGGGTTTGGATCACTGTGCTCCCCACACTGAGTAGCCTTCTGCCCACGCACTCGAGGCAAGTGACAGGAAGCATTTAGAGGGCTCTGCTGAAGGAAGCCCCTCCGGAAGAAGCTCCCCGTTTGTCTGCCTTTCCTGACAAGATGTGGAGACAGAAGGGAGCGTAAACATCAAAGATTCTTTCAGACGGATTCAGACTCTAATCAGTTCTTACCAGTTGGTTAAACCAGGTGACAAACCCAATTCCCTTGTGCTGACAGCCATAATAATAAGGCACCTTCTTTGTTCATTATGCTCTGTTTTAACCCTGGTATTCTCATTCAGGCCTGCATTTAGTAATCGCTCAGTGTGACGGTGCACTAATGAAGAAATAAAACACAGTATCTGAGATCCATTCTTCTAGCAAAAAGATAGACTCTGCTCCACTGGCTTGTAAAATCAGGTTTCTGTTCACTTGGAGAACTATTAGACCAGGTGAATAAATGTAACATTCGGTAATTTGGAGAGGACACCCGGAATGGACTGTGGATTGATCCTTCCTGCATTATTTCTAAACATTTTTTAAGATTAAGAACTTCAGCCTTCTTAGGATGTGTTTTTATAAAGCTTTGACCCTTGGCTATTGATTTCCTTTATAGTTCCTTTAGAACTGGCTGTTCTTGTCACTTATCTCTCCTTCTATGTTGGGAGAGAAAGACTGTTATGACTTTCCCTTAGCCTGATTGTGCTAGTGGTTGAAAGGGAATTGGAGAATTCTCCTTCCTTTTCCTTTCTTGCAATTGCCATGGTAAATAATAAAAGCAACACCTATTTCCTCATGCACTGGTCTGGAGAGGTGCTCTAGAGTCTTCTCATTCCATAGTGCCACTCTGACATCTCCATTCCTTGCTGAGTTGTACAAACTGTGCTTAACCTTCAGGTAAACCAGGCATCCAATGTAAACAAATAACTCAAGCTCCGTTTTTAGTATTCTGCTCTAATTTAGGTCTGCTAAGTAAGTAGTTATGTGTGGCTTAAAGCTTGTACAAGTAAGAGCAGAATGTGGCAAGATGCGAGCACAGGAGACTTTGGAGTGGGGTATGTTGGAAGGCCAGGCATAGGCACCCTGACATACACATGTTTACTGATGCATTTTTTCCATTGAACTTGTCTCATGGGGATAATCATCAACATGTCAGTCACCACTGAGGAGCAGAGCGTCCCTGAATCTGCTGCTTTGACCTAACTCAGGAATTTAGACTTTCAGCTCTGAAGCAGAATGGCCTTATCAGCTGTGTGTGCTTGGGCATGGGAATGGTGTAATTGACCTGTAATACATTTGAACAAAAGCTGTGGAAAATACAGGTGCCTTTCCGTTTTGGAAGCATCACAGATATAACGTTAAGGCAACTGTTTAGACCTTCATTATATTTCCGTACTTGCTGAGAGGATGGGTCTTTCATGAGGTTAGCAATCTAATGGAGAATAAATTGCCTTACCAATACAAAAATCCATGAGGCTGAAAAACAATCAGTCTCAATTATGGTCCTCATCCCCGAGTTTCCTTCTCTGTAAGGAGATAGTCTGTGAATTGCAGCCTGGTGCAGGCAGGTGCAGTTCCCACCCAAATTAATGGATGTTGGTCCTGTGTCCCCACTGTTAATGAGTCGAATTCTCTTAACTGTTTCTTAACAAACAATGATCACATTATGACTGAGAACAGAACAGTTTTGCATTGTTTATATTGTCTGTTCGATTCAGATTATTAATGATTTTTAATTGGGAGTCCTTTACAAAAGAGAGATTACCAGCATAGACTGTCCAGCTTGAAATCTGTCTCAGTAAATGACCCTGAATAATTTAGTCTGTTGTGCCACCCAAACAGTGACTGATTGATTGATATTTTGACGTGGCCTGAAATATTTCTAAAATGTTTGAATTTAAGACAGTTTATGCCGGAGAATCTTAGAGATAATGAGAGCAAATTTAGTGAGATACAAGAGAAAAGTGCCTGCTTTAAAAGGGCTTCCTCCAGTTTAGGTTATCAAGAAACTGAAGAGCCTGACTTCAAACAGCAAACATCACTTACTTGTCTTTACATTCGCCTCTTCTAATTGAATTTAGTGCACTGCTGTATTTCCTCCAGAAAGTATATTGTTTTTAAATTACCATTTCAGTGCTATTACTCAAGGCTCCTGCTTCTAATGCTTTCTGACAGTTATCAGCATAATGAACCATAATGAAATGATGAGCAATCTACAGTGGAAACTCAATGTGGATTCCACTAGAGCTGTGTGGCTATGTTGTTAAGATTTGAATGCACATTAAAATAACACTGTCCTTATTTGTTTCCAAGGTCAAGGCTTTAAAAAAGGTCTGAAAGGTCTAAACACTTCAATTTTGTAAATGCTGTGGTCTAATATACGCCCTTAGCGCAATCTTCTGTTGCATTTAATATATCTTAGAGATAAATATTTGACCTGCATTTTCAAAAAAGAGTGAATTTACCTACCTAATAACTGTGCTTGCAAATGAGTAATTACACAGGGGCTGATTATTTGAGCATATGTTTATTATGATTGCTTAGACTACTAAATAAACAAATGTGCTCTTTTTTCCTTCAGCTGAACTTGCACCTTTTCGAAATTTCCAGACAGACGCTGATTATCACGGTTCTAGCTTTTAGAAGAATAAGAAAGCAGGGCACTGTCATGTTGGCTAGTATGTTGTAGGTAGGTTTGCAGGGGTGTTGCTGTGCTTCCTTCCCAGGGTTTGCACATTCGTCCTGGCACCACTTCAGTCTGAACTCTGCAGTTCAGTCTAACCTCTGTTGTTGGACCCCATTCTGTATAATATAAAGTATATGCCAACACAGATATTCAGATGTTAAATTTGTGTAATAATTCTTCCACCTCTTTATATATGTCTGTATCTTATTTTGTTCATAAAACATCATATAAGGTTGTTCATTATGCAAACAGTATGTCAAAACGCCTTTCAAGGTGCAGTACAGCGGTTGCAAGAGCAGAGGGAACAGTGGGTAGGCAGTATGGAGAGAATGATTTTTCTTTTCCACACAGGCTGGAAAAATAGACCGTGCATTGCTGCCAGACTGAGAGAAAGGGATTGTGAGTGATGGGAATCTCAAAGGAGAAGGCTGTCTCCCCTTGTCTGTGGTGACAGGCTGAAGGAATTGAGAAGATGTTGAATAAGAAGGGGAGTGGTTATGGCTTGAAGAGAAGAGACGGGAGTAATTTGACAATGTGTGTTTATAATCAGTAGACTTGAAATCATCAGTCCTTTAAATACAGCACCTGTTTATTAGCTGTCTTCTGATTTTCTGGCCAGAACCTTAAATTAACAGAGACATTTACTCAATTAAGTGGGGGCATTGATTTGGTTAGTCAGGACCCAGTTCTGTAGAGTCGTTGAAGTAAATTAAAGGGCTAACAGAGTAACAAATTCAGCAGTTGGCCAATGACAGAAGAACTTACTTTTCTGGCTGGATTTCTTTCCTGTCAGGCTGTCGGGTAACTTTCTGGTATCCGCAATGGAATCCTTCTTTTTATCTCGAAAGAGTGAACATAGGTAGTATTGTCTGCAACACAGTGTATTAGAGTAGATGTGACAATGTGCTTTAGCATACGTGGCAATGCAAAATGTTCTTATATGGTAGTTTTGGAAGAGAACCCCAGAGCCCACAAGGGTGGCACCTGGAAGCATCAGTTTCACAAATCTCTGCCAGTGGTAACTGGACCTCTTCGTTTAATTCGCTTAGCCTGAGGAGACGAGGAATTACTGATTGGATTGGTCTCCAGGTAAAAGGAACAAAGCCTATTGTGAAGCTGGTAACCAGGGTTCTTTTGGCAAGTAAACAGGAAATTGTACATGCCAGTAAAATGGGCATTTTATCATTGGCACTGATCCAAGATCCCTAGCTTGGCAGAACTCCCACTGAAGTCAAAAGAATCTTGCCTGAATAAATAAATTAAGAGTTGTTTACCAAGTCAGTTGCCTTATTAAAACCCAGTCATAATGCTAACAGTGCACAGAAAGGAGAGGTAGAAATCAAGCAGATGACTGATACTTCAAGTGGCTGCCGCATCTAGTGGACTGTTGCCTTTGGTCTCATAAGTCGTAAAAACACATAATCTATAATGATAAATGATCAGGAATAGCCAGGCGGACAAGAGGCGAGGGCTGTCCAGACTGTCAGTACTTGTGTAAATGAGCCCACAGCAACAGGAGACCTGTCCACAACTGCTGAAAGAAACAGTTAGTGGCAGCAGCATATACAACTGTCACAGGAAAAGTGTGGGCTTTATTTCTAAGACTAAACTTACACAGCCCAGGTGTTTACTCTCTGTTATAACTTGTCTTTCAGATGGTTAAAGATCAACAGCAAAGGCTTATCTGAAGGGCTTCACAGCTCACATGCTGAAACATTATTGACAGCTCCACAGTTATATAAGTTTAATGAAGCTTTATGAGATGGAAAGAGGAGGCCCAAAGTGCTTTTTCTTTCAGGCTGTGCCTGGCACTGCTTTGCCAGACATTTTAGTGAGTTTAAAGACATTGATTATTTAATAATTACTTTTTTTGCATCTCCTCTGAAAATAGTAACCTCTCTATTTCACACTCAGCCCTGCCTCCAGGGAGATGAATTTTAGGATCATGATCAAGTTAAAGAGTATTGATTAGAATTGTTAAAGGCTGTCTGAGCAATAACAGCATTATGAGGCCTTGCTGAGAGAGTAGCAGTGTGGTTACATCAGTGAGGCTGGCAGCATGACTAAAAGCCTTAGCAGAGCCATACTGCCTCTTAGTGCCCAAGCTAGCCCCTTCAAAGGTACTTGATGTACTTCCAGTGACATTTCATTGCTCTCTGTAGATATGTTCCAAAGGTCTTTGGAGTTGTTCATTGTATGGATCTTTTCTTTTTTGCACCTCTTTATTTGTTCTCTTTATTCTTGCTGTGTTGTACACAAAAGCTGGCTTTCAGATCTTGTATAGCAGATGTGCTAAACTTTTCACCGCTTCTGGTAGTGCATTTCTAGTTAGGTTTTCTTGCTATTAGATGGTTGGATGCTTACTCCCAGATGCCTGCTGCTCCTATAACTTATCAAAGACTTGACTGCTCCTCTGTAGTACAGCCAAGGCCAAGTTGCCAATTCAAAACAGGCCAGTTCATACAAGGCTCCTTTTAAACAACGGTGAGTCATAGCAGCCATCCCTGTTCTACGAATCTTGTTTATTATGTGGCAAATTAGCTCAAGATTTCTGAATACCCTGAGTTCCCTTTGAAATCACCGGAGATGAAGAGGGTCGGTGTCTCTAGAGCAGGCTCATAAAGACGATCCTTTTGTCAGTCCTGGTCGAAAGCCCATTGAAGCCTGCTGGTCTGCCTGATTGACTTTGATTAGCAAACACCGGTAGCTGGTGCTCTGCTGCATTTACCAGTGTGTTTACAGGGTTTTCTCAGTTTGAGGGTGAAGCTGGAAAGCTTCAAACTGCAGCAGGTTATCATATTATTTTTACTTTTTGTCAGAATAATTTTTAATCGTTATGAAGCTAAGGTCTAATTTTTTTGCCTCAAAAATGAAAGGTGATATTTTCCTCAAGGAGAATGCGGGAATGGTTAAAGAAGATTAAAGTCTTTTCTACATGCTTGAGGTTTTCTGATGTCTGGTGGGAATTGCCAGTGAAGCTTCCTTCCGATCTCACTCTGTCAGTGAACGCAGACCGAATGCAGGATGACAACCCACTTGAAAATAATTACCCATTGCCCTGGCTGCAGAGACATTTGTTACCTGATAGAGAAATGTGCACACACACACTGAGTAAATTATATTTGTAAATAAATTTTCTCCTTCTAGTGCTCAGAAGCTTCTTTCTGTTTGTTACTTAGTCTCATGCATAGCTATTGAAAGCATCTTTCTTCTAAAGGAGGTACATTTTAAATGCACTGATCTGGTGACTGACAGGATGCTCATAGCGAAGGCTTACCTTCTTTAGCATGTATACTTGAAATATCTCCATTAGCACGTCCATGGAGAGTGTGGGTTTCAGCTTGCATTTTTAATAGATTCCCTCCCACAGGTAGATCATTCAAGGTAATAAATATTAACCGTACCATAGGTTAGTAGTAAATAGATATGGTTACAGTCCAAATACTGATAATATCAGTTTACTTCTGGGTAATACCGCTGCCAAAATAAGCCACTACTGCTGTTAGTGGCTGAGGACAAAGCTGGCACAAAAAAAGGAGCTCCTGGTGAGGAGCCCTCTGCCAGGGGACAGGCTGGGGCAGAGAAGTGCAGGCAGGACGCTGTTTGTGGCTGGAGAGCTTGATTTTGGGTGCCATCAGAGTGGGTTTCTCATAAGTGCTAAATTCACTTTAAAGGCTTTAAGTGTCAAAGCCCTGTGCTGAAGGGCTTTTTAGTTTGTCTTGTTATATTTTTGTTTCTCCACCTAAGAAATAGTATCTAATGGTTACTCAGGTCTCATAAAATTGGCCAAACCAAAGCCCACAATTTTATCTTCAGTGCTTTGTCCATGGGACCTCTGAGAAAAGAAAAAAAGGATTTTTTTTTTTTATTTTGGTGAACAAAAGCTGTTTGCCCAAAATTTGGAGCTGCTAGTTGTCTAAAAGTGGGATTCTGGCATCCAGTCAACTTGGGGCAGCAGAGGACCAAGCATCAAGGTCTTCCTTGTTTCTTCTCATTTTATGGGACAACAAAATCACTTGGGAGCTGTTTTGCTGGGAACCTTTTTTTTGTCTTATTCTTCCACTGTCCTTTAATCGACGCCTCCTAACCATACATGGTTGCTGAACTAAATTAACTGGTTTAGTGAAGAAAGTATTCTTTGTGTCAGACAAGTCTGTCTGGTCCAGTTGTAGAAAACTGTAATTGAATTTACTGCATCCACCCACAGAGACTTTTAGAGAAGTACCTTGCTGGGCAGGTCAGTAATAAAAAAGGAAGATGTAAAACCAGGGATATTAAAACCTTTGTCATAACCATTTAAGCACAGTGCACTTAGAGTTCTACCTTCAGATCCCAGGGTTAGTTTCCAGAGGTATTTTTCAGTTGCATAGATTGGTTGGTTTACACCTGTAGGGAGAAAAGGTGGGCTGACATGGTTGGAGTCTATCTACATGCCAAACAAATCATGCCTGTCTGCCTGTCTCGCTGGAATCCCTCCAGCTCCAGAGCCAGCCACAGCATATTCTTTAACATGGGTTTGTGGTATATGGAGTTTGTTGTGGGGGAGGCTCTCTCCATTTGACTTGTAGCTTCACGGTGGTGCTGAACTTGCAGCCCTGGTGCACCCTGGTTAGACCCCGTCCTTGTGCACACCGAGGGTCTTGGTGCATGTGCTTTCCCTTTGGCATGCATGAAAGGATGGGCGCAACAGATCCCTGGGGACAGCAGAAATATTCACTCAGTTTTAGCTAATTGTTGGATTGTGGAATGGTTTGGGTTTGAAGGGGCCTTAAGGCACATCTGGTTCCAACCCCCCTGCCATGAGCAGAGACACCTTCCACACGACTAGGTTGCTCAGAGCCCTATCAAACTTGGCCTCTTTGTCTAATCGCGTTTGTGCTGTTTGGCTTTGAAATCATTCCTTGTGTTCAGGGTAGACTTTTTTTTTGTCCTTGGTGGAATGATTTTGCCAATTCCACTAGGTTGAACCTCCTACAATTGTTCTGTTATCCCCTAGTGGCAGGAAGAAAGAGGCTTTGGGATAACTTCCTCAGCAGGAGCACAGGCATTCGAACAACAGGCAAACAACCTATTGATGCTTGAGCTGACAACCTTTGATGGTCACTCAGTATGCAGGGTAGCAATTTATTCTCCTTGCAAATAAACAGTTTACTGAAATGTCATTACGCCCGGTGTTAGTCTGCAGCCTGCTTCACTTCACAGCCATGGCCCCCTGCCACCTGTACCCCACAGGTACAGGTCAGTCCCGGGCAGTGAGTTCATTACCAGGTCTTCACTGAGGAAGTTGTATGTGAGTTGCTTCAGTGCTTGGACCAGACTTGATTCCTGGTGTGAATCACAGAGGCTCCTTAACTATACCCGCAAAGACCTGTAATCCACAGAGGGCTGACACACAGGTCATGTACAACAGAGATGTTGTGTGGTCTGGAGGGAGCCGGTCCGGTGTTGATACATGCCCTTGTCATGGTTTTCATCAGTGTTGCAGTGGTATGCAGACTGGAGTGGGACTTGAGTGCTTTGTAGGAAGGGAGGGAGAGAAATACTGGTAGATGAAAAGTTAAAATGCAGTCTAAGGTTGTAGTAAGAGTGCTAAAATACATCAGTTCTTTTAGCACAAGTAAGGCTCACACTGTTAATGTCTTAAAAGCTCTAGTTTTCCTGAATATTCATTTGACATATGATACAGCATTGTCCTTAGGACAGACAGATCTGTATCTGTGTATGAAAGAGGCAGATAGATGTAATCGCTATAGCTTATTGCAGCAAGCGAAAGACAAACAATCTGCATTGCCCAATATGTTTCAGTAAATCTAATAGGAGGGTTGAGGACGATAGCAAGATTATCTTGACAAAGATTATTTGTTGCTAAACAGACTCTTCAATGTTTTCCTCAGTCCTGACACACAAGCTGAACTGCTCCACCCAGGGCCTTTCCATTTGTTTCATGGCTCAGTTGATTTCGATAGGTTTATTGTGAAGCAAGATTTATGGAGCCCCGGGAAGGAATAAAATGAAAAACTTCCGTTCCCTGTGTTCCCACAGAGGAGACCCCAGTGTCTGGTGATGGTGATGGTCAATGCTCTGGGTGGGGGATCTGGCTTTCAGGCCCTGTGATCAAACTGTGTCCTCTTCGCAGTCCGTGATGGGAGAAGTGCAAGCGGCTTGGTAGTTCCATCCCTCAGATTCTGTTGTCTTGAGCAGGGGAAGCGAGAGCATCTGGCTTCCTGATATCACAAAATGGACTTTAAAATTAGTTTTTAAAAATAAAAATGTCTAGATTTATTTTTCCTGTAGGAACTGTCACAATTTTAAGCTCTTCTGGGCAGTGTGGCAGTATTAGCTCCATGCTTCCAGAGCGCCAAATGGTTCATGCAATAGCATGCTTCCATCAGCAGGAGTTTTAAGAAAAATGCTGTACATCATGAGACTCAGAACAAAATCACAGACATTGGTACCATTTTCAGAGGCACAGCTCCTTGTCTTCCCTTTCAGCTGCTCTGTAGCTAGATCTTGCTGACAGAGGACAGGATTTGTGTGAGGGCAGTGGTCTGGCTGACAGGACCTTCTTTCTGCAGGATCCTGCTAGCTGGGTTTGTCCTGGAATTGCTCTGGCAATTCCAGCTTGCCATGGCCCTGAAAGGGTTTTCGTCTCTTCTAGCAGCAGTGGCTCTGTTGTCAGAAACAAAGCAAATCCTGATCACCACTGAAGGAAAGAGCATATACGCCCATGTTTCAACATCTGAAGCCAGGCCCATCAATTTGAAACTATTCCCCACTCCTAGTGCCAACAGCTCTATTGATGACTATGCTCCAGAAAGAAAAGAAATTGCTTTTCCCCTCACTGTAATGTCAGCCCACCATTTGGCGACTCCCCCGCATCTTCCTTTTCACGCTGGAGGTGGTGTGCTCATCTCTGTGACCTGCAAGCATCTGCTTCCCTGGTTTTCCACTTCGTTGCGTCTCTGTTTAGACACTGCAATGCCCTGTCCCACATACTAATTACTGACTTTTTGCTTCTGAGGAGCTTGATTCATTCTGGCACATTTTCCCATGTGAAACTGGACCTAGAGCCTTGGAAAATACCTTAATGGACGTCAGAGCAAGTCTGAGTTTAACCCCAAACTGGCTGCTGTGTCTGAGCTAAAAGGCACATCTTTTATGCTGAAACTGTGGCAGTATGAACCTTACTCATGTGGAGTGCTTTGCTTCACAAATACCCCCTGAAACGAGGGCAGCCCTGGCAGCGCCTGGTGTTGCTCAGGGAGGTGAAGTGCTTGCATAGGCAGCACCTTAACTCAGCCCTTCTGGCTGCGCTCCGAGTTGATGCTCTCGCTTGTGTGATTGCAGCAAGTGAATGATCTGTAAGAAAACGCCTTTTGCTTTTTCTTGCCGTTAAGCTCTTGCTGTTTCCCATAGAAGCAGTTTCTGTGCAGGGCTTGCTGCTGCCAGGAGCTGAGCAGCCCCTGGGAGGACAGACCTCCTCAGCTCCCACCAGCTCCATCAGCCTCTCCGGCGAGGTCAGACCTTCGCTGCGCAGCGCGGACTTAGACTTGCAGTCTGCTGAGGCTGCTAGTTTCCTCCAGTGGCTTTTGCTAGTTCTTCTGCCTCCTTGATAGTGCTGAGGGACTAATGCTACCTGGTGCAGCTGCCTGCCCTGAAGAGAGAGCCCTGGTGTGAGGCAGCTTTTAGGAGTTTTAGGGTAGATGAGTTTAGATCAGTTACTGCTCAGCAGTTCCTGTGCTGCCGCTCGAGTTCATGATTGCAGGAATGTCTTCCACCTCATTGCACTTGCTGGAGTGGCTCCTCTTTTGAAAAGGAGGTTCATGTATTTGCAGGCTAAGCAGAGACCGCTTTCTGCTGCCCAGGGAAGCTGGCAAACCCAGCTTTTGGGGGAAGGAGGGATTGTGGTGGGTCAAAGACACTGGGCTGAGACTTGGGAGCACTGTGACTAATTCTCAGATATGCAAGGCACATCTTGTGTGCTCTTGTCATCTCACCACATCTCTCTACCTCAGTTTCCATGTGATTAACAGAGATTAAAACCAGTATCTTTCCCTTTTATTTCCCTGCTAGTTTCTAAGTACTTTTGGAGCAGGAAATGTCTCTTACTGTGTTTGGTAACTGATCTTTGAGTAAAAGAGTTTTGTCGTTAGGAGTGCTAAATGCTGCCAGTGTATAAATAAATGTCATGAATGGCAGCCCGGTGGTGCAGCGAGCAGGAGGGCTCTCTATCGCAGGGGCTGGCCCCAGCTCCGTCTTCTTGCAGTAATTCTACCTGTGAGCCCTGATTAACTCAGCGTGCTTCAAAGGTTTGGCAGGAAGCAAGGATTTCCCTCTTTTCAAAATGAATATATTAATTTTGTATTTCTGAAGCGAGTGCAGAGAAACAACCTTTGCCCAGCTACTGTTGCAGCAGAGGCCTTTCATTTAGATACTGATGATAACTAGATACCTTTGACCTCTATGTAATTTAAGTCTCTTTTTCTAACCTGCCTCTCTTGAAAGAAAAGTTCTGTCTGCTGCTGAAAATGTGTTACATCCTGGCAGCTTCAAGCACAGACCCAAGGACATGCTACAGCCCTCAAAACCTTATCCTCCACAGAGTGCTCAGGTCTCAGGCTTCCTTTAGCTGCACCTGATGAATCAAGGCAACCAGAATTGATCTTCACCATAGTCACCTCTTGGCAGCTTAACCTCTTCACTGCTACACTTGAGGTGCTTTAATTTCAGCAGAGTTTCAGCATAATGTATTTGATTCCCATTTTACCCTGATGGCTGTTTTTGTACCTTTGGCATATGGCATTATGATTGATTTATTTATACACTTAATTAAACTACTGGTGTTGGCGTATCTTTTTTTTCTTTTTTCCCCATTTTCATAACATTTGACAAAGAACAGCAATGGAAAACCTGGTATGAAACTTGCCAGAACTTTCTCTTTCCCTTCCTTTTCTGTCAGGAAACCTGGCTGAACAGTTTTTGCATTCAAACGATCAAATGTATTTTGATAAAATTTAAGAAGCTTTCACAAACTCTCCTATTTCTTGAATAAAAAATTGAATTCATGACTTTCTGCAAAATTATTCCCAGTATTTTCCTGGTAATAATATTTGTGTTTAAAACAGGGAGTAATTACTAAGACTTGCTATTTTTACTGTATTCTGGTCTGGATCATTACATTTTGCAAGCTTTGTTCTCACTCTTTGTTTCATTTCTGTTTGATATATACCTTATGTCCTGTCTCGAAGTACTGTGTGTGTAGTCAGAGTCCCGTCATGCTCTACTCCAGAATATGCTGCCTTTCAATGAAGCTTTTTGTGATGTACAAAATACCCCTCTGTTTCATAGAGTTACTCAGAATCACTCTTGTTAAATTGAAGGGTACAAGAAGTGTCTCACCTCGGCTGTATCGAAATCAGATTAAGAGTCACAGGATTAGCTCTTCTGCATTTTCAGTTTTCTTATTGGTTTTGGGCCTGTGGGGATCTCAGCATATAAATAAGATTTCTGTTACAGAGTGAGGCAGGGCGCTGCTGGAGGCACTTTGCCCAGTGGAGCAGAACCGACCATTACAGTCCCAGCGGGTTGCTGGAGGTGCCTGGAGGAGCTGCCGCCTGCGGGCTCTACTTTGCCTCTGCTGCCCCTTCCCTGTGCTCAGCTCTGCACCTCTCT
Source organism: Amazona ochrocephala (assembly GCA_039720435.1). Taxonomy (NCBI): domain Eukaryota; kingdom Metazoa; phylum Chordata; class Aves; order Psittaciformes; family Psittacidae; genus Amazona; species Amazona ochrocephala. Next base: position 28,642,713 of record CM077884.1, on the reverse strand, counting down.
TGCCCAGGGAGTCCTCCGCAGCCTGCTGGCAGCTCTGTTCCCGAATCCTACAGTCCCTGTGCTGGAACCAGCTGGGAACTGTTTGGCAGTGTGTTTAGGAGTCTTAGTGTCTCCTGTCCCTGTGGTGCAAGAGCTGACATTGTGTCCCTGATTCAGCCTTGTTTCCAAGCTTTCTGCATGGTCTCTTGTTCTTGCCCAGTTTTCTTTTATCAGCTTTTCTTTCAGCTGCTCACCATATTTTCCTCTCCAATTCTGTCACATTCTCCAGCACTCCCCTATTGTAACCTTTATTCTCCGCCCTTCAAAGCGCTCGTTCTGTGTCCAGCTTTCTACTCAACTCTCTTTCCTGCATCCCAAAGTGTCATTTCCCAGTTGACGGCTTCAGTCTTCACTGAATGCCATCTGACATCAACTTGTCTAGAAAATACTGCACTTCTGTTCTTCAGAGGAAAATATCAGGAGATCAACAATTTCAATGAGAATCTGCCTGTAGGTAATGGGGGACCTTGAAAATCTCCAGTGAAGAAGGAGTTTTGTGCATTTGATGCTTTTCTTGGGAGGTCATGGAAAACTGAATGTAAAATATGTAAATGTCACATTTTTCATAACAAGGCCAAATAGTGAAAGTGAAAAAATACTGCTCTTTCAGGCTCATTTAGATCTGGAAAATACTGCTAATTGGTCAGATGAAGAGATCGGTTTGGTTTACCAGTTAATTTTTCACCTTTATCAAGATCATGGAGAAATAAAATTCTCTGTGCTCTCTGCTGTCCTTGACTTAACTGGGAGTTGCACATGCTCAATATCACCCTAAGCCTGAAAACACTAGGTAAACTTTTTGTCCATACTAAAAATGTGGACTTTTTCTTTCTAGGCCCTCCATCTGCTCCCCAGAACCTGATTTCCAATGTCAATGAGACATCGGTGAACTTGGAGTGGAGCCCCCCGCAGAACAAAGGTGGTCGGGAAGATGTCTCCTACAATGTGGTATGCAAGAGGTGCGGTGCTGGTGACCTCAGCCGCTGCCGGTCCTGTGGCAGTGGTGTGCACTTCAGCCCCCAGCAGAATGGCTTGAAAACCACCAAAGTCTCCATTACTGACCTCCTGGCACACACTAACTACACCTTTGAAGTCTGGGCAGTGAATGGAGTGTCCAAGCAAAATCCCAGCCAGGACCAAGCTGTGTCAGTCACTGTGACAACTAACCAAGCAGGTAGGAACCCGAACTCAAATTCTCTTTCTCTCTCTTTTGCCTGTTCTTGAGGAAAGCTGTGATTTCCATTACATTTAGCATTAGTAAATGAATGCGAGGAGTTGTAAGATGTGTAACTGGGTCAAACCCCTATTTTCTCATTATTTATATGGATAGTTTAAATTCTTTAGAGCTAGAAAAACAGGAGAGTTTGACTCCTGTAGCTGGGAGCAGAGCTCTGCTACAGGATGCTGTGAGGACGTAGGGAGGCATTCTGCAGAGGCAGAACAGTACAGCTGCCCTGGGCAGCGCAAAGGGTCTGAGCCAGGGTCATCAGCAGCTTGGCCCTTTGTAGGGGAGACCCTGCACATGGACACAAATATGACCTTGGTGCTCACAGAGAGCAAAATGCGCACTTGGGGAGCATAGGATTATGTTTTTGCCCCCTCCCAAAAGGGCTGAATAAGACTGAAAAAGAAGAATGAGCTGATGCTGGCTTGCCTCCATGCCCTCTTTCCTCTCCTGCAAAGTCAGTTAGATTCTGTCCCGTTGTTAAATAAATACCTTCTTAACCTGCTGCTAACCACGTTTCAATTGATCAGAGCTGACATTGCTTTAGAAATCCTATATGAGCCTTCATCTCATGATGGCTGATTTTTGTGTTTTACTCATCTGGGAGAGTGATATACTATTTCTGTTTATACCTGGTTATTTCAGATACCCAGTTCTACTTTTTTCAGTCCCCTGTGCTTGACCTAGCAAAGACTGCTGCAGCAGATTGTGGTTTAGTTCTGATGATCATTTGTATCAATTTTCCCTTTAATTACATGAAAACATTTCTTGTTTGCAGCTTGCTAGGGTTTCAAGCACAGGGTTCCAGTTGAATTTTTAATTTAATGCACAAAATGTATCTGAATATGACACTCTTCTATATGCAAATTAGATATCCAGACTGTCAGACTGGCTCCAAGACCGTCAAACCTGTTATCTAATCGCTCACAGCGCTGATTGCCTTCCAGTCCCACAGATGTTGCAAGCATTCAGCACATTAGAGCATAGCTTACAGGGTTATCATTTATCGTTAGACTTATGATGTATGGGACAATATTAATTTTGTGTATTTGGATAGTACTGGCCTGTATAAATATTTTTAATTCTGTTTCCTAATAGATGTATGTGAAAAATAGCTATGCATAGTCTAAATCTACAAATTTTAGCTGTAGTCAAGAACACTTCAATATTAACAGTGAGAGATACATCCAGTTTTGCAGTGACAGTTACAAGTGAAATTGTCAAGTCCACGCTGAAGCTGCTTTGAAAATCTGGTCCAGTGTTTTTTGTTCTTTACACATACAGTTGACAGCATCCCTTTTAAATTATGATTCAAAAATTCAAACTATCACTTTGCCTGATGAAAGGAAGGTTAATAGAAAACAGGGGCTATTACGGAGTCTTGGGAGAAAGCTGCGGGAGAATGCTGTCATACACTATACGAAAAGAGAAGGTTGAGAACAGCAGCACGGACAGTGTTTTTGTGCTATGAATGCCTAGCAGAGAGTATTTCTCACTGATTTTTGGCATGTGTAAGGATTAGTGGATGCATATATGCATGAATAAGTGAGTGGGATCCATCTACCGTGTGAAAATTCTACCATCTTATGCTTTAATATGCAAACTGAAATCTGATTGAATATGCAAATAAGAATTGATTTTGTTTATTATCCATGAGTAGCAGTTCTTCACATCAGAAAATTTGTATTTTTGCCAACCTTTCAGATTTTGAAACATGCCCAGTCTATCAAATGCTTCAGAGGGCTGGAGAAATCTGTACTGGTACAAATGAAAATTAACTCCAAGTTGCCAGCGTTCTCCCATTCTTCATCTAAGTGTGTGTATTCTGCTGCATAGAAGATCTAAATAAAAATGTGTGGCCTAAGCCTACAGATCTCAACTGCGATAAATAGTCCTTACATATGCAAATAATCCCATTGATTTCAGTGAAACTGCTTGCTTGAGTAAAGGTTTGTGAAGTTGGACCCTTGGGTTTTTCGAGTACTGATCTGTTTAATCATTGTAAATGTGTGTCTGGGGTGCATTAAAATTCTTGTGCCATTAATTTTCTTTTGCTATATTTTATTATAAAGAAATCATGTTATGATAGAGCTCTGCCACAGGCTTGGTTTTGATCTCGCACCTTTCTTACACTAATGTAAAGCTACCTTGGTTTCTTTGGAGCAATTTCTAAAGTCGGATTAGAGCCAAGATCTCCTTTAATAACACTCCCCGTTTTGCTAATAAAAATTAGACTACCAATGCTGAAAATCTGTAAACAACTTTATTGGTTTTGATATCTTATGCCTATGCTTTCCAATATTCAATAGAATGCCAGCCCCTATAGAAGGTGGCATGCCTTGGGAGAAGGACTGAAAACAACGATAAACCAGTTACTGGTGTGCTCAGCACTAAACTGAAGAAATGTGTTGCAGTGACATAAAAGGTGCAGCTGAAAGGCACAGGTGTTTGTTTGCTTTTGCCATTTTACTCCTGGAGATAATGAAATGAGGCAGTTTACTTTCCCCTTTGTTTAGAAACTCTTTTCAGTTTCCAATACTTTAGAAAAATGTTTAAATGAAAATAAGATTGTGCCATTCAGAATAGGATGAAAAAGCATTTGAAAATGTATTTTCCCTGCTTCCTTCGAAAAGGTCCTGGGTTTTATAGCTTTTGTTTGTTTTTAAAAGAGAGAAGCTAAATTTTAGGCTTTGAACCAAGTAAAAATTTCCATCTACAAATAAAATACTTCAATGTTGTGACATTTTAAGACATTCTGAATGGTGAATTCAGCTCGTTACTCTACATGTTTAGTGTAATGATTTTTTTGAGATGAGAGCAGATATTCTTTTCCCATGTAAGCTTAAAAAGAAATTAAAGAAAGCAAAGGATGAAACACTGAGCTGTTGAAACATGGAGCCAGCACCCTTAGCACAATGAGTACTGAGAAATGCTGATATTAAGGGTCTCCACCAGTAGTGGTGGCTTTTGTGGCTTTCTGGTTTTGATCAAATGAAATCAGCACTTTGTCCATCTTTTAAAGATGTGAAATGATTTGTGGAAGGGATGTAAACCAGCAATTCTTATGTGATGCTGCTAGGAGAAGCTAATTTCAGTGAGAATCCTTACCAGACAGTTGACTGAATAGCTCAAAATCTCCATTTGCCTTTTTTTTCTTTTTTCTTTTTTATTGCTAAGGGTAATGCTGTGAAGCTGTTCAAAATTAAAAAGCAAATTTCTCACTGAAGAGACCTTGTTCACAGCAAGCGGGAAGCTTTTGTTGGGTCTCTTTTTAAAAAGGCACCAAACAGTTTATATTTGTATTAAAGATCACAGCTGAGCTGTTCAGGTTTCCAGCCTGACAGCCAGGCTCACATCTAAGCTCATCTGTGTGCGTGCCCGAGGGGCCAGCACGGCAAGGACAAGGTTTTGCACGGATGCTAAAGGCATTCACAGGGCAGGGAGCAGTGGGGAGGGGGGGAAACCTACACAAGCTTTAAATACAATTTTAAAATCCAAACTCATTATGCTGCTTGCTTTACTCCCTTCATTTTGTTTGCATTTTATGAGGGATGGGTGTCCTTCTGGCTTCTCTGCTTGTTGGAGTTCAAACCGTTGATATTTCCGAATAAACAGACTGCCTGATGAATTGTTACCTTGTTAAAGCTCACCTTGGGCTCGGTGTTTCCGTAAGTGGACCAGCACAGCTAGATGAAGGCTGGATGTGCCAATTAGGATAGAATACGGTATAAATAAGTAAACTTACTCTTTCTGCCATTGCATCAGTCTGGATGTTTTCAAGCTGCCTGTGCTCAGGATCAGGAACTGATCTTTCTTACAAATATCTCAGGCGCTCTGTCCCACTTTCCCCTCTTTTTGTTCTCTCTCTTCTACCCAGGTCCTTTGTCTTGGCAATCCCCTACACCTTGCCTGTCTAGCTGTCTGTTCACCTGTCTCAAAACTGCTTCATCTCAAACGCAGAGCAGTGTGGCTGGCGCTGCTGCAGTCCTTCCCCCCTTCTTTCGTATGCTCCCCCAGTCCCTCACCGTCACTCAGAGCCCTGCGGTTGTTCAGTATCCATTTCCAGGCAGGAAATAAAATAGGTCATGGTGCCACCAGGATTTGAGCACCGCTGAGGAGATCTATGTGAATTGAGTATTCTTCTGGGACAGGCTGCAGTGGTGGCGACCAAATTGTGATGAACTCAAAATACTGACATTCAGTGCAGGGAAGGAAAATGTCAACTGTTAACTCAGTTTATTTAGCCTTTAGGTTTGTTTGTGGTTTATGTTCTTAATTCCATTACTAAAAGGGAAAAAAATCTGAAAGATCCTGATCCTTTGAGAATGATTGTGTTTTAAGATAGAAATGGCGGAAGAGGGAAGTGGGAGTTATTTGCTTCCAGATGAATAACAAGTTATACTGGACTTCTTAGTAGGGGAATGTATATTCCCATTTTGCGTTTTGGTGGGTCTTCTTTGAGAGCCCACATTTCCTTTCAAATGCTGATTAGCATTCCTCATGTGTTGTACAGAACAGCACAGAAAAGGCATATAAGGCCTTACATTCTGCCAGCATGGTTTAGCCTGTGCAGACCTACGTCTGCAGCCAGTAAAAATTCATGGGCATGCATTGCCCTTGGTCAGTGTGCACTCCTCATATTGACAAAGTAATAGTTGCTCAGGCAGATCAAAAGCAACACATGCCAAGGCCAGGAAACCTAAGGTTTTCAGTATTTTCTTTTTAATGTGCTGCTTTCCTGGGTATTTATAACTACGCTCTAAAGAACTGCTCTGTAATGAAACATCAAAACCCATTGTTAAGTAGATTTCAGTCACAGGGCTTTCGTTAGGTGACTTCCTGAATACCCTTGAACTACTACTGGAAAATAAAATTAACAGATACTCTGAGGATCGATCGATTCATCTGATTCTCTGCACTCCATCATGTTCTCTGGGTATAGTTCTGCTTTCAGTATGAGTAACAGTAAATCATTTCTGTTCACTGAGAGTGAACATAACATCTTTTGATTTTGTATGTGGCGATATTTACGAGCATACCCAGAATCTATCGATAGGGAGGTCATGAAAGAAGTTAATTTTGCTTTCAGAAACAGCAAGATCTGTAGTTGTTCAGAATGCTGTAGTTTTATGCTCAGCTATTGCAAAATTTACCTTTTTTTTTAAATGCAGTCCTGGTGATGAGCTGTTTACTGTTGTGTTGAAATGTGATTTTGAAGGGCTGTGTTTGTGTTTGTGCTTGTGAAGGCTGGGTTTGTGTTTGTGATTGTGAAGGGCTCCTAAGGAAGACATCATCTCCAAATAGCCAGGAAGAAGCTCTGTGATCTTGAATACAGGATTTCGCATACAGTTGCATGACAGTTTCACAGGCCCTCTAAATAGCGTAAACTGACAACTAAGTCATTCTGTTCTGACATCACCCTTCCCTCGTGCCTGCTGAGGACGTCGGGAGGCTCATGCAGATCAGCTCCCCTTTCACGGCTGGTGGGTTTTCCAGTCCAGCTCCCCGCCTGGCTCCCTCGGGAGGTGCGGGGACGGGATAGTGCTGGTGATGTACAGGGTGTTGTGGAGGTCAGGATTAAGGTGCTGGGACAGGCTGTTAAGGAGGGAAGTGTTTTCGATCAGTTACAAAGTGGTGTGGTTTGCAGCAAGTTGGACAGCCCAGCCGGGAAGCTGTGGAGGTGGGTAAGCCCCAGAGGAGTGAGTGACACTGCAGATGCTGGGCACAGCAGTACCGGGCTGCAGCTTTCCAGACATCCAGGAGTCAATTCAGTTTTATTATTTCTATTTTAACTTTTTTTTCGAAGTTCTTGCTATCAGCATGGTCCCACCCTTTCCAGTTACTTGTTCCCTGCAGCCAAAGGATACAGGAGTCCTATTGCAGGCACACAAACCCCAGAGGAAACTCGTGCATATAGTTGGGTGTGTTTAAACAGTCACAGCACCCTGGACACCCAGTTCCCCACAAGCCTGATTTAAAACAATCTCTTGGCAAACATCTGAATGCATGCCAGATGTCCAGAGCATGGGATGTGTGTGTGATACTTCTAGCTGCTGCGTTCTTGTTTTTCTGCAAAATGTCAGGGCAATGGAACAGGGGAGTTGTAAAGAGGTGTTTTGCTTTAAAGGTGTTTGTACTCAGGATGATGGATCAGCAGTCTCCTTGTTCCTCAAATGGAGCTGTGGCATGCGTGAATTCAGCGGGGAAAGAGATTCAAAACTAGCAGGCAGGGACTTGAAAAAGGGGTGATCCGTAAGCGTGACACTCTGGGTGATTTGTTGCAGTATCTTGCAGAATTCCAGGCTAATTTTATGCAACTTTCTCATTTTGAATCTAAACCAGCATGGTTTCTAAGGCTTCACAGTTGTCTGCTAGTTACAAACAGCAATCCCCCTCCACCCCCTGCCCTGTACACGTTTTCAAGCAGAAGGCTTGAGACAAGTTGTGGGCTGTAGTAGGGTTTCACCTTCTGTAGTCGGTGAGGTGACCTGTGAGGCTGTGCAGGACAGTGACCTGCCTTATTTTTCCCTCGCTTCGTCTCTCTGAGGGAGTTGTGTTTTGGCTTTTTTTTTGTCTGAAGATTTACATTGGAGGAAGTTACTGCGAGGAGTTCTTAAGCAAACCAAACAGTGTATTTTGGGAAACCACAGACCTTTCAGATACAAATGCAGTGGGAGATCCAGAAAGAAGATAAGTGATCCCCGCACAAGAAATCTGGGAATTGCATGAAAGCAAACAGGAATACTTTTGAATGGGCAAATTTCTCAGAGCCTCAGAGATGTCATGTGTTGACCACTTTAGATTTCTTCTTCTGCATGTTAATTATGTGTGTAAGATAATGTGTCTGCGTAAGGAGCTTCTCCAAGCTGACAGATGCAAGTGGGAGTTTCTTATTAACAGCCCTGTGTTCTTGCACAGGCTTTAACCGATGGTCTGTAATGAATGCATACTTATAAGCATACGTGCTCCAGTCTTAGAAACAAAACCGGGAAAACTATTGTTGGGAGGGATTAAATTATTATTTTAAGGTAACTACAGCTTTCCACAAAGAAATAATAATTAAAATAACAACTGCCTGCTTGCTGGCAAATCAGCCTGCACCACCCATTTCCATGAATTTGTATTCAAGGTGGGGGATACAAGTCTTGGTTGGAAAGAAATAAGAAACCATTGCTTTCTAAAGATCCTTTACTAAACAATCAGCTTCAGGGTTCAGCGAACAGCTTAGACAAGTTGCATGTTGGATAGAGCCAAGGAGAAATTGCAGCATTTAAATAAAAGTTTGGTTACATTTTTGAAGAGATCTCATGGTTTCCTGTGGGAAAAGGAGGTTAGTTACATATCCTATGGATATGGAGAAAAAACGTGTTTTATTTCAGGACTGGGTAGCATTGACCGTATTTAAATTGCATAAATCTGCTCTTAGGAGGCATCAAATCGGATCAGTGATGTTCCCAGTGCTGCTGGTACAGACGAATAGTTACCAAACTGGCAGAGATGAAGTTAGAGTCCTGCAGCTTTTATTTGCTCTGGACTATTTAATTGCATGTTTCTTTTCATTGGCAGCACACAGTGACATTTCGCATTTGCAAAGCTTGCTGTCCAGTCTGAGTGCTTACCTCAAATGATTGTGAAGGAAATATTTCCATGTAGAAGGAGATTTTGCCAAAAAAAAAAAAAAAAAAAAAAGTTTGTGGCCACCAAATGTTCAGATGGGCTTCTAAATTTTCTAGTTGTGTCTGCAGTTTACTAAATTAATTAGAAAGCAGCCAGAGAGACAGCAGAGTCCAGTCTGTAGTTGAGCAACAATAAAAGGCTTTGGAGAACTTTATCAAAGCTTCCATTAACCCCCTGCTGATGTCCTCAAACAGGATTTTTTTGAGAGACTGGAAACACAAAAGCCAGGCTGCACAACTGCCCCTGTGTGTCCATTCACAGGTTTTAAATGCACACAGTTACTAATTAAAATGCCATGCAGAGCAGCACAAATAAACATCACTAGTCCCTGAAGCCCAAGGTTTCTGCACTGGCTTATAGTTTGGAGGGCAGGATGCTGAACTGCCCCCATAAGGGTGGATAAAGCAGTCCCCTTTGGTTCAGATATTCTGTCCTTCTGTAAGAGTTGCAAACCGTGTGTTGAGTCCATCCGTTGGCATGAAATCACACTCCCAGAGTGCTGTCCCAAGGCAGCCTGATATGCTTTATTTAGTTGTTTTGCATAGCATTGCATTAAGCTATGAGGACTAAACAGAGCTGTGGCATGCCTGCTGGATCTCTGTAATCATGTTTGCCAGATTTTGGCGGACCTCAAAATGCTGAGCACACGAGTGAATACTGCTCCTTTCATTGAGAAATGTCACTTCAGATTTAGCCCCACGTGTGAACTGGTGTGCAGGGAGCGCTTTATTAGTATGGCAGGGCTCCAGTGGGCTTCCCCTCCCAAACAAAGCAGGCAAATGTGTAGCCTCTATCTGCATCTACTTGCAGGATTTCATGGCGTCTCCTTAAATTAAGGTAATCTGCCTTCATTACTAAATTCGAGAAGCAGAGTTCCAGAGCTCTTAGTATTGCACTCTTGAGAGAAGGGATTCAGGGTCTCTGAAAGTTGTGTTTGTAAACTGATAATAACAAAAATTGATTGTGGTTTTGGATTTATTTTATTTTTTTTTTTAATAGTCTAGAGAGCTGTGGGAAGCTCAAGCATTGGTATTTTACTTCTCCGGTCATTTGCATTTCAAAACATTCCTTATGGGAAAGTGCTAGTGTAATTTAAAAGGAAATGATAACTATTGTCTCACCCTTCTGAACCATTCCTGCAGAATTTATGAAGATTTTATCCCTGCTATCGAATTCTATCACCTAGTCTTAAAAAGGTGATTGAGTGATTTTGATTTTTTATTAAATGCTTCTACTGTTCATAAAATATCTTTGGTTTTGCCTGTATTAAAATCCATTGAAAGTATCCTTGGATTATTGCAGACAGAAAAACCCTTAAGCTGTCATGTGCTTTGGATATAAATGTCTTTCAGGTCCGTAGATTACTGAAGGCTAAAAGGAAAGCACTGAAGGTTTTAATTAGCTTTTTATTATTTTTAATTTTCTATGTGCCATGAAATGGTCCCATCAATAAATAATAGAGTAAGACAGTTCTGACCAAGCAAAATAGGGAGGTATAGTGGACTGGAAGAGGCGTCCCATATATGAATTAGGTTTTGTGTGGTGCCCATTTATTTTAGCAAACAAATAAAGGCATGATCTCAACACAACCCACTACAACGGCTCCCTGGGAAGATTGTGCTTGTCTTGGTAACATACTGCGTTCTTTAAATCTGTCCTCTGAATCAGCCTCAATTTATCTTTCTTAGCATAAAAGGGAATGCAGATGGAATGGCTGCAGCCTCCCTTCTACTTTATCAGGATATTGTGCCTGCACATAAATAAGACAGAAAGTGACTGGAATATGTAAGTGGCTGAGTGTTAAATCCCATGTTTTTCAAGCTCCCTTGGCACTCTGGGACAGGGTGGCCAAGGGTTGTTCTGTAGGAGCTGCAGAGATTTGTGGGCTCTCCATCACACTAGAGACATGATGAGCAGACCCAGTGGTGCCTTTCCAAGAGTGTCTCAGCTGTTCGCTTTCACTGCTGCCCATGCTGAAAGTTAAAACTGCAATTATGCAAGTACTGATTTGAAGAGAATGGACTGGGCTCAAAGGGAGACTTCTTTAGCACTGCTTGCAGATGTGACATTTTTCTTCAGAGAATATTTTTGTTTATAATTATTACATTGACAAGCTGCAAACATCACAGGCTAGAGGGGCTTTGTAGCACAGGAATTTCCTGACTTATTTTCAGTCTGACTGATTCTTAATTGGAAGTTACCAGCTTCATCTGTATCAAGTGACAAGATAATAAAAGTTTTGGACCTGTTGATGACAAAACTGAACTGAGAACAAAACTATGACCCTTACAGGGGAGGAGATGTAAGGTGGAAAAATGCTTTCCATGCTGTTGGAAGAAGAAATTGTTTTTAAATTTCAGGTTCTGAATGAAGATTATATTCTTCATTGCAGTTTCCATCCTGTGTGCTTCTCAGTTCCACCCTGTAAGTAGTCTTTGGGGCTCTGGCCTGAGAGGGGAGGAAAGACCTGCCACAGAGATCTCATTGGGAACTGGGGGCAGTGTCCTTCTGTCTGCTACAAATCTGGGACTGAAAATGAAGGTCGAGACTTGGAATACAGACTCATTTATGTGATTACTGAGCTAATTGGGGATTATTGTTTTCACTAGCTTTTGTTTGCCCGGACTGTAGCTCAGTACTCCTCCAGGATAAACATGGCTGATTTCTTTGTACAACTCCAAATCTTCATGAAGTTGATTTTTTTTTTTTAAATTTATTTTATAGGATTTTTATTTCTATAGGATTGAAATTGTTCAGACTTCGTAATGGCACTTGCATTGCACAGGAAACTTTACCAATTAGCTTCTGTCTGTTTTCCGCTGAGGCAGCCACCTTTAATTTTTAACTGCTTGTTCGATTTGGGGTTTTTCTAATTGACACCATTTTGAAATTAATAATGCACTAGTTTGCAGCATCCAGCATCAAGCCGAAATAATGAAAACCCTTTATAAGTTTAATTATGTGCCATCTATGATGTAATGGGTTGTGGACATCACGAACTAAGATTTTAATTTTAAGCTTTATGTGTTCCATGAAGCTTAAGGCTCTTCCTCAGTTTGTCCCTCATCACTTTGTTTTTTTCTTAAAAAAGTCACAAAACTTGAGGTAGCTTTGCTTTTTGCAGCAACACTGTGCGGAATGCAGTTTTCTCTCTCATCAGGTCTGTTAATGATTTTCAATTTCCTGAAGAAATATGCCTGTTGTGGATGAAGGAGAAGGGGCTTGATTCAGTACCAGTGAGAGGTAGCGTGTGAAAGTGAAGTGTGCTGCAGTCTGATTCTCTTTTCCAAAAGCACAGAGGACCTTTTCACTTGACACGGTCTAGTGTGTGGTGTCCCTGCCCATGGCAGGATGATGGAACTAGATGACCGTAAAGTCCTTTCTGACGCTACCTGTTCTATGTTTCTATGATTCTAAGAAGAGGAACTGTGGTGGTGAGTGTGGCAGAGTGTCTTGTAGCACCTTGGAAGAACTGAGGATGTCCAAGTGCTGTCAGACCAGTGACCTTCACAAAGTGCTACTAGCTTGAGCACAGAAAACCTAAATCTTGATTTATTCTCAAGAGTTTCTCAAGAGCCCAGAGGCAGAGACTGTATCATGTTAAAGCCATCTAACCTTTCTACAGGAGGTACTTTACTGGAGTTCCAGTTGAACACTCTGAACATCAACTGTAATTAAAATGTATAGATTGTTCAGCTAAAATGTAAATATAAATGCAAACCTTCTTCACCAGCCTCTTCTGTGTGATGGAGCTTAAAGTGGATAAAGGTGAAGTTCCTTAACTTTGGTGACTTTGCAGTTTATTGCTCTCAAGCCTTAAGATACGAATTGTGGGGTTTATTGTCAGGTGAATCCTTGGTTTTGATTCTTTTAGGTGCTGCAGGCCCGGGAGGGCATGTTTGAGACCCAGCCTGCAGTTGCTGTTGGGACTGTGTATCACAGTTGAATTAAAATGTTCATAATTTTATTATCTTTTCTTCCTCCCAAATTCTTGTGTTTGTGACTTTGGGTGATTGATCTGAGAAGCCCCAGTGGCAAAGTCTAATTGTCTGCTATTACTGTAGCGCTTCAGAAGCCAGGATGAGACAATGTGGCCAAATCTATTTATTAAAATAGTAAATGCTGCTTTAGCAAAATGAGTCATAGCATTTATTTATTTTGTTTAGAAGATGCTTCAGTAGTTTCAAAGCATCTAAGTGGCATGTAGGGCAGAGGCTTTTATTTGTCTGGATTTCAGAAAGGCTTTTAAGCAAATTTTTACAAAATCTAATGTTCTTAATGCTGAAAGTAAGTGACAGAGGAAGTTATTTAGCACATATATATATCATCTAGGCATCCATGTTTCAAGCAAATAAACAGTAATAGTTTAAGAATCAAAGACACAATAGCATTAGGAGATGTGTTGCCTTGAGTATCAGATCACACATTTGCCCTATCGTGGGTTAAGCTTTGTATCGTAACTTGGTGGTAAGTATAAGAAAGGACCAAGGAGCAGAAGTGAGACTTTCTATTAAAGCTAATAGACATCGGGTGAGTGTTGTCCTTTACAATATGAGACAAAGGGTTGCTCCTTGGGGATAGTAATAGGACAGGGTCAATAATTTTGACCCGATTGTTTTATGGATTGTTGATACGCTATTGTAAGTTGTTCAAAAGCTGCACACAAGAAGCGGTTTGCAGGGGACAGACACAGTAAGTTATTTTGTTGGTCCTGTACAGCTCTACCCTTCTCATCTGTTGGCTCATGAAGTGTGTACAGACATGTCTGAACTCCTCTGACTGTGGGCAGGAGGATGGGAAAATGGGAGGAGTAGCTGGATGATTGACTGACATGAGCAATGGCACAGAGTGTGGTAGAAGGGGACTTATTTGGGGGCATCTGATGTATATTTGAGAGAAGCTTTGATTTCCTTCTGGAGGGGGAGTGGAGCAGCTTATTTTGAAAAGGCAGCTCAGCAGCGATATAAAGGTGAGGGTGGCTATTTCTGGGGAGGAATTAGCTATGGTGGCTACTTCGGCCTTCTTGCAATGAGCAGCAGGGTATGTGGGTGAGGTAGAGTTGACCTGAGGGAATGACTATAAGTGGGTCATACTGCTCCAGACTAACTATTTTGAGTAGTTAGGGGATGCCCTGTTTCCAACATTGTTATCTGTTTTAATAACTAGAGGTTATGGTCTCTGATTTCTCATTCTGACTCTCCTAGAGCTACTGTAGCCTGGGGTGCTACACATTGTGTCCCAGCATCAATGGTTTCTGGCGGTCTGTGCTTGCTGGACCAGCATCTGGGAAGTAAGAGAATGATTACAGCACATGCTTCCCAGGAGTGTTCAACCCAGAACTGGGTCATAGGATCCTACCTCTAAGTGTGACTGGTCTGGGCCCTGAGAGGACTCCAAGAGTTACCACAGTCTCTGTCTGGAGTGCATGGCCCATTTTCTCTGCTTCCCTCAATCCAAGCAATGAAGTGAAGCATCAGTGTTGGCTTCTTCAGGCTACAAAATTTATTGTTGTTTATATTGGGTCAGATTCTAACCTCAACTAGAGGGAAGAGTAACTGCAACATGACCTGCTTTGTGACCAGCGGCTCCAAACCTGCTCAGGTCAGACAGCTGCTGACTAATTCCCCATCTTAACAAATTGCTTGTAGCTCTAGAGTTTCTTAGAACAATTCATAGTGCTAAGTACGCTCACCCTTCTTGTGTTAATCATTCTAGTTTAAGCATTTAGAAATGTTTCCGTGCTGGTGTTTTCTAAGTGGCTGTAATGCTCAGACAGATTTTTATAAATTGCCTTCAAACTGAAAGACTTGTTTTCCTGTTTGTTTTAAACTGGCATTCGTACATACAGGAAATACACAGTATTCTGCCATGTTTCTGTTGGCAACTATTAAGTTATCCTTGTCAGAACATGCCAACAGGATTTCTTAGCGAGCTAGCAAAAAGAAAACAAGCAGTTCTCAGGCTAAACAGACCCCATGCTTGCGTTGTAACACAGATCTCTTGCTAAATGCTATGTAGATGCTATAGTCTTTTGGTTTAAGGCAATCTTTGGGATTGCAGATTGCAGATTGAGATCTTTGGAGTTACTCCAGACCTGCATCGCATTAACTGACATCATTATTTGGCCTTCAGAATTGGAGGGCCAATACCTGAAAATAATGTATTGCTGTCAAGAGCTCGTCCTCAGAAAT
The DNA here is from genome assembly GCA_039720435.1 of Amazona ochrocephala. Lineage (NCBI taxonomy): Eukaryota > Metazoa > Chordata > Aves > Psittaciformes > Psittacidae > Amazona > Amazona ochrocephala. Next base: position 28,627,581 of record CM077884.1, on the reverse strand, counting down.
TAATAGCCAGAATAAGCTGTCTCCTGGATGTGCAGAATCTTCTTTGTCACCCCTGTCTCACTGCAGTTCCTGATGTAAACCACAGGAATTGTGGTCAGATCTCAGGTCCTATAATTGGTTTGACTGCAGTGAGAGCAGTTCTGGCATGCTGAAGTAGTCTGTGCAGAACTGGACATGCAACCCAGAAAATACATAGGCTCTTTGTGGGTATTAAGCAGCTATTGCATGCCAGTCAGTCTCACCTTGTTGCCTGGCAAGATCATGGAGCAGATCCTCCTGGAAACTATGCCAATGCACATGGAAAATAAGGAGGTGATTGGTGACAGCCAGCATGGCTTCACTAAGGGCAAATTGTGCCTAGCAAATTTGGTGGCCTTCTATGATGTGGCTACGGCACTGGTAGATAAGTGAAGAGTGACTGACGTCATCTACCTGGACTTCTGCAAGGCAATTGATATTGTCCCTCACAGTATCCTTGTCTCTAAACTGGAGAGGCATGGATTTGGCAGATGGACCACTTGGTGGATAAGGAATTGGTTAGGTGGTCGCACTCAAATTGTTATGGTCAACCGCTTGATGTTCAAGTGGAGATCAGTGCCAAGTAGCCTTCCTCAGGGGTTGATATTGGGACCGATGCTTTGTCAGCAACATAGACAGTGGGATTGCGTGTGCCCTCAGCAAGTTTGCTGACAACACTAAGCTGTGTGGTGCGGTCAACACGCTGGAGGGAAGGAATGCCATCCAGAGGGATCTTGACACTCTTTAGAGGTGGGACAGTGCAAACCTCTTGAAGTTTAACAAGGCCAAGTGCACTGCACTTGGGTCAGGACAAGCAGTACTGCACTTGGGTCGGGACAATCCCAGGCACAACTACAGGCTGGGTGAGGCTTGGAGTCAGAGCAGCACTTAGGAGAAGGACTTGGGAGTGTTGGTTAATGAGAAACTCAGCATGACCTAGCAGTGTTAGCTCGCCGCCCAGAAAGCCAACCATGTTCTGGGCTGCATCAAAAGAAGCGTGGCCAGCAGGTCAAGGGAGGTGATTCTGCCCCTCTACTCCGCTCTTGTGACACTCTATCTGGAGTACTCTGTCCAAGTCAGGGGCCCCCAACATAAGAAGGACGTGTAGCTGTTGGACCAAGTCCAGAGGATGGCCACAAAGATGATCAGAGGGCTGGAGCACCTCTCCTATGGAGACAGGCTGAGACAGTTGGGCTTGTTGAGCCTGGAGGAGAGAAGACTATAGGGAGACCTTAGAGCAGCCTTCTGTAATTAAAGGGGCCTACAAGAAATCTGGAGATGGACTTTTTACAAGGCCATGTAGGGATAGGATGAGGAGGAATGACATTAAGTTGAAAGAGGGTAGGTTAAGATTAGATATGAGGAAGAAGTTCTTTACTATGAGTGTGGTGAGACACTGGAACAGGTTTCCCAGAAAAGTTGTGTCTGCCCCATCCCTGGCAGTGTTCAAGGCCCTGTTGGATGGGGCTTTGAAAGAGAGGTTAGAGCTAGATGGTATTTAAGGTTCCTTCCACCCCAAAGCATTCTGTCTCTATGATGCCGCCAACAACCGAAACTGGAGTAGGGTGGTAAAACTACAACACTAATAATTCTCTACTACTACTATTTGTTGCTGCTAACAGCCTGGGTTTTTCTTCAATCTTTTGATTTGATGCAAGTCAGAGCCAGCTTTTGTGGTTTGGCAAGATTTGCAGCACAGGTTCTTCTGGGAGAGGCAAGAAATGAAAACTTAAAAACGAAGGAAATGTTTGAAACATAATAATGCTGCGTTCACAGTCTTTAAAATCTCATTCTCTAGTCCCTTTCTTTATGCACACATCATTACGAACATAACTGATGTGAGCTGCTCCCTAGGTTTGTCACTTGTTTTTCTCAGATCTCTTTAGCAGTGACAGGGTTGTGGAGCCTGGAAAGAAAGGGAAGATCACTTGTGCCTGTCATTTTGGGATGAAGGTGTCTTGTGAGAGCACCATGGTGCTTTTCCTGAGCAGTGTAATTTCTAGTAACAAGGAGGGAAGGTTTTAGTTCAGAAGTATTATGGTTGATTGAAGGGATTGAGAGAAGGAGGCCAAGTTCAGCTGTCACACTGCTTCACATTACGTTAGCCAAGATTTCCAAGTGTGGGTGGATAACCTTGGGCGCTTTACTCCAGCGGCGTAGATTTAAAGTCTTTGCTTTAAACACTAAAGCTTGAAAGTGCTGGCCTGAATCTTGGCACATCTCTGTTTCCAGGCTGGGAGGAGTTTCTTGCCAGTCGTCATTCCTGGGGGAGGGAGAGGCAGACGGTGGGAAGACAGAGGACTTGGGAATGTCTTGGGAGGCTTCCAGTGGCTCAGTTGAGCAATCAGGGCCTCTAGATCCTTGTCCAAGTCCTAACTGGGCCCAATCATCACTAGTACAACTGTTTGCTCCACTTGCACAGAGAGAATAATGAAAGAAAAAAAAAAAAAGAGCATGTGGTTAGTTTTCAGAAGTGCACATCCAGCCTGCAGACTCTTCCTGGTCCCTAAGAAAAAGGCGTAGTTGTCATACTGGCAGTGAAGGATTGGAGCGCTACACTCTAGCTCAGTCCTTCATACATGCACAGACATCTAATCTGTGTGTGCACGTAGGTTCACCTGTGCAAAAACCTTTCATGTGCTTTTGCTTATGTACATACATGGTTTATATGTGTCCTGTGCATGTGTTTGGAAATTTCATCATGCTAGAATGCACTCTACTTTGTTTGCAAAGCCTTTGCCAGGAGTTCTTGGAGCACAGAGGTGGTGTTACTCAGAAACGGGAACATTTCTGCCTGAAATAGAGAGGTGTGGGTAAAAGGACCAAGGATCCATCAGGAAGCAGAAGTGAGCATCAACATTATAAGAAAGAGCACAAGTGCTTTCATTTTAATTTATTCTAGTACTTGTAACTCTGTAGGGCTGGATACTTCTCCTTTTGCTTGAAGTCAGTGCAACAGCTAGTAGAACAAGTTGTTGTCTTACGTGAATAAAATTGTCCAAAGCTGGCCTAGAGAATGTTGCCTTTAAAAATTATTAAAAGTGTTTGATTCTCTGTGTTTTATATCCTTTTCCTACTGTGAGATTATTTAATAATATAATTTACAAAATCCCATGTAAAACCCCACAATATTGTAAGGTAAATATTCAAAGAGAAAACCTGATATGTGCTAGGTTCCTTTAGATGTGTTTTGTCCCAATTAAGAGAAGAACTTTTATTTTCTTGTTTTGATTTCAAAGAGGAATTTTCTTCAGTATTAGATTTGCAGGAATTTATCTTTTTTTAGTAATTAGTAATGGAGCAGGCTTTTAGTATCTACACTGGAAGGTAAAAATGCTTCATCACAGTAACATCATTAGTGCTTTCAAGCATTTAATTTTGATGCTTGACAAAGCACATAGCCATTGATAAGAACAATAAGTGGTGTTGTGCGCAATTGAAGGAAAAAAAGAAAAGCATGAAAACCCCTAAGCTTCAAGTAATTAAATTTAAATATGTTATTTGAATTTAGCTGAGACAATGTACAAACTGTGGGTATATTTTTCAGTCACTGAAAGACCCCTTGAGTAAACATAAGCCATTTAAATTCAAATCATGGGGAGTGGAAAGTAAATCCTGCTGTGGTTAAGAAGGCATCTTCAGTAAAACACTGGGCATTGTGTATCTTTGATATCTGAGTACTCATGTGTTGTAGTTTTATAAAGGGCTGTTTTCACTCATGGATGCCTACATGCCAGAGACTTTATTGCATCTATTTATTTCCTGGGTTTTTTTACTCTCTCCCTCTGCTCCTAATTTGAACCAGTAATGAAAAACTGACACTCTGCTTCTGTGATCCTTTAAAGTGCCTCAAAACTGTTACAATTCAGCACTTACTAGCCTTGGGATATGGCTTTATGGCATTTGGGTGAAGTTTTTGTAGTACATCTGTGCTCTTTCCCTCTCTGTAGGCCGCATGCTTAGAACTGCAGTAATAAAACTACTAGTAGGTGTTTAATGGCAGGTTACTGAGGAAGTAGATAAAAGAAAATTGCAACATTCACATCAGTAGGGAGTGGGGTTTTTAAGGGAGAGGAACTGCTGAGCTTTGAACTAAGGAAAGTTGCACTTGGTGCTTTTGTTTAAGGGGTCCCTGTTTTAGACACCAAAATACCTTGTCATTCTTCCCTCTGAAATGGAATGTTCTGGTGGAATTGGTATTTGGTATATGCAGTTTGTGCACGTGTGGCAGAAAAAGTTGCTGTTGTAAGCAGTTGAGAAGCAAGTTTTTGCTTAGTGTTCCTTTCCAAATACCAGCAAGTAGGGAGGAGGAAAGTACAAAAAGTGAAAGAAAAAGTGATCACCCACTCTTATCCAAAAATATGATGTGATGTTATTGCAAACATCTTAATCGTGTACATTATTCTTTTCAGTTGAGCTGTCTTCAGTATGTTTTTTGGTAGGAACGTGTGTATATCATGAGCAGTTAACCCACACACATATAAGAGAAGATTCTGTCTTTTATTCTGCTTATGATCAAAGCATCATTTTACAACCTGTTACATGTTTATCTTCACATCATCCCTAAGAGGCAGTTTAAAGGCAAAAGAGAGAAGAACAAAGAACGTAAATATTTTGCAGCAGCTCACCCTGTGAAGGCTATGACTGCTGCCTGTATTGCCATGATGACCTGGCAGTGGTGGTGCACTCTTTGTCCTGAACAATATTGACAGGACTCTTAGGCCCTTTGAGTAGTATATGTCCAGGAGACCCAGACCTGTTGTTTTACTAGAAGCCCTCTCAGGTCAGCTGGTGGATCCTGGGAAACAAGGAAATAAATAAACCTGATTCTTAGGGCTGTTTGCAGAACTGAGAGAATTGGTAATGGAGGATTTTATACATGCTGTGGGATAACCATAGTACTCCCCATGGTTACTGAGCTCAGTTCCTCAAGATCCAGAGGGCTGCAGATCACCATCCTACTGCGTAGACTGTTATAGGTCTGTGCTGCAGAGATGTCAAAGAGCTTGTGGACAGCCTCTTGCAATCATGGTACTTTGATTCGAGTCCTGTAGTTGAACTTCAGCACTCTTAGGATTTCTGTATAGCATGTGGGGAGACAAGATGTACAATCAAAACAGAAAACCTCAGAAACAAATTGCTCATCTACAGAATATGGGACAAAATAAGGGATTAAAAGTTAAGTAGGATGAATTTGCATGTAAAGGACAGGAAGGAAAAAATAGGGCCATTCTTACAATTGTAATCATAAGGAGTAACAAAGGAATAGATGTACAAATCTCTTTGATCCGTCATATCAAAGGAATGGATGTACAAATGCTTCTGGCCTCCTGTCCTGGAGGGCAAGAGCAGGTTGTTTATTCCATGTGGTGTAGTGCGTCAGATCAGCTGTCTATTTTTGAGAGACATGAGAAAGCACTTGTTAAATTATATAAAGCTAAGCATCTTTCACAAGAAGCAGTAGTTAATATATATTCTTCTGCTGTAAATAGCCATTTTACAACACAAAAGAAATCCATTTTCATACAGCATGTATCAGCCTAATATTGAAGGACTCACCAAATTCCAGAAATGAAACGGCAAACCAAGGAGGTTGAAAAAAAGGAATGAAAGTGAACTTTCTATCTACAATTCCTGAGGTCAGACCAGCATGTGACAGATTCTCTGTAAAAAGAATTGCCTGTCTGCCCTTCATGAAGCATCAATTAACTAAGCAGATTTCTCTCTGGTTGGTTTATCAGTAGTGTCGTGTGTGTGTGTGTTTTAGGGTAACAAATGTGATTTCTAATTTATTTGCTGAACAGTATTCTTACTGCAGAGTGGAAAAAAAAAAAAGTCTGATGCTCCTTTGAGGAACGTGAGGTTATTAAGCAGGTTCTCAGTCATGCCACAGATAAAACTTGATGGAGCACACCTGGATCCTCCCTGTTGGCTGTTTATAGTCTCCCCTGTCATCCAGTATTTGCCTTTGTATGTGAGAGACAAACAAGGAAAAAAAGAGATAAAGGTTCTGAAGGCATTTCTAACAGAGATGCCAAACTGTCAAATTGGGAAGCAGCTCCCTGATGGTTTCACATCAAGAGGAGACACCCTTTTGTGACTGTGCAGTGTATACTGGTTATTTTCACTTCCATCAGAACTGTCTGATATGGTCAAGTAGGTTTGAGGCTTTCAACATTCAATTTTCCTTTCATTTATTGTGACTGTTTTATTTATTTGTCTTTCTTGCTAGTTTTCAAGGGTGTATGTTTCAAGGGTACTTTTTACTTTCTAACATTTTCATGGATCATCATCCCAAAGTTAAGGGTAGAAAAAGAAACAACAAGAAAGGGAAAGGAAGGGGAAAAGAGCAACATGGCTACAGCTTCAGGGGACAAAAGAAGAAATATATTCAATTTAGGAAGACCTCTAATCTCTGGTTATACAGGACAGCTTTGTTAGATAAGATTAAAAATTTCATGAATGTCTCTATTTATCCCTGGAGACTCCACCATTTACACCAGCTATTGTCAGCATCAAAACAGCTTGATAACAGCTGGCTAGAGACGTGACCACACAGCAACACAACAGCAAGAAAGGGGCAGCCGGGTTCATAAATCATCGGAAAAACCCTTCCCCCAGCACAGCCATGAATCTGCTGCTATCACAGTCAAAGGGAATATGCATTGTCCTCCAGCCAGTCAAAAACCTGAACTTCAGCATTAGCAGGGGCTCTATTGAAAGTGTAGGGTGCACAATGAGATGTCTTCCATTATCTTCTTCATTGCAGCCGTTATTACTGCACATAGATACAGTTTAAAAGATCTTTGAGTTTAGCTTGTTGCTAGGTTTTCTCCCAAAATCACACAATCCTTACCCATGGCAGTGTATTCCAGCTTTTCCTATTAATCGTATCAATATAGCACCAAAGGGGACAGGGTCAGATGCAGCCAGTTTGGTACACAATGGACCAATCTCTGATATCTTCTGTCTGTGAAGGAGCTATCAAAGCCAGAATCTGGCCCTTGAGCGCTAAGCTTCCCCGTTTTCCAGGCACTGCTCACAGATGCGGGTGTAAGCAGGGCGAGTTTAGGAAGCACAAATTGGCTCAGACTCTTGAAATACAAGTTTCCTGGTTTTCATGGGAGGGTCCAAATTCATGTGTATTCAGCTTTATTCTCATTTTACTTAATTCAGTGGCAATATTTTCTCAGTTTTAGAGAAAACCAGATTAGTCCCTCAAGAACTTCAGAGTTCCTGTAAAGCAAATAGCTAACAAACTAACATCAGTTAGTCTTAGGAGGTGGAAGAAGAGAATGGCTGCGGACCACAACAAAAGCACAAGTTTATGCGCTGTGCCTAACAAAAGGCAAAAATAAGGCAGAATCTTTTAGTAGCTTAGCCTGTTATGGGGGTTTGTACCTGGGCATCATGAACATTGCAGTGTTCAGACAACTGTATTATTACTTCAAAACCCACCTGTATAGTATTGCCCAGAATCCAAGAACGAACTATTAGAGAGGATTAAATGTGATGCTGTTAGAGAAAACAGGAAAAATGCTTAATGCTTCTAATCTCCATACCCCCCCAAGAAAAACAGTTTCTGAAAGTGCTCATATTATGAAAGCTATGATTAAAAATAAATGTTCCTCTTTAAAACGAAATTATTGCTTATAATTTTATTTATTTATTTATTTATTTATTCTGGCAGCTCCATCACCGATTGCTTTGATCCAGGCTAAAGAGATAACACGGCACAGTGTTGCCTTGGCTTGGCTGGAACCTGACAGGCCAAATGGAGTCATCCTGGAGTACGAAGTCAAATACTATGAAAAGGTACTGTTCAAAAATGGACAAGCAAGGAGGGTTTTTTGGGGGTTAGGGGAGAGCTTTTTGCTTCATTTCATTGTGGTTTATTTCTAGATAGGATTCCATCATTTGAAACCAAATAGATTCAGTTTTATAAAATCTAATTAAAGATTTCATGCACTTGAATGGTTGCTCAAAAGAGAATTGTAGGCTGTTCCAGCTGTATGGCATGAGTTTATTTTTTCCTACCTAGGAACTGAGCTTTTGTAGCAGACATATTTATAATGAGAATCAATAATGTTGTTCAGAAGTGAGACAGTAGCTCATAGAAGTATAACAATGAAATATATAACACAGTAATAATAATAATAATATCTGTTTGCCGATACCTTCTGCTTAGAGTGATAGTGTGGGCTGGATGGCTTTTAATAAAGAGCAAGGAAAGAAAATTACATTCTTCATACTTTCCAAGTTAGAGAGAGATGTTATTCCTGCAAAAAACTTCTCAAGTATGGAACTATGAAAAGAGCTATTTCTTCAAAGGTTCTCTGTAAAAATGAACCATTGCAATTACCTGCTTTTGTTTGTGTGTGCCATCTCTCACATGCACATGCATATTTCTGCATTTTTTTAATAATCACTTGTTTGCTTACTAATACATACAGAAAAAGCCATCTGATTTTCAGGAAGCTAGATTATTATATTTTCTGATAGATTTTTCTAGCCAAAAATAGGACAGTTTTTAAGATTGGACTTTCTGGAAGACGTTTTCTAAGTCTTTTCTTTCTTAAAATCGTTTTATCATTTTTATCTTTTATATGGCTTCTGACTGGTAGGAAACAAAAGAAAGTGCCAGCAAGTGTGAGGAAAATGTTGCTGGTTCATCAAGAGGATCCTGTTTGAATGCTTGGCTATTTTCCAAAGGATTTCATTGTGTGATTTCTTAAATAATCAGTGATATATGAGCATCATACCTACCACCTCATCATCCTTATTTGGCTTGCTCAGAGCTCCATGCAGCACACAGTGCTAGGGGTGTTGAGCAAGGCCAACAGCAGAAGCCTTTGGGACATATTATGAGAATTCCATCATTGTTACTCACCTTCTTTCATCATGACAGTTTTGGCAAGGAAGTGGGGTTCCACAATTCGCTGTGCAGTGAGGCATTTTTACTTGATCACCACAGTGTTCTTTTGTTCTTAGGACCAAAATGAGCGCAGCTATCGCATTGTGAAGACAGCCTCCAGGAATACTGACATCAAAGGCTTGAACCCTCTGACTTCATATGTATTTCATGTGCGGGCCAGGACGGCAGCAGGATACGGAGACTTCAGTGGACCATTTGAGTTCACAACTAACACAGGTAATGACATGCCCACTGATTTCTTTTTATTTTCCTTGAGCAAAGAGTGTATATGTAACTGACCTGTGTGTTTGGAGTTCCCAGTTGGTTGCTCGGACTCTGGTGTGTCTGTTATGGGAAAATGTTCTTACATGGCCACGTGGCTGTTAGTGATGCCGTGAATCTGACACAAGACATGTATTGGGTATGTTGTATTCTAGATTCTAGCAATGAAAATACTTCACTGCGACATAAGGAGACACACGTGTTTGCTCATGTTTTTGGAATATCTCATTTGTAGGAGAATAGAACCTTCTTGCTCCCTTTTGCAAGTTATTGACGCAGATCAGTTAGGTGTTCTACATCAACTCAAATAGTTGAACTTTTCCTTAGGCAGTCATATGAAGACAGACTGTTTAAATTATGTTGTCAGTATAGCATTTCACTTTGCTTAAGGAAACATGTAAATTTAGCCCCCAAAATGATTGTTTTTTGGTGGCAGGAAGGCAATGTGAGCAAGCTATTTTATTTTGGACTTACATGTCTGCCTAAATCAATCTAAGGTCATGCCAATTAGTGCCAACATCCTTCAGAATGTTAAAAGCTGAATATAATAAATCCAAGAGAAAGACAGTGGACATTTTAAAATAACTTTTTCACTTTGTGTCAGCTGGGGAATGATCATCTGGTCCCACTGAGAGAGAAAAGGAGGGAAGAAAAGTGGAAAGCATGTAGAAAGGCAAAAACCATAGCCATTATACCCTCTGAGTAACACCGAATGGGAGAAGGAGAGGAAGTCCTTTTCCTTACTGAACTGAAGTTCCCCAAGTCATTATCAAACATCATGTCTTCAGCTCATTAGCGCCCTGTTGGAAAATTGTGACAAATGACTGTATAATAAAGGCCTGAAAGTAGATTTGAGTGCTACTGTAAACTGCCTTCACAAGCCAGAAAGCCTGAGTGCTACCTAGGTTGATTTTTTGAGAGTGTCTGACACTAATGCTCCCTTTTCTGTTTCCAGTTCCTTCTCCCATCATTGGCGATGGTACCAATCCCACAGTGCTTCTTGTTTCAGTGGCTGGCAGTGTTGTTCTTGTGGTCATTCTCATTGCAGCCTTTGTCATCAGCAGGAGGTAAGAACTTAAGCTTCTCTAGCCCTCTCTTTCTTTCATGAGGGAGCTCTTTGTCTCTTCCAAACAAAGCTAAATTCTTTGATTAGCATCATAAACAGTACATTTGCATTACAAGCCTTCTCGCGTGTACCTTTGATCTCCTCAACATTAGTACCAAGCAGCATGTGATATAATGCCAATAGTTCCAGCTCTATTTGCCCTTCAAATGCAAAGCTGGTTCCAATAACTGTCATTGAGTAGCAAGCCAGTTAGAGATTCGTGGTTAGTGTAGTTTGAAGTTAAGTTTAATGGGTATGGGTACAGTAGATTTTCTTGGACTGGCTCCTGATAGGGAATAAACAATTGCACTGTTGTTGTGAACTAAGCAATCAGATGGCAATTCTTGTGGGTTTGGTGTTAGTCTGTATGAGTCTGCATTAGTCTTTTGGGTTAGTCCTTCCAATGTGAGTGGATATGACTGTAAAACAGAAGCTACAGTCATTCAGCATCATACGCAGTAACACAGCAGACTGGATCGATGGTTATTTCATCAGAGCAGACCGTAATCTTCTGTGAAGTACTTATTGTCCCAAATTCAACTCAGGCATCAGGAAGAATCCTGCAAATGCAAGGATTGTGTATCAGAAACATAGTGTGAGTGTTTCTGTCTTTACTTTTGTGTTTAGTCTCATTTAAAAAGATTGGCATGATTTTGCTTCAGTGTAAAAGTGATAAAACTGGTTGTATCATTACTGCATCTGAAGCCTGGTATCTGAGGGATGCACATTTTGTCAGTCTCTGTTGATCAGTTTAATGGTATCAGTCATAAATGTCCACAAATTCCTCTTGATTTGTTCTCTAAAATTGTCTTAAAGGGCAGTTAAGTAACTATGATTGTAACATCTGGAAAGCAGGCATGCATTGTTATAGCTTTCTGTGGGTGTTAAATTTGGAGCCTCCATGCTGGCAAGAAGAAAGAAGAGCAGACCACATGAAAATGTAATGCAGAGAGACAGGTTTATTAAAAGCCATTGCTAACAGAAAATAGCATCACTGAGCTTGATGACTTAATCTCCTCTCTGCTTTTATTGATCATTTTATTATTTAAGGCAGGATTGATAGCAGGATACATTGGATTTCTAATTACGAGTCGCCACCTTGGAGAATTGAGCCTGTCGAGCTGCTTTGAGATGATTCCTTTCACTCCTCCCCCTATAAAAAAATGTCACTTCCCAAGGCTGATAAACACAGCTTGGTGATTAGCCCTCAATGGATCACTTTTTAGAAAATGAAATGTCAACCCCTTGCCCTCGTATTGATTCTCTTTAGTATCAGCCATAAATCTGTCAAAGGAAGGGCTGCCTGGAATCAGGTAGCTGAAAGACTCACTGATGCAGGTGTATGCTCAGCCAGGTCTTCTGACCACTCAGGCTTTCTGTTCAGTTATCTCGGCCCACAAGTGTTCAACTTGGACAAAGGCAAGACAAAGAGCAGGTGGGCCTTAGGGTGCAAAGGCTGGTCCAGCCACTGATGGGAATGGAGATAAAAGTATCCTGGTGGCCATGGGGTCAGAGATGCCCCATAGCTCTGCACTGGTAGGTCTCAGAGGGGCCATGGAATGGGAAAGACATAGCAAGATGAATAGAATACTAGGACAGTGAAACTGCTCTGTGCATAATAATGCATGGTGCCTTGCTAATTAGTACCCTTCCTCAATACACGGCTCTCCAATAGCTGGAGGTAGCTCTCAATAAACAGAATCTACTTTAATATTCACTATTACTGTAACGATGTTAACCACGTTACCGATGTAATTTAAAGGTGTGGGCTTTGGGGATATTTCACGATGTTCTAGCCCAGGAGAAGTTAATAGCAAAATAATTATACTTTGTTCCAAAATGACTTCAGATAAGAAAAAGCTTTTCTGTCTATAGAGTCCCCATGACGAGGTTTTGTAATCTAGCTGTGACCTGAAAGTTATGTTTGTACAATCAAACCTGTGCTTTGGCCTGCAGACATGGCCCTTCTGCATCTGTGAGCCAAATGTGGGAACTGGGCATATGCTGCAGTCACCCACTTTTGAACCCTCAGTTATTACTGCTAATTTAGCTTTGCATTTTTCAAGTCATTGCTCAAATCCCAAAATTCATCTTTACAACAGAATTTATCAAAGGACTTTGCCTTCAGGCACCTGTAGCTGTTTGGTTCTGTCCTGCAACCGCAGTGTTTCTGTTAACATGAGGACTAATCTGCCTAAATGTTGGTTTAAACTTACTGAGTTTCAGATGAGCATATCTGTAGAGCAGAGTGCAGGAGGCGGCGTGAGTGTTTCTAAACCCTGCCCTGCAGGAACCACTGAGTGAAATCGCAGCATCTCAAATAGACTTTTATTTGTATTTGGGAAAGTGTAAAACAGAAAGACCCACTTTCTAAAAGGGCTTGGGGTAGAGTAAGATGGCCCTACAGAATCCTTGGTCATCTAAAAGTTTCTGTTAGAAATTCTTCCAGTTGATAGACTGTTTTGTCTCCTGCTCCATCTACAGCTGAACACGTTTGCTCACCTTTGCTGGTGGTGTTGGATCTGGCGCTCCACCGGTCTGTTTCCTGAGCACTGCAGCATCCCTACCCCTCTTTTTATTTAGGGAGAAAGGGGGAGCAGCGCTGTGGCCCCAGGTCCGTACTGTTTCACTTCAGTGCCTGCTAACACCCTCTGTTTCAGCATCCTCTTCGTCACCAGCTCCCACCTGTAAATTTGCCTGTGCCTCTGACCCCCATGGTTTCTGAAAGCTTCTCTGTTCTTTTCCTGAATGCCGTCTATTTAATCACCACCACCAAAATCCCTGTAATTATGGGGTTCAAGCCTGCGACAAAGGCTTCCTTCTGCCGCTCAGGTGAGCTGCCCCGAGAGGCAGCTCCAGCCCTGCGTGCCCTGTGGTGCGGGGCTCCTGTGCTGCTCTCAAGACAATGGCACTTAGGAGCCTCCTGCCCCCATCCAAGCAGGAGAGGTCAACAGGTGACACAGGGAGAAGTGGAAGTAGGTAGTTAGTTTGGAAGGTATTATTTAAGCTTAATAAGCTACAATTATGTTGCTTGAACAGTAATCCCTTTGTTTCCCTTTGCTTTTTGCATGTCTTTGGGTTTTAGTGGGGGAAGGTTATTTTTTTATCTGTTGTTAGGGTGATTGTACATTCAAAAATAAGATAAAAAGCATTTTTCCATACCTGAAATGCATTCATGCAAAGACAGTTTCATGTTCCCCATGTGTACCTGAACATTAATAAAATTAATTTGAAGGAATCCTGCTTAAAATGCAGATATTTTTTGTTTTGCTTTCTATTTTTTTCTTTCTCTGAGAGAAGTTGTGTAATACTTGAAACAATCTCTGCAATCCCCTTAGCTGCCTTGTTCCCATATGGCACTGGGCAAGATATGTGCTGCCTCATCCCTCTTATTCAGTTCAGTAACTGGGAGCAGAACATAGTCCTTTTATTTACCTCAGCACTGTTATACCAGTGCTGTAAGTCCTCAGGCAAATAAATGGTTTAAATTGATGTTTGGATCCAGTGTGGTTTTTAATAATGCTTTTCTTGTGATTTGGAGCCATTTGCGTTTAATTGACTTTCATCAAGAAAAGAAACTCCCAACCATTTATGTTTGGATGTGTACCTGCTCTTTATTTCTGAACACAAGCGCTGTTGATGTTGTTGGGAGCTGTGAGGCTTGGTTCAGAGATCAGGTAACCTTCACATGTCAAACAGGATTTTATTTTTCGCCCCTTCTCTTTCATGGTTAATTTATAGTTTTTATTATTGGCATAGTGTGTTTAACACCCAGCACTGAAAGGCTGTGAAGAGAAAGGCTGGGAAATGGCCTTTCAGCTGGCAGCAATGGGAAGCTGCCATTCCCCGAAGGCCAGGCACAGAGTGGGAAGTGAGATGCTTTTTGCTAATGGGCACAAAGGTTTTGCTGACAGAAGAGGAATGGTGAGACTCAGGAAGATTTGCTGCAAGTGAGGCTCTCAGTCATGTGTTTTCTTCCTGTTATCCATGAGGTTTTGACCCTTTTAACTCATATCTGCTGACAGGCCTTTCTCTCACCCACTCCCATTTTTGTCCTCTACCCATTCACCATTTTCAGGCTTCTAACCGAGTCTCACCCCATTGTCCCTGTCAGGCCTGGTCATCTCCTGCCCTACTCCAGGCAGCAGGTTGTACGTTTCAGGCAGTGCCAGTCTTGCCTCCTGTGCTCCAGGCATTCTCCTTCTGCCTTCCCTCTACTTCACTCTAGTCCAGACTCTTCCAATTAGCTAGCCTGGGTCTGACATGCTGGGAGACTTGGACTTCCGTAGGAACAGGCAAACTGAGGAGTAGGCAACAATCAGTGCTTCTCTTGGGCAACGTCTGTTCTTATGTCTGGTCAACTTTCTGTGAATGATGGGTAAAAGCCCACATCAAAGCTCTACATCTATATACCAGTAGATGCTGGGGAGCTTTTAATCCCGGTATTTGACTGAGCTGACTCTTCAATATCTTCCCTCACAGACTAACTTCTTGTGTTAACTTTTCTTAATGTCACTTTTCCATTGAAGTTTAAAGCTGAATTAATTAGATACCTAACTGGATACAATATCGTGTGTAGGTGTAGAAATGGTGGTCTATAGAATTAACATACTATACTACATTATTGTCTCCAACTAGAGGGTTAGTAGAACAGCCCTGCCATGAGGAGTTCTTTGTCCCCCATTCACTTACACAGTGATTAAGAGAATAAACAAAATCCTTGGGATCTGCATTTTTGGTGGTCAGGGTTTTTTTCTTTTTTTACTGCCATCCTGATTTCTGTGTTATTAGACTTGTTTCCAGTTTTAAATATGCAGTTAAGTAAGTATGCTAGTATTGGTATTTGCCTATTTGTGTTCAAAAATCAGTCTACCAAAACACCTTTGCAGCATTTAAATCCATATATGATAGGGCTAGAAAGCAATTTGGCCCTTTTTTGCACAGAATTGCAAATATATGTTTGAAGAAAAGGTAGCCAGAACACAGGCTTTCTTTTCTTTCTTTAAATGCCGAGATGCAAAATAGATTTGTGTTTTCGTTAATGCTTTGTTGATGCCAATAACACTTAGAGCAGTTTGAGGAGTCTCCTACCCCTCTGGTAAGTGTATGTTGTGTCATGGGCTGTTGTAGAAGAGCTGCTGAGCACAGGTCGTGGCAGGTGCAAGTAGCTCAAGTCTCAGCAGGTCAAGAAGACTGAACTTGTCTCAAAGTAAGATACTTGGAACTGTAATGCTCTGTTTTGTTCTGGCAGGCGCAGTAAGTACAGTAAGGCTAAGCAAGAGGCAGATGAGGAGAAACATTTGAACCAAGGTAAAAGGCAGTGGTGCTTGGGTTTTTTGATTTGGTTTGTAAAACATGTCTCATGTTCTGATGCTTGTGAAATAAGGGATGGAATTCCTCTTAGGATAATGTGTTTCTGTTTACCTGTCTTACAAACATCCTTCTTCAAAAATATATACTTTAGTAACAGGAAAAATTGGAGTATCTGGGTAAAAAGTTTTGAGTGGACAGACAGGACAAAGGTTCATCAAATTTTTCTATTGTTCCTTTCTACTGAGAAACATCTGTTCCTGGCTAGTGATACCTAAGCTTGATTTTTTTCCCACAATACTCTGCTAAAGCAGTTTTGGATGGGTTAGAGGCAATCCTGCAGGAAAGGGAACGTGAACATTGCTGCCTTTTTTCTGGGACTGAATCCTACTATTATTTCCATCTCAGTCATGCAGGTACCAAACATAAGACCAAAATTCAGAATTCCTTGGCTTCCAAAAAGGAAATGGGATGTGTTTTAGTCTCACAGGTCCATAGGCAGGCTACTGGCCTGTTAGGGATGGCAGTGATTTGTGAACCTCATTTATTGGCAAAAGCCTGATCCCTTACATCAGTATTAAATATTAAATATTGATGTAAGGAAATATTAAGTGTTTACATTTTAAAAAAATCACACTGGAGGAAAAATACAGTAAGTCCTTCCTTCATCAGTCATTCCTGGCTTACAGTACATTTTTATTGTACAGTCTCTTTGCTGTTGTATATCATTAAGGCTTCAGTCTCATATGTTCTGTGTTTAGCAGCATGTAGATCAGTGACTTCAGATAAAACATTTCTGCCTTGCAGGTGTTAGAACATATGTGGATCCTTTTACATATGAGGATCCAAACCAAGCTGTGAGGGAATTTGCCAAAGAAATTGATGCCTCCTGTATAAAGATTGAAAAAGTTATTGGTGTGGGTAAGTGCCAGAAGTTTTGCTTTTTTTTTTTTTTTTTCTGTAAATATGCATTTAAATTTGCTTTTAGAAAACTTGGAATCCTGTGATTTCTGTATGACAGTTCCCCCAGATGTACCGACATAACAGTTTGACAACACACAAGTGCATGTTTCATGTTCATGACCGTGGATTCTTGTGCCTTTTTCCTTAAGGGGAATTTGGTGAAGTATGCAGTGGACGTCTCAAAGTACCAGGAAAAAGAGAGATCTGTGTTGCTATCAAGACTCTAAAAGCTGGTTACACTGATAAACAAAGGAGAGACTTCCTGAGTGAAGCCAGTATCATGGGACAATTTGACCACCCCAATATCATCCACTTGGAAGGTGTAGTTACTAAATGTAAGTAGGTCATTTTCATGGCAAGGCCAATTTGGAAGTCACTGAGAAATAAGCCTGCAGTGATGTGTGCTGGTTCTTTTTTTCTTTTTACCCTCTTTCCTGGGAAATGACAGATGGAACAGATCCACTGATAGCTAATAGGAGGAAATCAGTGCAGGACAAGTCATTAATCTTGTTGTCAGCTATAAATGGGTTTATGGTTTCAACTGATACTCTATCCGTCGGAAGCTTGTATGTGATTTTGTAGGGGGAATTAATACTGCAGTGGTTGCCTTTTTTTTTTCTCTTTTTCCTATGCCAAGCAGGCATCTTTCACATCTTCGCTAGGCTGAGCTGATTGTTACAGGATAGGCAAAAGCAGATGGTGAGCAAAGAATTTAAAATGGTTGGGGGAAAAATACCAAAACAAAAATACAGAGTCATATGTTTAAGGTACAAAGCACAGATGTAAGGAGCAAGCCTTTGAAATGCAGTAGGCTATTTTAGTGTGAAACTTGCTTATTTGTTTTCTCTGAGTTACAGGTGTGATAATTCCACTCTGCAGAATTTAGCTGGCCAGTCTTTTTGTTTGGTTGGTTGGGGTTTTTTAAGTCTGTTAGCATTCACTGTGCCATGAACCCTGCCTTAGAAAGAGAATGACAGTGCTTGCTGTATGCTCTTGGTAGGCTAGAACTGAAAATGCGCCTGTGAGACAGACGTGCTTGGGTCTGACTTGATAAGGTGCCACTGCGATAGTGTAGTTATTGTCCCTACTCCAACTGTCTATGTACCATGTTGGCAAAGCCTGGCGCTGATGGAAAATCTTAAAAGACCATTTGAATGTAAAAGCTCATGCCCAGGGTAGCAAAGAAAGCAGTCATCTTATGAGCTGCTGTTAAAGGGTAGAATTTGTGAAGCTTACATTCTGCAGCTAATGGTATGCTATGAACGTGAATGGAGGGTATTAATAGTGTGAGGAATTGAAATTAGATATGGATGCAAAGTTAAAAATAAAATACTAGTGTAAAGCATCTCCCATACAGAGTTGTCAAAGCCATCAATACCACTGAAAAACCCTGGCCCTCTTGAATGTCAGTGGGAGCTGAATGCTTACTCTGTCACTTGTGTTTTTAGAAAACTTACCCTTGTTCATTTGACCATCATTTACTGAGGGCTTCCCTCGAAACTGAAACAAAAAGATAAGTTTCTTTGAATTTTTAAGGTCTGAGTCTTTCTTTTTGCTGCTGTTGTAATAAAGGGGCGGTGGTTGTGGTCAGGCCACCGTGTTTGCTATAGACTGTAATTTTTCTAGCACCCTTGTAAAAGAAAGGCAACGGGGGAATCTTTGTGTTGAAATCCCATTGAGGCTGGATCCCCCTGAGCTATTACAGCTCTAGCAATTATAAATGACTATATGCATCTGCATAATGCAGTTGTCACTGAATTAAAATGATTTAAAATTTTCACCAAGGAGGTGGTAGCCTGACCCGAGAATGTTTCATTGCCTGACTTGCAGTAAGTGATGCTTCTGCAGCAAGTCATCTTGGTTAACTCAGAGCTGATGTGTTTGGTAGACAGGGCTACTTAAGAAGACATTTATCTCAATTTATCCATAGGTTTTCTGAATGCTGTGATAAATGAATGTATTTAATAAACCGAAAATTAAAGTGTGAGATAAATAGTTGTGTAGATGGAAGCTGGGAGAAGCAGCAAAAACTCATGAATGCATTATTGGCTGCTAGTCAAGTACTTTAATAATTGACTCACTGATGGTAACTTCTCTCTCTATCCCCCTCCCCTGCTAAAGAAGTGCCCGAGTAATGAAATTAAGTGTTAATGCACTGAAAGAGTCTCCCTTACTTCCTTTCTATGTTGACATAGTATCTTTTGATTGAGGGAGGTTAATTAAAACTCATTTAGCTGTATTTGTTCAGTGGAAGGATTCCGGTCACAGTTGCAAAGGATAAATGAGGATATATGCAGATTTGGTTGGAGTTTTTCTTTCTGCCAAAGAAGGCCCCCCAGATGTGAGTTAAAAGGAGAAAGATGTTTTATCACATCCCTTTCCTTAATGGTGCATATACTCATTCAAGGTTACTAAGCCCTTCATCCAGGGCAGTGTAATTTATGCAATACCATCACTTCTGTGCTGCGCTCATGCAAATCAGAAGAGGCTCAGTTGCCAGACTGGCATTTCACAGGCATACCAGTTTACATGGGACCAAAACAGTAACAGTTTTGATATCAGTTGGGAAGGGAAGGAGAACCAGTAAAGGCCTGTGAAGAATAAGCTGCGACTGAAAAAGGTGTGAAATAAGTAACGATGAGGGAAATAAGTGATTTTTTGGACATGGATGTTGGCCTAAATAAAATTATGTAAAATTTTCAGTACAGTCAGTCAGTATAGGATATTGTTTTCTAAAAATAATAAAAAGAAAACAAAACCAGATTATTTCAAAACCGAAATCCCTGAATAATGAAGAGAAAAGCATTTTGATGAAAAACACACTGATGTAGAAATGATTAGGAGAACTCTCAATGCTGCAACATTTCATGGTCGGGTAATTTTCATATCTGGTTGTTCTGGAGCAGGTACTTGCTAGTGACAGACGCAAAGAAAAGTTGAGTAGTTCTGATACCTCTGATGCTAAGACAGAATTGAGCTATCTGCAGTCTAGATGGCGTGTCCACTGAACCCTTCTTTTCCCATAATGTTCTGTTATTCAGAGCTGCTTCAGAAAATACAAAAGCAGAGTTTCTCCCTGACACTGTCTTTTATTTAGGAAGAAATTCTATAGTTCCTGTAGCTAAAGCATAACTGGAAGGAAAGGTTGCCATCCCATCCCAGGAGTCATTATCAGGTGCTCCCTTGGCTTCAGGTGGGCATGAAAGTGCTTACCTTGGGACCAGGCTTCTGCTATTTGACCTCTGATAAAGTCACTTATCTACAGCTCCCAATGCTTACTTTTAGAATGGAGATGATATTGGACCTTTTTCTGCAAATATCTATCTAGGTACTGAATATCCAGCTTGATATAGCCCCATGAAATAATTAGTGTTACTTATATTACCTAAATATTTTCAGTTTCAATGTTGTATGACTTTGGAAAGCTCTTAAAGGCAACATCAGGCATTATTTATGTATTTGCTGCTGTTTTACACAGGAGAGTGCCCAGAAAGCATCCCCGTGTCAGTAACATTACATTACATTTCTCTTCAGATTGCCCAGCTTGGCTTTCTGTACTGCAGTATGGAAAGCTGAGTGCTGCTGAAGCGCTATGCCTGTGTGACACAATTCATTGAATCATTTATCCTGTGGTTGACTTTATGAGGCAAATGGCTTTGGCTCATTTATAAATAACAAGAGACACTGAATACAAATTCAGGACAGAAAGTTGAGAGGATCAGCCTGTATTTTTCATTCTTGAGCCCAGTTATCTTGGAATACCTTGTAGCTGCTGACAGCTTCTAACTCGCCTAAAGCGTTGATCTTTTGAAAGAGGCAGAGACCAAAGCATCCACAAATTCCATTTTGAAAGAGGAAGGCTTTCTAGTCTGCAAGCAATTTAATTACACTAAAGATATTTGTCAAGTTTGAACAGATCTTTATTTCTTAGCTCTCAAGTATCAATTCATAAACTCCTTAGAGAACAGGAGCCACTTTAGTTAAAGACCTTGTCAATGAGCCAACCAAAGGGTTAACCTTCCAGATGGGGCCCTTTAAATGTTTCAGTCCTATAATATTTCTTCTCTTGCTCCCCACAGCTGAGGCATAAGCTTGGTGTTTTTCAAATTAAATTAGATTGTGTAAGCCAGGTGTCTTGGCAGTAAAATCATGTGCAACCCATTTTTATCCCATTAACATTGGTGTTCATCAAGGAATTGTGTTTTTCTTTCCGCGAACTCTAGGTAAACCGGTAATGATCATAACTGAGTACATGGAAAATGGCTCCTTGGATGCCTTCCTCAGGGTAGGTGATTTCTTCATAATAAGCTAAGAAGATTTTTATACTGGGAAACATTTTCTGGTCTCCATTCTGAGTTGGTATTTTTTTGCAGAAAGATACTGAAAATTCAGCATTTTTAAAGGAAATTACGTTTGAACTTGGGAAATTCTGTTTCCTGCTGTTGCCTCCCTCTATTGAAAGCCAGAATAAATGTAAAGTGGAAGAACATAGAATAAACGTAATTTTTAAAATAGCAGGGTCTTAAATAATCCATGTTTAATGGGAACAGTTCTGATTTGCTCCATTTTTGAAAACATTGCAAAGCCATAGACTCATTAAAACCAGATTCATTGCAAACTGGATACTACATCACTGGAAGCTGTGGCAGAACCTGAGTTTTACTTTACTGGTGAATTATAGACAGTAGTCAGGAGACTGAGGAAATAGATCTGCAGTTTATTTGAGAGAAGATGGGAATCCAGAGATATGCTCTTTGCCAATTTCAGCAACGGCAATAATGTAGCTTTTAGCTTAATGCTCTGTGATTTTCTTCCTTTCCCCATATGCAGAAGAATGATGGCAGATTTACAGTCATCCAGTTGGTGGGGATGCTTCGTGGCATTGGCTCAGGAATGAAGTATCTGTCTGACATGAGCTATGTGCATCGGGATCTAGCTGCTCGAAACATCCTAGTCAACAGCAACCTGGTCTGCAAAGTGTCTGACTTCGGCATGTCCCGAGTCCTGGAAGACGACCCTGAAGCAGCTTATACCACACGGGTAAGGAGGGAAAGAAAACGTCCAGTGGGTTTTCTTGTCTACATATTGGTTTTGTCTGACTGTGTAGGAGGTGACGATGGTTTGTTTAAAATAATCTCAGTCACAATGAAACCTATGTCATGACCTAAAAGTAAACATTGGCCCAGCTTGTCTATATTAATGTAGTGGTATTGCTACAACATCAGTGGCTACATTGGTATTTCTTCTGTATGGGACCCATGTATTCCTCTGGTTTCTTCAGTGTGCTGGAGTGCATGACAGGAGCCTGATGCCAGAAATTAGAGCTTGGGCTTCTATTCCTTCTGAAATCTACAGATGTATAATGATTTCCAAGTGGCTAGTCCCACTGAGGTTTGATACAGCAAGTGTATAAAACCCCATAAATCCATCTTTTCCCCATTGCAAAGCTAGTCATAAATCCGACCTAAATAATTTGGACTGGGAAAAGTGTGAAACCTGCATTCCCATTTTTTTGTTTCTTTCACATTTTATGTATATTTCAGCATCCCACTGTTAACTAATTTTGCTAAAGCCATTTTAATATGCTGCATGTGGAATAATACTAATATAAGTACCTCTGGCCACTAAACAACATCCTGACTATTACCAGCCTTTCTACCAATACCTCTGTAATTAACATGCACATGAAGGAAAAAAAAATCAGAGTTTATAAAGTCTCCTTTTTCAATTGCTTATTTTTTTCAGTTTTAAATATCTGCCATTCTCCATCTGTTCTCCCTAGTGCAGGGTTTGTTTGCAGCACTCAGATTTTGCAGTTTAATCCCAACACTCATCCTTTAATAGATTCACAGTTCATTACAGGGAAGGATAGACTCCTGTAGTATTAAATGCTGGACAGCCTTGGTGTTTCTCACTCATAAGGGTGGCAAGTGGAAAAAGCAGGAGGCTGAAAAGCTGTATTCAGGGAAATCAAAGTTTGAACGAACACACAAGGGCAAGACAGAAATGACTGAAAAGCTTCCCTTTGAATTTAGTGAGTGGAGATATAGTATTATGTTTGCTCTCAAGAGTAAACTACAGGGAATCAATGACATTTACTTTACAGTGCATTGTCTTCATTTGGTATCAGTAATGAAGGATCAGGAAAATTTGGATGAACTCCACTGTACTTGAGCAGCTAAGTCAGAAGAGCTTATTGACAATTTTTAGAATGACAACCACGTATAAACAATGTCCATGCATCTGTGTCTGAAAGGAGGAATAGAGCTTTTTCATAAGTAGAAACGATGCAATAGAAAGCAATTTTTAAAGTGTCTTTTTTTAAGAGATGGTGTGTACTGCCCCCCATTAGTAGTTTAACTCATTAAAGTGAGAGCATCCTATAGCCACAGGAGGCAATACTGCTTCAGCCTGATTCGCCAAGGGCCTGGTGCAAAGGGCAAAGAAGACATGAGAAGGACCCTTTTTCATTTCACTTGGCTTTGGAACAAGTCCATATTAAACACTTGAGAGAGATATTAGAACAATAAGCCATTGAGTATGCACAGGCTGCATTTAGTTATGGATAAAAACTATCTAGAAGATTGCTGAGAAAAAAACCTACCAAAATAATGAAAAAAGCATAAAAGCAAATGAAAGAACCTTAAAACCTTTGTTCAGTTTAAGTCGGTCCTCAGATGGAACTGCAGGAAACCAAAAGCTCAATTAAAAACACCTTGCATATTAGCATAAACAAAAGGAGAAATCTCTGGCCTGTGATCACTCGACTAAGGCAAAATCAGATAAACAGGATGGAGTGAGTTCCTTTTAAAACAGTGCAAGACCTCAGTGGCCCAAATCAGATGCCCAAGTGTTTTTGTTTAAAAAGAAGTATCGCAATGAGAGACTGCTCTCTCCAACAGGTATTAAAAGCAGCCTTGTGCCATGGTCTGGTGTTAAGCTCCTCCCATGGGGACTGGGAGAGCCCAGAGGCTTGCTTGCTGTCTCACGTCTCTGGTAGGAGTTGGGATATTGCCCATGGGAAACACCACAGTATTCATAAATCTTCCCAGTTTATCCTCTCTTTATTTTACCTTTTTGAAAAGTAAAACGTTTATAATCCCATTTTTCTGAAACAGGCGAAACAGGTCAGACAGGCAAGCAAGGAAATAGTAATTAACAGCCAGCATGTACTTATTTGTTTTGTCAACTAAATCTCTCATATATACTTTGTAAAACCCCTGGCTTGTTCTCATGCTTCATCATAGCCCTAAGCAGAGATCTCTTAGAGGGCTGATAAAAATACATTTAACAATTTACTGGTTCGCCTCCTTGAGACTAAAGAAAACAGATGGGCAGCATTGCCTCCTGGTTGGATCTGACAGTTTTATGGCAAGAAGAATTAAGAGTGGATGCCTTTTCAACAAGGGTTCTGGAATTGCATGCAGAAATACATTTTGTGTTCTTAATGGCGGCGTAGGACTGTGTCACAGACTCACTAGCCCGCGGTTTCTTTTATTTGTGACAGGGTGGCAAGATCCCCATCAGGTGGACTGCACCAGAGGCAATTGCCTACCGTAAATTTACATCAGCTAGTGATGTGTGGAGCTATGGCATCGTCATGTGGGAAGTGATGTCCTATGGAGAAAGACCTTACTGGGATATGTCCAATCAAGATGTGAGTCACCTCCTGAGCTTCCTCTTCTTTTTCTCTCCCTTTCCCCCCATGCCTTTCTCTTTTCCTTAGATGTCTGCTGATGTGCTTCAACTGCTATATGGTTATAAGACATTTACTCCAGGCTTTTCGAAGGATATAATTAGTCGTGGATTCCTGTTTTTCTCAGGGAACTTCTCTGGAGCTGAGACTTCCTTGAATATTTCAAGCTTGGTCTACAGTCAAGAAATAGGGAATTCTTAAGTTAGGGTCTGTAACATGCGTCTCTCTTTTCTCCTTTTTTCTTTTTTTTTTTTAAATATATATTAGGAAAAATATTACAAGCAATTGAAGTAAAAAAGAGGAATGAAGAAAAAGGAGACAAATATATTTAAACTGTCTGATCGTAATACTGCCAAGAGAGGGAAGATTTGAATGTTGATATTAAATCTCAACTTTATTGAAAGTCTTTAAGAAAGACCACTTTAATTTAATGGGGCTTCCTATTAGTAGTTAATTCTTCAAGCCCCAGTGCACTTGTAATTTCTTCCAGATGATTTTGTTTCTTGTAGGATATCTAAAACAACACATATGAAATCCAATTCTGATTATCAGTCAGAGCATCCTTGTGACAATTGTATGGCTGCCCCCTGAGGACATTAAAAAGCAGCTTTCCTA
Organism: Amazona ochrocephala; assembly: GCA_039720435.1. Taxonomy (NCBI): domain Eukaryota; kingdom Metazoa; phylum Chordata; class Aves; order Psittaciformes; family Psittacidae; genus Amazona; species Amazona ochrocephala. Next base: position 28,602,678 of record CM077884.1, on the reverse strand, counting down.
AATGACCATTCTTAAATTATGCATGTCCTGTTTAACCGTACCATCTGGACTACTTCATTGTATTCCAAGGGGGAGCATGCACAATGGCTGCTATTCTAGAAGAGTATTTAATAATAATGCTAATAAGAGCTTTTGCTAATAGAATTTTTATTAAATGAAAAAAAAAATAAATCCCAGTGAAAATGAGGCATAGATTATCCATAATTCTTTTCCCAGGGGATTTAGAAACATAAAAAGGAAGAAGAAAATATTAATCTCAATATATGGTCATGGGAGTGGTTAAGTCATTTTGCAAGTCATCTGCTTTCTTATGTGGAGCCGAACATTTTCAAAGAGTGTCTAGATGCGAATGGCATTTAATCTAAATGGGGGATATAACTTTAATTTCCTTTTGATGTGAAATGTCTCTTCTGGCACCCTGTCTCGCCTTCCTTTGCTAACAGGAAGTCATCAAGATTTAGCAAGAAAATAAAACACCAGATGTGTCTCAGTTATATCAGGCCTTTCTACACTGTACAGTGGAGCTCAATGCAACAAACACAAAGCTAGCATATTAGGCTGGTATACATTGCTAACGTGGTGCTATACCATGTTGGAAAGCTGGCTTGAACAGGACAGTGAAAGACAGTATTCCTGTCTTTGCATCCTCTTTGGTACATGGCACAGACATACCATTTTTTTTCTTAATGATATTGAGAGCAGTGTTATTCACAACAAAGCAGAAGTGAATTTCAAATTATTCTGTATCTGTTGAATCAAGAGAAATCAAAAGGATCTTTATGCTTTCTGGAGTCGTGAGAGCCACTTTGTTTGTAGTCACTGAATAGCTGCTGTTAGTACAAGCATATCCCTCACCCTGTCCTCCCAGTGGATTTTAGCCACTAATTGGACAAGAGCAGAACAGCAGAATTTAGTGCAATTCAGTGTCATGGTGAATCCTGCCAGCAAGGTCATATCAATTAATTAAAAACTGAAGGCTTCTGGATCATACCAGAATTGAGTCCTGGTCACATCCCATTCTCTTGAGAGGGCTATGAAGCCATTAGATTACTGAGCTCTGGAGCCCTTTTCGGAGGGTTTGAAATTGCTTCAGCTTGTGAGTTTTTCTGTTTTCTATTAAGTATGAATTGAATAATTCAGTTGCTGCATTGGACTTCTGAACATTCTTGATAGAGCTGCACAAAAGAGTTCCCATCTCTGCATTTCTTGGCTCAGAGCATAGAGTGGTGAGAAAACAGGTTCAAGGCCTGTATTACTGACAGAGAGGAGGGGGACAACAGGTTGATCTGCTGTGTTCTAGAAGTGATGGGGAAAACTTCATCTTCAACATATGGCACCCGGAACTGTTGCTTCTCCAGCCCTCTGTCCAATAAAGATAGTTGCTTAATTCTAACCTGGGCTATTTTGTCATCCTTGTATCCCATGTGCTTTCTTGTAAAACAGGGCCCTGCTGTGTGTCTGTTTTGGATGCTGTACCCTTTTAGTTTTGAATTGCAGAGGAGAAATGACAGTTCTGAGACCACCAACCGCCTGAGCCTGAGTGCCATTTTCCATGTTGTTTCACTTAATTGTGGATTTGTTTCCATTCTTTGGCTTGCCTAGGATAAATGATACTCAGCTGGTAGATTTGAGTAGTGTCTGATGTTCTCTAATGTCTTCCTAATTGTGCCATTTATAGGTTATTAAAGCCATTGAAGAAGGATATCGGCTGCCACCCCCAATGGACTGCCCCATTGCTCTCCATCAGCTGATGTTAGACTGCTGGCAGAAGGAACGCAGTGACAGGCCTAAATTTGGACAGATTGTCAACATGCTGGACAAACTCATCCGCAACCCCAACAGCCTGAAGAGGACAGGCAGTGAGAGCTCCAGGTCAGCTGTGCTTTTGTAATGGAGATGTACGAGTGAGCATAGTGGAAATGGCAGGCAAAGCTGCATGTCACCTAAGCATCTGCGCTGGGCTTAAAGTGTGCTCTGTGGCTCTGCAGAGCCTGACTGCACAGCAGACATTGCATGGTGCAAGAGGGCCGAGGGGTCGTGCTGGCACCCTGCTGAACCCTGCTGGGTATCCCCGACTCTCCTAGCTCTGTGAGAAGGAAAATGGAATAAGCAGCGCTCTTCCTGTATCACATCAGTTTCATAGAACAGTCTTAAACAAAAGTTCTGAGGCAGGCAAGCTCAGTTTGAAGACAAAGTTTGCTGCATCTTTTCCCCCTCCCCCCTAATGAAGGGGCTTGGAAGGGTAGACTTAATGCAGTGTAGCTGACAGGAGTGATGTGGTTTTCTGCAGGAAAAGTACATCATCAAGTTTTATAAACCCTAGATTTGTGTAGGATTTGCAAATGAGCATTACGGCATTACAGCCAACGCCTTGCGGGCATTGGGAAGGTGTGGATTAATTTTTATGTGAATTTGAATTTAATTTTGTGGAAAGCCAGTTTCATGTCTCCACTGATCCCGCATTACATTGGTGTTTTGTTTTGTTTGCTGAGCACAGTATGCCTGCTACGTGCGAAAGAAGCGCAGTAGGAAGGAAACTCCCAGAGTTGTAGGGTAAAACCAAAATATCTTTGTTGAGACAGATCAGCAGTTTGTTTAAGCTGGTGAAACACTGCTGAAGTAATAGGAGCTTGGCTAATTTACACCAGGTGTGTTCTGTTTTTTTTCAAATGCCTTTGCTTTGTCAGGTAGATTTACTTGTAGCAAATAAGGAAAAAAGCTTGAAAGAAAAGAAACAGGAGGAAGGTAATGGGAAAATATTTTTCAGTAGAATGGAAGGTATAAAAATATCCACAGGGCAATACAAGGTTAAGTTTCTTGAATCAGTGAAAGAGTAACACAAGTTCTACTTTAGCCTCCAACAGAACAACTTCCTGGAAAAAACTATTTTTGTTTTTAAAGTTGTAGGTCCCTGTGTGAATTTTCCTTACAATGTAGAATATCTGAAGAGGGACTATTAACCCTGTGAGACCACTAGCACCACATTATCTCCAGATTGCCCTAACTGCATTGGTAGCCTGGCAAAAATGTATCCACCCTTGAGACTTAAATAATTTACATGGTGAGAATCGTAATACGATCTGCTGTGATAACTTGATTTGAGAATCACAGCATGATCTCCTCCATTTTGCTTTCTTTCCAATTTGCAGGTGCTCTTTGAAAATACATAGATTTTACAAAAAATAATAGCCCGTTCAAGATTGTTTCATCTTCGTGGCTATTTATAGATCTTTATTTTTCTTCTCATTGGAATATGAATTTCAAATATACGTATACCATTATTAATATACAACTTTATGTGCGAAGCATAATTTCATATAATTAGATTGCCATCACTGGTCTTGTGTTAGATAGTACAGTAAAAAACTTGTACCAAGTAGTACCAGCATGTACTGGGTGCCTTAGGCAAGACATAACTATGCTGTTGCACATCTATTCTTTGATAATGTGCATTTTCAAATAAATTGCTAAATTATATTTGTTTTGGTTAGATAGATAGTAATTTATAATGGTTTAATGAAACTGTGATTTACAATAGACGTGGAATAATGAGATACTAAGGAGCAAGTTTGGTAAAAATAATTATTCACAAATCTGTGCAAGGGAAAATAAGAAGCAGATTCCACAGTGCAAACAATGATCAAAGCTCGCATGATTCCCACCACTTCTGGCACACGCACTGGTCAGGAATGGATTGATTAAAGAGGGGATTAACTCCCTGCTGTCCTGAGTTTGATTGAATGCCCTGAGCTTGCCTGCAAACCTGACTGGAAACAGCATTTATCTGAACCTGCCCTGAGTTTTGCCCTCCAAACCAGTCTGGCAGGTTGTGAGCTCCCAGTTCGTTTGCACATACTTCAGTAGTGTTTCTATAGTTGCTGAGCTGAGGTCTGACACATGCAGGATTGGCAAAGTCTTGCATTGCTGCCTGTGAGATACAGACTCAATAGGCTGAACACCTTCCAGCATTGCCATCTTCTTTGTTTTTTGAAGGAAAAGCATTTTCTATGAACTTTGTTGTATCTGAGGTGTAAATCTGAAGTGGCATTGTGGTTCAAATTAGATCTGAAAGCAAAAATAGAAACCTACGGTCAAATTCATTCTTAGCAAAATTTGGCCTATTATTTTGCATTTTGTGAAGTTTCTTGCTTTGATGTACATTGCTGTACAGAGAACCACCAGTTTCACTGAGCACAATGTCATGTCCTTACTTTATCTAATCGTTGAGAATAATTGTTTCAGAAACCAAACTCTTTTTTGCGATTCATGATCCAGTTGACACCATTTCTCTGTCCTTTCACTGTTTGGCATCCAGACCTAGCACAGCCCTGCTGGATCCCAGCTCCCCTGAGTTCTCAGCGGTTGTTTCTGTCAGTGACTGGCTCCAAGCCATTAAAATGGAGCGATACAAGGATAACTTCACAGCTGCTGGCTATACCACCCTAGAGGCTGTGGTGCATATGAACCAGGAGTAAGTACTCAATGATATAATAAAAAAACTGGTAAATCTGGATTTAATCAACCTCTTTTCCTTTGTGCTGCATATCATTACACTCATTAAAGGAATGGAATGCCTTTCATTTGGATGGAGAATAACTTTAAAATGCCTCCATAATGCCCTCCCTTATTTAATTAAACATTTCTGTACATCTGCCTTGCTTTTGCTATGTTGCTTGTGGTTGACTCTTAATATTCTTCTCTGCACCAGCATCTAATCCACAGTTCTCAGCCCCCTACTTCTCTTGCTTTCCACAGTGACCTGGCAAGGATTGGGATCACTGCCATCACGCACCAGAACAAGATATTGAGCAGCGTTCAAGCAATGCGCACCCAAATGCAACAGATGCACGGCAGGATGGTCCCCGTCTGAGCCAGTACTGAATAAACTCAAAACTCTTGAAATTAGTTTACCTCATCCATGCACTTTAATTGAAGAACTGCACTTTTTTTACTTCGTCTCCTCGCCCGTCGAAATAAAGATCTGCAGTATTGCTTGATGTACAGATTGCGGAAACCGAGCGTGTGTGTTGGGAGGGGAGCCTCCAGAAATGACAAGCCGTCATTTTAAACCAGACCTGGAACAAATTGTTTCTTGGAACATACTTCTCTGTTGATCAACGATATGTAAAATACATGTATCTATATAAATATAAAGTCACATTCAAGTTTTGATGCTATGTTTGCTGCCAGATACTGTGCTTGAAAAACAAAAATGAAATGACTTTCCTTCTCCCTATGACCTGTAGGATTACAACCATAGTGTTTTATTTGTGGGTGAAACCACCGTTGTGCGTCTTTCACTGGAATGAAGAATCTGCCCTTGGATATTTTTTGCAGACTTGATGCATCACTAATACCTTGCAGAAACCTCAGTGAGAGTATCATTGGGCTAATCAGTGCCTGCCAATTAGTGATCTACTCATTGATGGGCTTGAGACATGAAATGACCCATCTCGTGGATTACTGGGCAAAACTGGACTTTTGGGGAGTTTATTGGCTGTTGTTGTGCCGTGCTGAAGCCTACCACTTAGAGACATTTTGTGAACATCTTGCCAGTAGTCAGCTGTGACAATCGTGGCTGTGGAGCTTTCAGACTTTTTTTTCTCTTTCAAGAAGCAATTCCCTTTGCCACATGAAGAAGGTCAGTGGAAGTACAGTGTGCAACATGTTCGTGGTGCTTCATTTCTTAAACTGTGCTAGGATTTCATCACTGTTGGGTTAAAAAAGAAAAAGAAAAAAGAAAAAGTGCTGTGGTATGTATTATTTGGGGTTCCCAACTAGTTTGTATGAACCTGCACTGGTTTCCCAGACTAATTGCTTAGGGTTTCCCATAGTTTGCTCTATTTGATGACAGTGAAAATTGCACTTTTTCAAAACCTGGTCTTGCTTTCAAGCCGTTGCAAGTTAGGATGTGCAGACAAGGTGTAGGAGTGCATCTTGGGGCTCACTCAGTTCAGTGCTAAGAGCTTGACCCCAGTTTGCACTAAGAGCAGCAGGGATGCTCTGAGATTTTTTGGGTGGAAAATCCCATGCATATAGATTGTATGGAAAGTAAGAATAACCTTGTAAAGTAGAGATATTCATAAATGCGCCAAAGATCCAAGGACTTTTCCTGCCCTCTCATGAAAAGTAGGAGAGCCAATATTTATGTTTTAGAAAAATCAGTCTCAGTTGCTGTGTCAGTGGTTTTATAGGAGGGAGAGCAGAAGGAAACGGGGTTATGCATGCAGCCTTCCTGGTTTTACATACTTTGGATGTTGGGCATGGTGATAGTGCTCTGTTAAGCAGCAGTGTTAATGCTTCACGCACGGTGATGCAGTCTCACCAGCTGTGGGAACCAAATTCACTTTTGAAATCATCCCTGTACACTGGATTATCAAGGCAACTGTGGGTGTGAGTGCCAGGTTAGGCTGCGTGGCGAAGGTCTAAGGGCCTCTCCTTAAGTATGCCAAAGAGGATGGAGCATGACCTGCTTGAAAAGCTGTCCTCCAACTCCTACAAGAAACAGATGGAAAGTTGAATGAGTGAAAGCATCTCCTAGGTTGCTAGGTGGAGGTGACTGCTGTAGGAATGTGGTTGTCCTCGTTGGTCGATGAAAAAATGAACATGAGCTGGCAGTGTGCGCTTGCAGCCCAGAAAGCCAACTGTATCCTGGGCTGCATCAAAAGGAATGTGACCAGCAGGTTGAGGGAGGTGATCCTGCCCCTCTACTCTGCTCTAGTGAGACCTCACTTGGAGTACTGGGTGCAGTTCTGGTGTCCTCAACATCAAAAGGACATGGAACTGCTAGAACAAGTGCAGAGGAGGGCCACGAGGACGATCAGGGGACTGAAGCACCTCCCGTATGAAGATAAGCTGAGAAAATTGGGGCTGTTCAGCCTGGAGAAGAGAAGGCTGCGTGGAGACCTCATAGCAGCCTTCCAATACCTGAAGGGGGCCTATAGGGATGCTGGGGAGGGACTCTTCATTAGGGATTGTTGTGAGAGGACAAGGGGTAATGGGTTTAAACTTAAACAGGGGAAGTTTAGATTGGATATGAGGAAGAAATTCTTTACTGTAAGGGTGGTGAGGCCCTGGAATGGGTTGCCCAGGGAAGTTGTGAATGCTTCATCCCTGGCGGCGTTCAAGGTGGGGTTGGACATAGCCTTGGATGGCATGGTTTAGTGGGAGGTGTCCCTGCCCATGGCAGGGGGGTTGGAACTCGATGATCTTGAGGTCCTTTCCAACCCTAACTATTCTATGATTCTATGATTAGGTCACACAGGATAAAGCTTTATCTGGTAAAGCTCTGAACATATTTAAGCTTGAATTTTATTTATATTAAAGATTTTATTACTCTTTTTGAACAGAGTATATAGATTAGATTCCTTTTAAAGTTCTTTCAAGTGATGAGATGACCTTAGAAAAGAGACAGAATCAGGCCCACTTGTACTAAGTAGGAGGAAGGTTTTAATGACACGTCCTCTAGAATAAACGTTGTGTTTTAGCTGTGCCAGGCACAATGTCAGAAAGGTGAGATTTCTTTTGATGCTCTAAGGCTGGTTCTTTGGTCGGTAATAGTTTTGTCCCACTCTGCACCTGACAGCTAATTCAGAAATGATTTAGTAACTTCGTATGTCAAGGGTTTTTAATAATTGCATTTATTCTAGATCCAAAACAGCTCACTCACTTGGACAAGTCACACTTACTATATCGTCACTCACATCACTTTTTGTCACTTTGAACAATAACTTGCTGATTTCAAACCTTAACTCTCCGTCACCCCCAAATTTCTCAGAGATCAACTTGTTCAGAATATGGGATGCTAAATTTGCATCCTGTCAAGTCATGACAGCTTAGTAAAAACGATTCTGCACTATTACTTGTGAAAGCTTTTCAATTTCAAAGAAAAAAAACCCAAACCTTTAAAAAACTACTTAAACCAGCATGTTTTAATGTCATTTTGCCAGGCAAGGTGAGAAGTGGTTACTCGTTTTAAAGACCTGACACTTGTACTTCCAGCAGCAAAAAATTCTGTTGCTTCTTAAGTGCAGAGAACTTTCAGTTTCCTCTTGCTGTAAATCCATTCCATTCTGTTGAGATTTGGTTTTTATGTAAAACCAAAATACACCCAGTTTTCTGGCCAGATTGTAAAATTGCTTTCTTGGAGTTTAGTAACTGGAATTCAAAACACTCCAATGTTTTCCACACAAAATGGAAAACTGTGTCCCCATGGAATGAAAACTGTGAAGGCGGCTGAGATGCTGGGTTTTCACAACTGCCATTGATGGTTGTGTTCCCTGTAATAAAACACAGCCAATGAGGGGGCATCCACTTCAATGTGATTTTAGCTAGAGGAGAGCAGATTGAAACAATATATGTGGTACCATGGAAGGAGGACTTTGAAGCAGTTTGAGGGAAAGAAAAGGGGCAAGGAAGGCAAAAGGTTCTCACCATCTGAGAACTGCTGGCTGTGTTTGTCTCGCTTGCCCAAGATGGGTGAACTAGCCAGTGTGGCAGTGCTCTACATCCACCTGCATTTGCCATTCTTCCACCCTTTCATGTGAGAATTGCATCTCTTGGTACTTTGTCCTCTGTCCTTTAGGAAATCCTTCTCCCCTTTATAGGAAGAGGTTTTATTCCATGAACCTGCTGCCAGGTCACTTCTTCACCAGGGCAGAGATGAGTTCAGCTCTTTGACTTTGATGTGAATCAACAACCGCAGCAGCCAAGGAACAGCAGTGCTTCATCTGGGAAATCTAAGAGGAGATATTTGGGCAGGTCTGCCCATCTGTCTTGTTGCATATTGTTTAATATATTTGTGTTTTCTTTTTGTGCAGGGCAATTAGATTTTGCTTTCACGTCCTTATAGCCCGTCCTATTGATCATATTGACCACAGAGGAACATAGACTAGCCTTCTGGATCTACAGTTGCGTCTTCCATAGCACTGATTCTGGAGAACACATGCTGAACAGTCACCAGTTGCTGAAGAGAGCGTGACTTTTACTTTCTCTTTTTTTCTCCTGTGCCACCCGCTCTAGGTTTTTTTCTTCATTGAGAGCTAACTAACTCATTAAGACTCAGCACCCAGTTGTCACTTGAGGAATGTACTGTGTCAAAGCCCTGCAGACTTCTGGATGTTTTGGTTTTTTGACCTCCCTTTTTGCTTTCTCTTCCTACCTTTATTTTTATTTATATATTTTGTTATTTTCTCTCCTCATCCCCCTGGCTGTCACTGCTGCATCTCCGATGGATGCAGATAACGGAGCACTACACATCTTACCATGGATGCCAGACTAGGTGCCGCAGCAAAGAACCCAGTTCCTGTGAGCTGCCCATATACATTGCTGAAGTGATATTTTACACAAAACGTGCCATTGCAGTGATATAAATATATTTTTTTTCTTGAATGGATAATGGATTAATATCTCCTCTGAAAGGTGCGTATGCGTGCTTGTGTGTGTGTGTGTGTTTGCGTATGAATCACCTCCTGTGTAGTGAATGTGCCGAAAACACCTCTGGAGGCGCAGGAGTCCCCTGTTATAATAGAGGAGGCAAATAGCTTATGTCTGCCATGGTAGTGAGAACACACACATTAAAAAGATGTTTAAATTTCTCTATCTACAAGTGTATTTTTTAGCTGCCACACTAACGTTAATGAGTAGTTCTACAGCCTGAAACGGGCAATTTCAAGTTAGTTTTGGAGTTACGGATTACGGGCTCCATAAGGGTGCTAAAGATATTCTTAAGTGTTGTTTATTTGTATTTAATGCCCTGTTCGTGATCAAGACTGACCAGTTTCTCAATGGCAAGGTGATGGAGGCAACTCCTGCATATCCATCCACTGGTAACCCTGAGCCAAACTTTTAAGTAGCCTTTTTTATCTGCAAAAATAGGATTTTAAAGACTTGTTGAATGCGAACAAATATATGCAATTCTTCAGTTCACAGAAGCACCTTGCTCTGTGTGCAAGCTGTGAAAACTTCTAATGTAATAATCAAAACAATTCATTTGCTCTCAGCAAAGTTAAAGAAGAATAATGCAACAAGACTTTTAAGGTTACAGTAGTTAGCAAGAGAGTTGCGAAATGTGTCCTGTTCCTCTTGCGGGTGATAAAGAGCTGGTGAAGCTCAGCAAAAGGCGCTCTTTCTTCCATGGCCTGAGGAGCAGTGCTGCAATTTACTGGTACTATCCAAGAAGGCTGTCTGTGTTCGGAGGATTCACTGTCAATGTAAGGTAGCTTGAGTAGATCTGTGCCCCAGAGCCCAGGGAACATTATGGCCACTAGGGATTTGGAGCAGGGCAGGTGATGCTCCCCGCTTGCTTCCTGGCCATGTGGGGCTAGCGTCTGCCATGGTACCCAGTGCAGCACAGCCAACTGCCATGGAACAGGGGTTCCCTCCAGCAGACATGGGGGAGGCTGGATCGGCTATGTTAAAAGCAAGAGCAGCCTTGACCAGAGCCATAAAGTGGTGTCCAAAAGTCACTCCAGCTTTCTCCTCTTTTCCCTCCTCATGGACCCTCTGAGCTCACTGTTAACCATAGTTATGCCTGCAGGGTCATGGAAGGGAAGTGAGGCGGCTGCACTGTCGGGCAGAGCCCAGGCATGGTCCGGGTGCCAGGAAGTGCCAGCTATGCCACTCATCATGGCCCATGGCAGACTGCTCCAGAGGGAGCTGGGGACAAAAGGAAAGTGAGTGCCATAGCACTGCTTCTCTTGGGGGAGAGGAGAGGTCAGCACCAGGACCGTCTCGCACGAGAAGCCTCTGTTTGTTCAGAAATTGTCCTGCTTGCACACCACTGGTTGATGTTTGTCCGGGTTTCTTGCTGTACTAATTTTGTGATGGATCTTATGTATTAAAAATATATATGTATAAAATACAAGAGGCTGGTAAGTAACCAGTAAACGGGACTTAAAAAGCAGTATTTTTCTTTTATGTGACATTTTCATAACCAGAAAAAAAAATCTGAAATACTAATCAGACAAATAAAAAGAGAGTGCATTTATTTTTTTGTATCACTGCAAGTATGTTGGAATATGCAAGGACTGTGGTTATAATTAGAATGTATGAGGCATATTATAATTTAGTTCAAACTGAAAAAATCTAACAGCATTTCTTTGTTTGTGCATTTGAACGATCTCTGGGTTAGATATATAGATTTTTCTATTTTGTTTTAATTTGTAATTTCCCCTCCCCCCTCCATGAATTTTAGGTACACATAACTTATGTCATTTATTTATGGTCTTTTATACCTAGTTTGTAAAACTGTAAAATAGCAAACAATGCAAACATTTGCATTTGAAAATAATAAAGTAGTTGCTGTACAAACCTGAAATGGACTATTTCTAGTTACTGCGCTTTTTGTAATTTAGTGTTTATCAAGAACAGATACAAATCCAGAACTTGGAGTAATAATCCTGGTGTTTGCCACAAAGGGATTAATTCTCTTCAGTGGATTTCACAGGAACAGACTCCCAAAGGACATTTAAACTGCGTAACTCCCGCGCGTACGTTAAAGCGCGTTACTTTTGCTAGTTACCATCTGGATTGTGTTCTGTGCCGAATATTTGTAATGTCGGAAGGATGCTGCAGTCAGGCTGACCTTGTGAATGACCTCAGTGCTTTTTCCTTGGAGACCAGGTAGCATCCATGGGCACTATGCCTGAGAAAAAAATGCATGATCATAACGTTGTTTCGTTGGCATGCCTGGGATTAGCTGGGAATAGTTTCCCTCCTGTCTCCTGCTGTCTGGGCTTTGCTTGGGGACAGACATCACCTCAGCAGAAATCCTAACAGTTTTTACGGCTTCCTTTGAGCCAGGGTTTTGTCTCTTTTGGGGAACTGTGACCTTGCTGCTGAGTTACTGCGCTTGTTGCTCTATGGCCTACGTCTGTGTGGGTCAGTGGGCTCATGTTGGAGACTCGCGTACAGAGAGGGTAAAAAGAGCAGGAGAGAGGGCAATGAGAAGCTGAGGGACAAAATGTAACCCAGAGGTGTGAGGGTGTTGAGAGCAGCAGAAAATGGAGAGGGAAAGTTTCTGTGACAAGGGGTTCGAGCCAGAGACAAGTGAGTAGATATTGTATAAAGGATACTGCTGTGTGATGGTAGCAAATATATGGACAAATGTTGCATATTCTGAGTGCCAAGGATGTAATGTCCTGAACTGTCACTTCTTTACAACACTGCTGCTCAGTTTAGGATATACAGGCTTTTTGGCACTTTGTGTGAATTACACATGTCCACAGTTCACAGGTACCACAGGAAGGATTGTGGCTCCTCTAGAAATTTTCACAAGCTTTTGACTTGTCTATTTGAAAAATACTTTGAACCAAATTCTTGGAAAGATTCCAGTGATGCCAGGGGAACTATATCATACAGGGCTGGTCCCAAGAAAGTCCCAATGGCACTGGGTTATTGTATTTGAAAAGCAAGTCCACAGTGTCCTTTTGTACTTGGGAGAGCAAGCCAGCCCACTAGGTGTTTCTCCGGTGCCTGTGTTCAGCCAGTTGGTGTATTAAGAGAGAATGTGTCATAGCTGGCAAAACATTCCATTTCACACGCTCAAGTTTTACAAATTCTTTAGTTTTATTATGAAATGCAATGAAAACCTTTAAATCTTTTTACGAAAATACTATTTCAAAATGTCCAGTGAGGACCAAACATGTGGGTACTCTCTGACTGCTCTTTTTCCCTTTTAGCGCCCAAATCTAAGAAATCATTCCACCAAAGTGTTCTACCTCCATGGTTCGATTTTCTTCCAAGTATATGAGTTTTACTGAAATATTTCCTTACCAAAAAGACATTTTTTCTGTCTCTGCCCCTCATTCTTCCCACATATTTATATAGGATCATGAGGCAAGTGAATCTATTTACGTATAAAGCATATATATTTGCATCTCAGTGGCAACTTACATAGCTGCCCATGAGGTGCGCATGGAGTAGTATGAAGAGCAGACATGGTTTAACTACAGACATTGGGGCGGTTGTAGACAGGTCAAGAAAAACAAAATAGTTTTTGACAATTGGGAAGAAAAAAAGTAAAAGCATGTTATGCTCTAAATCAACAACTTGATTAGAACTAGAGCTGCATTTGAGGCCTTGACCTTAGTTATTTTACCCTTTCCCTTGCAAGGAAGTACCCTTGGGCCATTGACTGATTCTCTGTTGAATGGGTTGCAGACCTCTGACATATCTTATTTCTGGCAATGGCCCTGAACATAATTCTTTGTTTACAGGAGCCTCTGAGAAAGTTATATGAATATGTAGACATTTTCTTCAAAAAATGAAAACAAAACCTAAAGCACTCCTTTCCAATCAGCTTAGTAAAATGTATTCTCCATGGGTGGATGGAGATAGTAGCTACATTAACTTACTTTTATATACATTTATATAGAGAGCAATTATATTCCAGTAATCTGCTGTGGATTACTAGCCTGTAACCAGACCAACAAAAGTTAATGAAATCCTTGTTTTTATGGTGTTCTTGAATTTACTCATGATTCGGTTCCATAAACTCTTGTAATGAATTTAATGGGCTGAGGCATTTTGGCATTCACTTTTTGAAGGCTGTTTTTAAAATACAAAAGAAGTGCTGGTCAGCAGAACAAAACCACCATCAGGAGCCCTGCTGTCCTCCCATTTCTGCCAAGGTAACCTTCCTCCCCTGGGGTCAATAACTAAGATCTTAGAGCCTGGCAATACAGGGCTGTTAGGCAATTACAGGTGCGGGTAGGTGCTTACTGCCAACTTTTTAATGATGCTTTGGAGCTGCTTAGCCAAGAGGTGCAGCAGCTCACGTAATGAGCTCCCACTTCGCAGTTGGATTTTCAGCCTTGCAGTAAGTGTCTTGCTGATGAAGCTCCTGAAACATCTCCATCATCGTTACTGGCAGAGGGGAATTTTTTTGGAAGCCAACCATCACAGCAAGAAGCTGTGTAAGCTAAGAGAGGTTGGAAAGCTATCGAGGGACTTGCTGTGCTGCTCTGGTGCCTCTCGCCTTGGAACCCACTGCAAACCTTGTCCTAAACCAGTCTCCATGAGAGCTGCCCGAGGCAGGTTCTGCCTTTGCAGGCCCTTCTTCCCTCCTGCCTCTTGTGGCCTTCATAAGCAGTTCTGTCACAACAAACTATCAATCACTGGGATGGTGGCTTTCACAGAAGTTATCTTTCCACTTGGGCCTTCTGTCACCCTGAGCAGGATCGAAGGTAAAGGAGGGTCTTTCAGTGGGAGAAGCAATTGATGCATGTCCGCTATCCTGGGAGATGCTCTCTGAGCTCCTGCTCATTTGAAGGCTGAGGGAATGTCATTAGCTCTGGGACAACATCAGTGTTAAGGCTGTGCAGCAACTGTGGCTGGCCAGGTCATGTATGCTTTGAAAATACAGACATATGGGAGCTGGGTGGGCATCGGAAATAGAGATTTAAGTGGGTTTAAATCCAAAAGTCCCTTAAAAACTCTGGCCTCAGATTTTCAGGAGTGCTGTGGAGCTCGGTGCCATCTCATTGCCATGTGCCAATGGGATCACCAGGAAACTCAATCTTAAAAATTCAGCATGAGAATCCCCAGGGAAGCAGGGGAGTGCTTGGTTTATCTGCTTACCTCATTTATCTGTGCCTGAGAGCTTACCTGGGAGCTTCCAGCCAGCAGATTTGCAATGTATGACAAATATTAAAGAGCATTTACTTTCACCTTTCTGAAAGATTGGCTAAAAATCCCTTGGAAAAAAATGTTTCTGGAAAAAATTCTAGGTTAAAATGGACTGATGGTGTTCTTCTGCACTTAAAGAGGCTGCTGGATTGATTAAAACAGCATGATGTGAAAGGCTTCGCAAAGGAACGCTGACAATAAGAAAATAAGGACAAATGAGTTGATCTGTTTCCATGGGTGGTATGAACTGATTTTACTGACTTGCATCCGTTTAAGGATCTAGTCCTTAGCTACATGAAACTTTAGGTAATTTTTATTTTTTTACCAGAAAAATATATTCTGAAGGGGTCATTTTGTCTATTGTATCTTTTTTTAATGTGGCCATTATTCATATTAGAAATACATGTTTAACAATGCAAAATTATGGTATCCAGGAACAGACAGGAAGGTTTCTGTCCCTGAACTTCTCTCTTTGTCGGCTTTGTTTTCAGTTTCACATTATGACGGCAGATGGGTTTTGTTTGGCCAAATGGTTAGCATTGCAACACGTCCTCAGAGACCGTTTTTTGTCATTCTTGCAGACTCAGAGTGCTCCATTAAGGCTGTTGAAAGGGCAGGACATCTATGTATCATTCAACTATTTTTGATCTCTTACATCCACAGATGGGGGAAAGAAATGGAAACCTAAACAGCCCCCTCATGACATTAAATTTGTTGCTGACTGGGCTGGTCCCTCACAGAGGGAAAGCAGCTTAATAAGCTGGTTCTTATTTTTAAAGCAGCACCAGCAGTGCAGTTGCTGTTGTGTCAAGATTCACCCACTACGATGCTGTTCTACATCACTTGCGCTTTCCTGGTAGCTCCTGCTGCGCTGGGTGAGGCAGGGAGGGGAGGCCAAGCCAATGGCTGCTGCTGAATGCTTGCAGGCAGCATCTCCACTCTGCCCGTGCCCAAGGATACTGCTTTCCTCAGTGTGACCAGCTTCAAAACCTGATGTCTGGAAACTTTTATTACGCAGGTGTTGCCTCACTTTCCACCTGCTTTTGCCTTCACACCAGGCTGCAGCCTGCTGAGAGCTACTTTTGACTCACCCAGGGTTTTGGAGGTGATTAGCTTTGGAATTGGTCAGTTTTGGAGCCAATTTATCATCCTGAACAGGTGGAAGGGATCATCAGAAATTTTTAATCAGCTTTGAAAGTGGGTGTAGTTGATCCAGGAACAAAAAGCATTCACCAACTGCAAAATCCAATCAACCGTGGGTGACTGATTACTTTTAGCGTGCTTAATTGATTGACTGTGGCATTTCTATGCAGGAGCTATTCTGAAACCCAAGGAAGTCCACATAACTGTTTCAATTCTGGGAATAACTTGTAAGTTATGTGTTAAACCTGTGTTTGAATTCAACAGTATTGAGAATTGTAAGCAAAATATACAGATGGGTGTGCAAGAGCTGTGCTGTATTAGAGTGGGTGGTTTTTTTCTCTTGCTTAGTAACAAGTTAAATGATAGGAGGAATAAGTTGATGGATCCTTTGAAAAGAGTTCGAGGAGTTTTTGCCAGTAACAAGTTGCTGTAATATTATTGCCTGGTAGCATCCAGCAGTGGAGGTTTCAAAAAGAGGCTCCTTTCATCCCAACAAGGTAGTACAAAATCTTTGTATCTTCATGTGTATGAAATTGCCAGGTATACACACATGTGCATGAAAACAGCTTTGTTCCTGCTGCCTGTCATGGCACAATGCTGAGCAACACACCTCCCCTCTCACCTCCAATCCACCCGTGTCTCTGACAGAATGACTGCTGAAGACAACTGCTGAAGTTACGTTTGGCATTGCACTGCCATGCCAAGTGTGCCAGCGTGCAAGAGCCTGCTCTGGAGCATATGACCATGAGCTCACTGTGTGCATGGGCTCACCTGTCCCAGGACCACCCTTAGGAGACAATTCAGATAGGCTTTGTAATATCCATGTCAGTTTTTACTGCTGTTTTTGCTTCACTGTCAACTGCTTTTACTTGCACAACTGAAAATGAACTTGTCAAGTGCCGAAGTACAATTTCCACAGCAAGGCTGCTGACAGTGTGTGTTCTGGGGCCAGTTATTAATGTCATTATTGTTTATTTTCAACACAGTAAGACATCTCCAGCTGGCAAGGAATGTGCATAATAAACAGGGATGCTTTTGGTATGATACAGAGCAACATGTCAAAAGGTGACTCAGATCCAAACAAAGGTACAAGCCCTCATTCAGCAGGACTCAGTCATCACTCTCAACTTTCAGGCATATCTGGTGATGGGCTTTCATGGGATCAATGGAGAGCATTTAATAAATGCTACTGAACCTGTAGGGATATTTGCCACAAGTGATCAGAGACCTGAGGAGCAATCACTTCCCTGTAAAGTGCAAACTTCTTCCTGGTTCAGCCTCTTTAATAACAGTAAGTTATGTCTTGGGAACATTTTAATTAAAAAAAACAAACCAAACAGAACCCCCAACCTCGTTCTTATGAAAGAACATAGTAACACCCATCTGTCTCTGAGCTTGACTTGAAGAGCTTGGGTGGGTCTGATGATGTATTAAAATGATAGGGAGTTAGTTGGTAAAATTCTTTCTCTGAGGCCACTTGTTATCCGTGCATAGGGGTAGTCTGGTTAAGAAGAAGAGACACGTACACTGCTGCCATTGCATCTTTCTGCTACTCTGACTCCAGCTGCATTATTTTTGCTTCAGTCTATGGTAAATGCAGCTGGTTGTCTCCATCATGACCTTTGCAAGGTGGATAAAACCAGCAGTGGTCAGTGTGCATCTAGCATTTGCCAGCTGTGGAAATAACCCAAGGTGTATCCCAGCTGCCGGGCATCTCTTTTAATTGCAAGCCACAATTAGAGTGCTCCCATGCTCTTGACTCCTTAGTTAAGCAGTAGTGCTTGGAAGGTGAGATGGTGTTCACAAGGAGGCAGTTCCCTGAAGGTACAAGGTAATTTTTTCCTCTGTCCTGGCCAGCAGGTCTGGGAGTTGTTATGGTATCAGGATAAACAAATGTTGCATCTATGTGAATTAACTGTAGAGGCAGTGAGAACCCTTCTTGACCACAGTGTGCTTGCAGGCAAAGTCAGGGGTGGACCTGAGTCCTGTGTGTCTCGGGGTCTCCTGAGGGACACTGTTTCTGGGCTTAGAAGCTGGGAAGCTCCAGATCTGATGGCTTTGGCTGGTGATTCAGTGTTGGTTATGTTTTGTATTATAGTAAAACCTTTAGTTGGTCATTTGCTTACTGAAGGGCTGGGGAAAGCAGCAAACAACAAACAAGTGTGGCTTAAATCAGAAACACCTGCAAAATCATGCTAAGTGAGTGTGTGTATTTTAACTGTAAGCAGAGGCATATTATTTTTAGGTTATAGTTTTGCAGAAAACTGATACGGTCTCCTCACAAAGTTAATTGTTGTCAAACACTGAGACAGCTGAAATAAGCTTTTGTGAAAAGCTGAATGGGCATAATTTGTGCTCCAGAAGTGAATATGGCCAGTTCTAAGCCTGAGATCAGGTTTGTATTTGTTAATCAAAGAAACCGGATACAGCAATAAATAAAGCGAGGGCCTAGTCTGGACTGTCAGTAGAATCACTAGGTGTACTTGGCAGGCTTTATCTGAAATTCTCCTCTCTCAAGAAACCTGCACGTTTTCATTTGAAAAAATGCGTTAACTGGTGGCTAATCCGCATAGTGTGATCAGCTGTGCCAGTACAGGGTTTCTTCACCTGTGCTTGAGTCCTCAGTCCCTCTGTGCTCATTCTTGATGCAGACAATCTCAGGTCAAAGTTTGTCTGATACAGTCCTGTTTTTTTATTGTTTTGTTGTTTATGGCTGGGTTGGTTGGGGTTTTTTTAGTTTTGTTTTGGGTTTTTTTATTGCTATCTTCCTATGCTTGTCCTAAGTGATTCATATTGCCAATTCTCCAGCTCCCATTTATGTCATTTTTCTCTCTGCTGTCATTAAACCTCCCTCATCCCTCACTCTCAAATTGCCACTGGTGAGGATTTTCCATCTTCCCAAGTCCTGAATGCGCTATGATTTCCTGGCAGCTCTGCTGTCATTACAGGACTGGAGAGGCTCGTGCTTGTCATAATGACATACATCCAGAGAGCATCACTACAGTATCTAATGCAGATACAAACATAATTCAAGAATAAATGAAAAGCAGCTCTACTTAAATTATTGAGGAAATAAAGACAATGTGCTGTAGGGTGCTGGAATGCTTCCTCCCTTTGTTCACAAAGAAAGCAGTTGTTCGACATCATGCACGTTCCTATTTGTGTGCTCTGTGTTCTGAGGATGAATTTACCCCTTTGTGTCACTGAGAAGCTGTATGTGGTATTGTCAATAGACAGAGGACTGCCCAGGCAATTCCAAGTGTTCATGTAACCCGAACAACTTCTTAGCACAGGACAAGTCACCAGATGATTTCTGTAACACTAAGTCTTGTTTTCCTGCTGGAATATAAATCTTTTGTTTATCGACCCTTGTTCTGATTTTTATTGACTGTCGAGCAAACTTATGCTAATGCTAAGCCCTTTCTGCTTGTATTAAAAAGGGATTTCCATGGACGTACAAGCTTACCTTTTTGAATCAGAATGACATGTTGGTTTATCCCATAATCTTTAATATCTCATTATCAGCGGGAACAGCATATGGAATCTTAAATTGGGCAACTGGGGGTCTTATTTGTGAACAAATTGTGTTCATTGTAAAGTTTGAGCCTGTGCAAGGAACCCATGCCTCTTCCATATCTAACTGCATTTGCTAGCATTCATCCCTGCAGATGAGGTGACTTGCAGTTGAGTATTTACCTAGGGCAGCATTGGTGGGATTTGAGCTGCCTTGCTTCATTTGTTCCATCTTGCAGCTTTTTCTTTTTGGCATCAGTGTTGCATTCTGGGGCTTTGGTTCAAGGGGGAACCAGTTAAAGCAGCTGCCTTTCAGCTGCGTCCTCATTTGTAGATAATATTCAATATTATAGTGTTGTTCTTTTTGTTTATATATCATTTGTAATCCAAACTGGATTGTTTCAATGGATTTGCTGAAGAACACAGCCAAGCATTCAGCTCATGAACTGTCCTCTTTTGATTCATTGCTTTTTTTACATTCAGTGTGTGACTGGGCAACTGAGTTGTATGGGACTTTTTTTTAATGTTGCCTGAATCAATCAAACTTTCTCAGCAAGAAACTGCCATTTAAAAGAAAAATGCACAAAACTGAAAAACCCTCTTAATATTCTATGGCCCAGATCTCTAGAAGTGCAAAGCAGCCTTAAAGATGGCTTTAGAAGTCAGCTGGGGTTTTCTTGGTGGGAAATAGCACAGAGCTAGTGCAGTTTGTCTTACAGTACTTTAGTTCAGACCAAGCATTGTAAGCAGGTATAAATCTGTTCAGCCCTGATGAGTTAGGAGGTTGTCTTTGCTTCAGTCTGGGTTCCAGGCTTTGAAAAGCTTGTCTGAGAGTAGGAGGTGGCTGGGGCAGAGCTGCAGCCAGGCTGAGATACAAAAAGGAAACCAAGGAAGAGGAGGAGAAAAGGAGCAGAGAAAAAACTTGTCACACAAAAATGTGGAAAAGAGCATGTTACAAAATTTTTCAAAGAGGAGAATCTGCTCATTTTAGAGTTGTCAGAATGAAAAGTGAAGTCACAAATTAGCAGTGTTTGTTTTGTTCTGATGAATTAAAAATGCGTGACTGTGTTTACTAATCATCAAAACAAAAAGTAATCGAAAAATGAAAAACTTGTTGTGTGATAAAGAGTTCAGAATATGGACAGTGGACCCAAGACATCCTGGGATGTGGTCCAAGATGTGGAGCAGATGTTTGTAATGCATTGCATACATCCCTCCATGCACAGCTGATTTGGGGCTGGCAGTCTGTGGTGTTACTTCTCTAGATTTGTATGTTTTAAAAGCCTCAGCTCTTTCCTTGCTGAAGATGAGGAGATTACTTTTTATCTTTGTTTTAATTGGACATGAATAAAACAAATTCCTGACAAAGCAGAAAACCAAGCGTTTCTCTTGTATTACTTTTCAGAGAACAAATATTTTTAAGGGTTCAGAGGGCTCTGCAAGTCAAGAGTCAGAACTGAGAAACTGAAATTGTTTTGAAGAATGGCAGAGTGCTGGCTGGGAAAAACAATAATGGATATTATTGCTTCTGGGTGGAATGAAAGGGCTGTGCCTTTGGCTGGTGTTAATTGGCCTAACTCCTCTAAAGTTGGTAGAAGATTGATTCACAGCAGTGCTAATCCTCACGTTAAATCCCAGGCCCACTGGGGGATTTATCATTGTCTTCAAAAGAAGAAAGATTTTTAACCTGTGTGTAATTTTATTCAGTCACCCAGTGAATCCCTTAACAGTAAAAGAACTCGGCTCAGCCAGTGCTCCCCTGTGAGAGGGATGGGGTTCGGACTGCTTGATGAACCAAAAATGTGGAACGAGCTCTCTGGAAATATTGTCAAATACTTCTAATCAAGCCTTTGTCTACTTTTCATAGTTTATGTTCTATGACGGATATTATTCAAAACTGCTGAATTGTCAAATTTTTAAATCCATCCCAGGTGGAAACTTCATGTTTCAGCTTGTTTTCCTAAGAAGGGTTTGAGTCTACGTCGAACCTATGGCAATGAATAACGTGTTCTAGCAAAGTCAGGTAGACAACAGAGCTACTGTTAACCAAACACATGATCACATGCATAAATCTCATTTTTACTACATGGCACGTACAGGAAGCAAGTGTTGATCCTTGCTTATCACAGGATAAGTTCAAGGAAGCCAGATATTACTGTAAGGTGTGAACCAGGCCAGCTGATTGGGGGTGATGAGATTTAATGACAGGAATGACAAGAAGTACAGTCCTAAGTTGAGGTAAATCTCCACCTGATGGATACAACATGGGATTGGCCTTTAGCTTGTCCCTATGCACACTGATGTAATTTCAGAGCTGCCACAGCCACACAAACCCTAAGGGACAGGGAACCAGCAAAACAGCATCAAGCTCCTATTTTTTTCTATCTTTTGTATTTTTTCATGGTTTGCAAATTCTGAACCATCAGAAAGCCTGAATAGCAAACAAAAGGCAGCTTGGTTTTGCAGTTTCAAACATTGTCTACTCTTCTATTTAACTATGTGGAATTGTAACCTGTGTATACAGAATATTGACACAATCGTAAATATCTCACGCATACAGTAAATTTAAGATACTAAATGCAGCTTCCCTTAGGAATGAACTTGGCTTTGTTACTCAGGTTCTTAATGTACTAGTTCAAGAAGCATCAAAATCCCACTGTCAACACCATAGAGATAAACCCAAAGCCAAGACAGATTTGCCTTCAATACAGTAAACATCTGTACACTAGTGTACAGGAAGTAGAGATGGAAAAGTAGTATGTATATGGTTCAAAGATGAGGATATTCATGGTAAGGATCAACTTACTTGCTCTGAAAATCCGTGAGGTTTGGGTTGGATTGGGTTGCTTGTGGGTTGGGTTTTTCTTTTTGTTGTTTTTTTTGGTTGTTTTTTTGTTGTTGTAAAGAAATTACTGGATAACAACTAGCTCTTTATCATAGAAATGTAGTCTCTTTAGGTGCTGTTGCCAAAATGTTGAACTTCTGGGGATATCCTGTTCGAAAGCTGATGTAAAATTAGAACATCAGATTTTGGTAGGACTTCACTTTGGTTTTTATTTCTTGAAAATAAGCCAGCAGAGTAATTGCTATGCCAGAATAGTGGTGTTTCAAGGGCTTTCACAAGGCAAAAGATAATGGAGAATCTGTATCTTTTTCCTTTCAGCATGTTTTCTCTCTTTTTTTGTTTTTCTGTTTTTATTTCTGCCAATGAACCTTTCCTCTGAAATTGTTTCTAACCTTCTACTTAATGCAGTTGTGGTCTTTTCAGCTTCATCTTTAGTTTCCGTTTTATTTTCCTTTCTTTCCTGTACTTTATAACTGATTTTTTTATTCCTTTCTTTGTCAGACTCCTGCCAATCCCTATCGTATCCGAGAGCTGTAGTATTTCATTCTGTGATTGTTTTCTATAATTGTATACCCTGTATGCAATTGTATAGAGGCTGCTGGTTTATTTTGTAAGAAATGAACAGTGGTCCACAGCCATCATTATGTGAAAGCTTGCTACAGACTGCATAATATTGGCAGTGTTCTTGTAGAAGTGCTGTCAGCAGAAGGGAGGGTAAGGCTTATGTCTCCAGCTGTAGCTTTCTACCTCTAGCCATGTTTGCGGGCAGGGGAAAAATGGGGACTAGGCTCTAGCAGAACAGTAAGACGAATAATTATGGTGGGGAGAGCTTGGTTGAGGGTGTGTATAAAGGGCGGCTTTCCTTTTGGTCAGCTGGAAATGAAAGCCTGTTTTCTCTGTCAAGCCATATCCCTTCTCCCTCACTCTAAGGTGAAGAACCCTTAGAGTTCTTCACTGCTTAGTCTATTCTCAAACAAACAATTGTTTTTCTGCTTGAATATTAATATAAAAATTAAAGAGCAACATCAAAACGATACATTCATTTTCTACGTTTTATTCCTTTATGTGTGTGGTCAAATTCACAGCAACCCTAAGTTTGTGAATAGATGGGCTGAAGCCCCAAAGCTTTCTCTTACTTGCAAATTTAAATAGGAATTTAATTTAGGAGTTATTATTGATGAGAAGTTTGTGAGGCTTTGGCTGAGTAACGCACGAGTGCCTGAGCATCAGATTAACTTGGTATGGGGAGGCCAAGGTTAAGAAGAGAGCAGTTTCTAGTAACACCCTGTCCTTCTTTTTCTGTCATTCCACAAAACTACCCATCTGCATGGGGCTAGCTGCAATCTGGCAGAGAAGCAATTACACAGAGTCTTTTTTCTTGCAGTTTAACATAAATTAGCACCATATCCCTGACAGTAAAAATGGGCAACTGTAGAAGTTGCAACCAACGGCAAGACAGCTCAGGCTACAAATGCAAAGAGTAGAAACCATTCAATATTGAATTACCACAGACTTTAATAAGGATAAGCAAAGGGCTGGAGTCAAGAGGCTGTAAACAGGTAAATAGCTGGGCATGCAGATACTTCTCATGGCTCTCCTACTTAGCTGGCTCTCAGGAAATGGGTCACCAAATGCTGTGAAGACTGCTGCAGCTATCAATGCTAGTAAATAGCTGAAGCCCATTTAATTTTGGCCAGCTTAAGGGAGTTAGAAATTCCATCACATCAGGCCACGGCTTCCTTTTTGCAGTGTACAGGCACTCCATAAATCCACACAGCTTTCTCCCTGTTATCTGAATTGCAATGCAGTTATTAAACAAATTGTAAGTCTATTTCATATCCCTTTTACTACTTTGAAAACTGCACAATATAAGGCTTAATAAACGCTGAATGCTCCAAAACTGCTCTTAGAACTAAAAATATGAGTACATCAAAAGTCTTTATAAGGGTAGGATTTTAATGGCTGAATAATACGCTGGAACGGAGCAGTAATTTCTTCTCAAATGCTGGGATGAATTATTTATGCTTTGACAACATTATGTGTCTCTAAAGCAGCTTTTAGTTATTCGCCTATTTGAGGGCACAGCTGATCCTGCTGCCCGCTCTTGTAATTACATTAACCTCTTGACACTACATGACAAGCTTTTCCTGTGAACTGCGATCAATAGCCCATAACTGCTACCTATTTAATAGGGCCGTGGTTACACTTCAGTTCAGATATAATTAGCTCTTTTCCCCCTTCCTCTTTTAACAGAGCATGAAAAAAAACCCATGTTGTTTAAATTAAAAGAAAAAAATACACACAACAAAATAAAGGCTGTTAAGGAAAAGAATAAAAGCATTTAGATCACTGAATAGGCAAGTAGTATGTTCCCTGAGTTTCTGCTCAGAAATGTGCAGCCCTTCCATTAGTCCACATCGGCATTTAAATGGAACTGGAAGCCATAGCGCATGAGGACTTTCAGGAATCAATAACAGAAGTGTTGGTACAGGTGGGCAAGGCTGTGACATGATACAGTTGAAGCGCACACTAATAATGAGATAAACAAGCTTCATTTCCACTCTGTTTTCACCCAGCTTTAATAGAAGCATAGCATTTTGTTGCATACCATAGGAACTGCTTTTTCTCACTGATATATTTAGATTCAGATAAATACATACAGGGTTTGAAATGAAGACATTTGACTAATTGTGTTAAGTTTTAAACAAGCAATGCTTTCTTGCAGCTAATGTTTTTTCCTGTTTGGATTGTATTATGGACTGTCTGAACAGACTAATACTTATCATATGAAAGAGGCTGATCTTTGCCTTGATGTAACAGAAATTACCTCCCCATTAGCCTGTAGACCAGCTTTCCATTCCTTGATCTGTAGATAGACGGCCATGCTCATGTCACTGGCTTAAACAACATTGCCCTAGTTGCAGTTTATATTCCCTAGTCCAAATAATTCTTTGCTTTTTCACATGTTACTTTGAAAAGTGGCCATTGGGAAGCAATGAGGTTTTGTGGGATTTTGGTTTTTTTTTATTTTTTGGGGGGATTTTCTGTTTTGATTAGAGGGCTGATTATGCCTCTGCTCATTTCAAAAGGACAGGATAAGCACCTATAATTAAGTTTAATGACTTTATCTAAATAGGCTGTTTGCAAGAGTTATATTCTTTCATTCAAGATCCAAAGAAATCAAGTCCGTAAGACCCTTTCCAGTTCCTTCAAGGGATGCGTACCATGAACAACTGATGCTATCAAAGCATTACAAAGCAATATGGGTAGTTACAGATTCTAGAAGGTTTATCTCATCAGAAACATGTCTTTTTTGACCTAAGAACAGTTCAGGTTGCATGCCTTTATGGTTTTTAGGAGCTTCACTTGAATTTCAAACCTTTAGGGATCAGATGCTTAAACTCATGTTAGATGTGGGTCGTAGATCTTGCTTCCTCTTCTGTAAAATTATTGGAAAATGCTCTTTACTTGCTTGATTTGATTGGCAGGGGATGGTCTTTTGTAAGCGTACCTGTTGTGGCAAGTTTTTTAAAATGCAAAAATTACAGCTCATTAGTAATTATTCTCTAAAGAAAATACATAGCTTTTGTTTACTTCTGTTTGTGTATTTTACTTATTTAGATTATGCTAGAGATTGTAGACATTGCTGAGGCCACAGAAGGCCTCATGAACCTGATAGTGCCTGGCACTTACTGAAACACAACTTCAGCTGTTCTATGACATTTATTTGCTGGCATGAACATTCATAGAATCATAGAATAGTTAGGGTTGGAAAGGACCTGAAGATCATCTAGTTCCAACCCCCCTGCCATGGGCAGGGACACCTCCCACTAAACCATGCCACCCAAGGCTCTGTCCAACCCAGCCTTGAACGCTGTCAGCGATGAAGCATTCACAACTTCCCTGGCCAACCCATTCCAGGGCCTCACCACCCTTACAGTAAAGAACTTCTTCCTTATGTCCAATCTAAACTTCCCCTGTGTAAGTTTGAACCCTTTACCCCTTGTCCTCTCACTACAGTCCCTCATGAAGTGTCCCTCCCCAGCATCCCTATAGGCCCCCCTCAGATACTGGAAGGCTGCTACGAGGATGAGGTTTGATTAACAGCATGCCTTCCCAGGAAGGCTTAAGTTTGCTTAAATATTTTACTTCCTGTGTCAAGACCATAACAAAGCCACAGTTTTACCCAGCCCTCAAAAACTCAGAATAGAATAATAGATATGTAAGCATATTTCTGCTCTAAAACCTTCCATATCAGTGTGTGCAATTACTATCTGAACACATTTTGTTTTGCAGCATAGATGGATTAACAGAATTGTTAATACCATTCTAAATTAGAGTAATAACCCTGTTTGAGATGATAGCTAGATGCTCCTGGGAATAGCACTGAAGTAATGAACTGTAAAGCATAGGTTCCAAGGAAGCTCTGAAACACCTTCCCATTTCTCCCAAGAGACAAAAGACAAGAAAGAGAAGAGCTGAACTAGCAGTTAATAATATATGAGTTAGAAGTTTAAAGTTTATGATGATTCATAATTATTATAAGAAACCAGTTTGTCGATTCATGAATTCAAGACAAGCTTGTTTTCCTGCATGGCACCTATTGCCACTTGTTGTAGTTGTGAGGTGTTGTGCCATCTTTCAACAGAGTTTCATTTTTGGAAACTTTTATTTCCTACAGTGTGTCTGTCAAGTAAGCAATGGATTTGGCTAGGTTTTCTGTTCCTCCTCCTTAAATAAATAAAGGCATGCCAGTCACATTTTCAGTGATATTTTTGGTAACAGCTTTTCCCTCTCACAGATTTGTTCATCCCAGTAGTTGTCAAGGTGTGTTAAAGCAAGTTCTTACAAAACTGCTGTCCTAAGAAGAATGAAAGATTATCTGCTTCTCTGCAGAAGGCAGACATCCTCTTTTTATGACTTCTGAGTGCATCAGAAGCTCTCAAATGTGAACCTCTTGTAGCCTTGACAGTCTTGAAAATAGAGCAAAGGAGACATAGGAAGGAGACAGAGGTGAAGGACCTGAGGGGAGGGCAGGGCGAGGAGGAGGAGGAGGATGGCTGGTTCTCAGAGCAGGTGAGCAGCGCAGAAGCGAGCACCTCAGCAGCAGAATGCATCAGTCTGCCTGAGACACTGACATTTGCTAATGCATCAAATAAAGAAGTCATTTAGCAGCTAACTAACTTCCACAGCTGGCAACTCCTCCACCCCAGGTGAAAACAGTGACAATATTCTCACTGTTTTTGCAGGTTAGTTCTATTAAGATGTCAGGAGATCTCAGTCTTTCTTTGAGGCTCCACTACTTAAACATGCCAGTTACAGTTTCTTTACTGAAGATACTCCTGTATGTTTATAAAAAAGGGGAATGTTTTGTTACCCCCAGTTTACAAAGCAGGAGTTGAGGCACACTGAGAGGTAGTTACTTGAGTAAAGGCCACCCAGACAATATGTGACAAAACCAGGAACAGAAGTCAGAACCTTAGGATCTGTTCCTTAATCACAAGGGTGTCTTTCCTCATGCATTTTTACTGTTTGAAATATGCTGAGAAACTCTTTATGACTGTGGATTTGTTTAATGGTATTACAAGATTAGCACTAATCATCTGGCTGGAATTTTCACTAGCAGGTAATATCACTATGTATTTATTTAATATGAGATAACCTTTCATTTTCCTGCCAGGAAATATTTTTGTTTCAGAGATACTAAGCTGACTAAACTTACAACTTGTACGAGTGACATGGAATTTGAAGTTAAACAGCAGCCTGTTTGTTATGGTTATAACTGATAGCAAGAGGCTTTTCAGTTCATAATTAAAAATTAAAAAATCAACAGATTGTCGGTATTAAAGTGGAGGAAGCGTTGGGAAATTCATTGCATAACTCAAGAATTTGCTCACCTACTTATCCTTGCACACCTATGTGATTAATCTGTGTGCTATCAACTAGGCTTCCAAGCAAGGGTTTTTCTCAGCCCTGTATTGCACAGGGTAAGGCAGGTCCCAGAACGAGCTGAGAGCTGCTTTGGTTTTACTGGACTTTTTGCTATAATAACTGGCAGATTCTGGGTTGTTATGATCAGGGTGTTTCTCATCCTGCCAGGCCTTTTCCTAGAGCACCTGCCAATTTGACCTCATAGTACGGTACACTGGCCTTTGAAGGCTGAATGAGCTGAGAATGTGGTTGGGAGTAAGAACGTGGTTTTGATTGCTATCTTTAAGTAGATTTGGCACCTTTATCAGACATGGGGAAGTGGAAATAAAAATCAAACCCGGAATAGCCTGTATGGCAATGCAAAGCACTCCTGCTAGGTTGGCATAGACAGAAAATTGCAGGACACATCTTGCATGTAGGCATAACTCCATTAAAGTCAGGGTTACCCTAGTTCAGGAACTGCTTCTCCAGAGGACACTGGTTTATTCTTTTCTCAGCCTGGGGGGTGTTCAGGCACCTTCTAAAAGCACCTAAATAAATAAGGTCTTTGAGTTTATTTGAGCACCTAAATAAATAAGGTATTCTTTGGTTTCACTGAGGCTACAGTGGAATTTATAGAAAAAAGGTATTTTGCCCGCCCGTTGTACAGCAATCCACCAACTCGCTTATATGTTGTTTGATAATGGTCACCTAAGAAGGGCAAGAAAGTGGTATCTTATATCCCCTGTGAGATGTTATAGGAATAGTATTCTGTTACAGGATATAGTATCCATAATGGCTTGAGAGATATGTTCTCTGTATCTAGTGTCCATTTTAAACAGAGAAGAATGGTAATATGATGACCCTATCCGTACGCTGGGATTCAGGATACAGCTGGGCTGCTTCTGTTGAAAGAAAAGCCTTGAATCCAACAGAAAAACTTGCTTCAAAATTTTTCTACTGCATTATTCCAGAAAGTATTGTTGCTTTAAAACAGGATTTCAGCTGCCGCAAGCAAGCTATGTAAGTCCACCAGCTTGTTCAGGTAAGCAGAGTACAGGCATCTGAAGAGAAATTTGGAAATCTCGGCCCTGCATCTGGAAATAAGCTTGAGTTGCCTTCATCTAGAGCAGGGTTCATTCCTGCTTTTATGTCCCAGGAAGGAAGCAAGGTCAAAGGGAGGTAGTTGCAGGATACCTTCAATGCCAGCAAGGTCAATCTAGTTGCTGAGCATCAGTGTGCTCCTTGGCATGATGGCACTTGACTGGGCGTCTTCAATGGTTAGAAAACTCCATGTGATACTGCTGGTCCAGACTTCCAGTAGGATTTTCCTCCCATCTACTTCTCCTCACACTTCTCATCCAAATGAAGTAGATCAAATTGTCATTCTCCAGTATTATCACTTCATACCTCAGAAGTCTTCTCATCAGGTTGTTGTCTAACACTGTGTAGCCCAACTTAACCCGTTGCAGAAGAAACTATGCACATCTTCAGGAATAGCATCTTTCCTATATCTCAATATCTTTTTTCCTTTTCACAGTATTTGTATACAGTCTTTGATTATTATTAAAAGTCTTATATTTTAAACGAATTTGATTAAATGTTTGATGAATTTTGTTTGATCTTTATTTAACTATTTCCATACTTAGCAGTCACTATCAGGCTGTTTGTACATTTTGTATCCAGTCCTGTAGTCAAAGTAACTGAATTCCATACTTCTCTGTATGGGTCTGTGGCCTAGATTGCCGCAAAGTGTATGGCGTTATTTTTACCTCTTCAGTAGATGAACATAACCCTCCTAATGATTGCTGTGTGAATGATCATATACAGAAGGTTAAGATTTGCTTTCTCAAACATTCAGAGAAATCTTATGAAACTCAGTTTCAATGATATTTGTAGGAAGTAAAAGGCATTGTGGATGCTAATATAACTGGGAAGTTTGTGTTTAATATGAACGAATAATCTTGCAAAAACATGCGAGAAATAAATTTTGGATTATCTTCTCCACTCCACTTCTGCTTATGGGCAAAATCTGATTTGTCAATTAAAACTCCACAGATTTGACTCTTAGGCTGAAAATAAAATGAAATACACTGTGGAAAAATGCAAACTAATGCATGTGAGAACAAACCTGCTCTGCATCGTGCTCCAAACTGAGAGGAATATAGCAAGAAATTATGTAGTAGAAAGTGTTGGGATTGATTGTTTTTATAAAATTACCTTTGATCTGCAATCTGATACAACAGGAAGAAAGGCTAGCACAGGTCAGGGCTATATTCATTGGAATATGTCCTGGAGCGAATAAACCATAGACTGGGTCTTGCTTTATCTGCTTGGAGTTTTAATGCCATCTATTTCTCCCCAGATTAGCTGCCATGGACTTTCATGGTGGTATTGCATGACCTCGATATACCCATATGCATCCTCATGTGCTTGTGTTTGGGATATCTTGTAAAGATATCAGTGACCTGAAAAATACTGATAACAGAGAAACAAAGTAGCCTGGAATGGCCACTTTATAGAGGTAAATATAAGGAGTTCTGGTAAATTTTATATGCTGAGCAGGATACCATCTAAGGAGCAAAATAACGTAAAATAACATAATTGATGTATATGGAAGAAAATGAAGGGTTCAGTCACACCATAGAAGCTATGATATAATTAGAAGCGCTATAATGAATATAAAAAGGAAAACTAATTTGAATATTAGAGGAAATATTCTGGACTGCCTTCAGCCTTTCAAGTAACATCCCAAGTGAGGTTGTGAGGGATTCTTCAAAATTAATCCTATAGGTATTAACTAAAGAACCAATAAACCTGCAATAGACAGCAATCTTATCCCTCCTGGAGGGATTGCCCAAATGATCTGTGCAATATTTTTTGTTTCTACCACCTCTGGCTTATGCAGAAAAAAAGAGCAAAAGCAGAGGAATCATCTCCAGCACAGTGAAATATCTGATCGACTGGCCCTGCAGATGCCAATTGGAAAAAGGTAAAGAGGCATCTGGAGGTGAGAAGGGCAGGAGGCATAAACATAGTGCTCTTCTAAGATGTGTGCCAAGGAATGATGGCAAAATGGAGCAGAGCGGGTGCAGGGGACTGAGCCCTGGTGGCTGACCATTATTTTTTTTCCACACATCCCATTGCTGCTGTTCCTATTCCATTGCTGCTGTTCCTGTCTGCTCTTTGGCTTTACCTGTCCCTTCCATCAGAAGCGAATCACAGATTTCGGAGATGTTTTCTGCTCTTAGTCATACTGCTGTGACAAGCTTGCCCCAGGCAATGCATTTTCAAGAATGTTTCTGCAGGGCTGAGGCAATGGGGTCAGGCTGTCCAGGGGTGCCCTGTCCTGCGAAGCCCAGCTGGGGGGCCTGCCATAGCCCCACCTGGTGCTATGCAAGCTGGGCATCTGCTCCCTGCAAGCCCAGTGGCTCCACAGCAGCCTCCCCTTACAGGGGCAGCGCTGGCTGGGCCATGGCAGACAGGGACAGAAGGACTGATTTGACAGGAAAACCAGGAGGATTTGGTGGGATTGAGAGAAATTTTGTTCTATCCTAAATAAGCAAAGCTGAAGGTGGAAGGTTGCCAGTCAAGAAGGCAATGGTTGGTGCCCTCAGCTGCTCAGGCTGCCCGTGGCTGCTGGCCTATACCTGAGGGTGCAGTACTATGCTCTCCTGCAGTGTTATATTCTCTTGTGAGCTGGGTAATCTTTTTACTTTGAGATTAACAGGCACAGCGAGTGCTTTTGTTAAAAACCTGCTGGGGTGCAGGAAGGTGCTTCCCTCCAAAACATGCTGCCAGCACGGTGCAACACACAAAGGAAAGGCAAGCAGTGATTTCATCTGCAAAAAACATCCTTTTTTTTTTCCCCAAGCCTGATAATTTTTTATTTTTTACAATTTTTTTTAACATTAATGGCTCTGTGGGAGGTTGTAGTAATACCACAAAACTGACCCAACTGGAAATCTCGCAGCAGCCCTATGGTAAAACATACAGCAGCGCTTGGGAACAAATGGTGTTCAGCAAAGTGCTTGGGTGTTAACTGAAGGTAAAGGGGATGATTTCCTTCCCCCTTTCAGCTATTTTTGTTTAGTAGGAGCATGGGCTGCCATAGAGTAACACTGGACCCCCATATCTGCCCATCTGCATCTGCTGGGTCGTGGGGTACCACCCAAGCAGTGGGTGCTTCTCCTCAGGCTGGGGACTTGCTCCAGTTTATATTCCTCCTAGGATTTGATGAGAGCAGTGTTGAAAGTGAGAGCTATTTTACAGACATGCATACCAAACAAATCCATGGATATATGCACATATGTATTTGAGAGAGTCAGACTGAGAGGACTGAAGATAAAAGGTGTTTTCCAAGGGTGTAATAGTAAATCCAACAAATATATTCCTAATTTTTTATTAAGTAAAAAGCAACAGCTAATGCAGTCATTGTGTCAGCTGCCAGTTGATATGTGCTTTGGGCTTCAGTTTTCCCAGTATCATTGAAAGGAAAATGTCTGTTTATCCAGAAACCACATGCAGCAGCTAAGGTGGCTACTCTGATTCCCCATCTGTGTGTCGTGTGTTCACTTCCATCTCTGCAAACACAGAAAGCTGCAAGATGTCTGTATCATAACATGCAGCATATTGCTTTTTCCTCTTCAGAACTGGAATTTTTCTCTCCCTTGAGAAACAAGAGGTCCACACAAGAGTTTCTTGGCTCACAGATTTCAGGAACTCCAGGGACTGGGGAAGGGATTGCTGGTTTTTTGCCTGTGCAGCTGAGCCTGCTCACGTAAATTGCTTGAGAGTGCAAGAGGATAAGCATCATTTTGTGTAATAACCAAGTGGTTTATTTTGTGAAGTGATCTGATTTCCTCCCTCTTCAAGACTGAGTTTCTTGAAGAGAAAAAAAAAAAGGAAAAAAAGTGATTTAATCTAATTTTAGCAATATGTAAAGGAATCTAAAACGTAGCACTTGTCAGTAACTGCTTGAAATGCACAAAAATTGCAGCCGTTGGTTTATTGCTTGATTAACATTGTAGTTTTTATTGCTTTTTTCAAAATTTTGCTGTCTATTTAATGTATCTTTACTTGTGTACAGGTAACTTGACTGTTATACTGTTTTCTTGTACTAAACCTCCCATTAAGTGAATGAATAATACAAAGATGCTATTACTCATGCAACATGTTTGGTTGGTTGGTTGGTTTTTCCTTTTTTCCCCCTGCACAATTTTTTTCTAAGAGATGGACTCCTATTGATACCATTTACCCTTGTAATCACATTGGCAAGTGTTCGAACGTGTGATGGGAAAGCTTTTAAACATGTGAATGCTCCAATTGATTATGAGTACCAGTAGTGGAAGTGCTTTTGAGGTCATGCAATGATAGGTCAGCGGTAGTACAAAGTAACTTTTCTGACCAGGCAGCAACTAATTAATGTTACTTGTACAGTAAGAAATGACTTCCCACAGCAACTGATAGGAATCAATCCATAATGTTGAATCAAAGAACACTGTGAATTTGCCAAGCAAGTGAAGATCAAACTCTTCACAGGTATTTTGCAGCAGAAATAAAGATTCCATTTCTTGGATAAATGACCTTTGTGGGTTATTCATCTAGGTCTCATCAGAGTGGGTGCTCTAGGTTTCCTGTCTTGATATTCCTCAGAAGCAATTTGCTTTGTTTTACCTCTACCTGTTTGCTATATTCTGTTAGAGGATATTTATTGTTAAGCCACAGCCTCTGTTATTTCCTCTGCTGCCTGAGCTTAGTCAGAACTCTGTGCCTCAGACATGCAATAAAGCCCAGTAGCAGAGGAAATAGCAGTGCAGTTAACCTCCTTAACATTGATAATAAATAAGTGCTAATAAGATATGTACCAGGGTAGCAATTGCCCTGACATAATGAAATGCACTGGCTTAAATAAGTGGTAGCTGGTGTCATCATGCTCTTCAGTAAAGAAACCTATGCAGGCACTATATTTTCTAGGTAATTTATGTGTCAGATTTTCTAGGCAGCTCAGCTGCTGTTCAGACATTTAGTCCGAGTGTCCCACTTTTCATAAATTCTTGACACCAAGCAGAACCCTTTGTTTTCACAGGTGCCTATCTTGGATCTGAGCTGTTTCTTTAAAAATATTACCCCAGTTGGGGGTGCTGAGCATCCTTGGAAGTCTGGTCTTTGTCTTCGTCCTCTTTGTTTAAACTGCAGTTCACTGGAATAAAGCCAACTGATTGAGAATTTTGCTTTCCAGTTGCTACAGTGACTCTTGATGGAACATGGTATCTCTGCTATCAATTTACATCCCTGCAGATCAAATAGCTCTCTTCATCTCACCCTACTGACTAGCTATCATGACAACCCTGTGGTGAATATACACACTCCAGAACAGGATGAGAGGTTTGCTGTATTGCAAAGCAGTTCTTCAGGGTGGCTTAGTGGCATGTTTTGAAGGAAGACTAAGGTTCCCTTTGCAGGAGGCCTAAAGCAGGAAAATGTAAAATTCTTCCCCTCTTCCCATGCCCACCCCCATGTTGAATGCATTTCACTGTCTCACACCTTGGGCACTGCTTAGAAGAACTCATTGGATTTCAATACCTACCAAAAAAAAAAAAAAAGAAAAAGATAAAAAGGTAGTACTGAATAAACGCGAGATGTTTATAAGTACCAATATTAATTAGACAATCATGGCTTATAAAAACCACATGAGGGTATGGTTTGCGAATCGTAACTAAGTCTGAGTGATTGTGCTAATTTATTGTGATTTGGAAACAGAAATGTAAATTTGTAAGCCTTGTGCCTCATTATTATGATGATTATTTTTTCTACTCCAGGGTTGCCCTGACACTTATTGTGTTACTAAAGACAAGAATAATAATACCAGAAAATGGTCATGTTTTATCTCTGTAATACTGCTGGCAAATTGAGACAGCATGGTAGCAAAATCGTAGAGGAAGTTTTCTCTGAAGTGCCCACGTCTTTGGTTTATGGAGCTTGTCAGATTTTCGTCATTGCTTGGTTGCAACAAAACATCTGTTCCTGCTTTTGGGAAATATTTGTAGCAGTTTTACAGCAGGATTTAATTACTGCCAGTGAATGGTGGTTGGGTGCCATACAGTACTAACAGATTTTTATCTATATTCCTTTATATCTATGAAGTGCAAATGACAAATAGGAACACTATTTAACTGTGACTTTAGTAACAAAGGCTATTTGCTGAAGAACTATGTGGTGAGAGAGTTCAAACGATAGGCAATGCTCGAAGGATTTGGTTTCAGAGTTGCTCACAAAGTAATATGATTTGTTTCTTCTTGAGCTCCGTATCAGAATGCAGCTTGCTAAATCCTAAAACTGTGTTAGCCACAGGAGAATCTCTAATATGAAACTTGAGTGAATCTGAGATACTGGGAACCTTCTGAGCAGCTGCAGTTATTGTTGCTCATGCTTATTCAAAGTGCTCAATCAGTTTTGGCCCTGAATGCTATGCTTCTGATGGAGCTTGTTTTTAATAAATTATTTTCTTAGGTTTTAGTCATCCATATGCTGTTTGGGAGACAAATTCTGAGACATTTATATTATTGTGAAGATAACAGCCTGATTTTTGCACTGTCCAGAAAGGGGGTCCATCTTGGACAGCTTGAGATATCAATGCATAAATATGACTGATGGCATTCGATGATAACAATTTCTCTGCTAGCTGGAGGGCAGTACAATACCTGAGGCAGCTGTAATGCGAGCTTTGGCTCTGTCCCTTTTCTCCCAAAGGTTATGCCGTTCTGATTTTTGGAAGCCTGCTTTCTTCCTGTTCTACTAGAAAAATAAGCCTTTTCCCACATCTGATGGCTTCCCTTATTTGAGTTGTCTGAGAGTTCTCTGAACTCCTTATCCTTATCAATTGTATTACCTTTAGAAAGAGAACCAAGAGCAGGTCCTGCGTTCTTTTACGCAGTGTTCATCTTCAGCCTAATAGCGAAGAGAATGGTTTTACAGGCACAAAGTCAGGGATTGTCACAGATGTTAGTGAAGTTCCAGTTTGGCTTGGGGAACCTTCCCACTGTGACTCCCTGCTCTACTCACACCTCATGTTTTGCATTAGAAGGAAAGAGCCCAGCTTAGCTGGTAGGGGCAGGCCTGGGAATTTGTGGAGAAACTCGTCAGTGCTTATATATGGGACATTATATATGGAAATCATGATATTACAGCTTATAAGAAACATTTATATTAGGGTGGCACCCACATGTTCTGCTTTACATTTATGTACGCAAATAAGTGACAAAGCGTTTGCAGTTTGCAACTGAGAAACTTTTTTTTTCCCTTTAATCTGAGTCCTCATCCAGTTCCTGTAGTGACCTAAATGTGCAAAGGTTCAGACTGTGGTATTAGAAAATAGTTTCAAGCACTTTCGATGTGTTTTAGCAATACTGGCATGCTTGCACAGGCAAACAGACACAGGCTGGACCTTCTTTATACTAGCTAGTATATATGTTCCTGGGATTGAAACAACTAACAGCCCTAGGGATATCTTACATAGTGTTCATATGGAGCTCTTGGCACACAAAATCGGAACTCCAGCAGACACTGTTACGCTGGCAAAAGTTTCGTGTGTCAACCTTTGTTTTCTTTAAAAATTCTTGGAATTCAGTAAGTAGTCATCCTGTCTTTTTCCTTGCTTTTGGCTGCTAATGCTTTACAGAAGGTTGGGTGATGGATTGGTTTGTATGGGTGTTTGTTACACACTGACATGCAATAGTGTATGCAGGGTTAATGCTATGCATTTCAGTGAGATGGAGAAATCCTTCTTCAGCTTTCTCCTGAGCCCTAAGAGCTCATTTCACATCTCATTCGTTAGGCAAGCTAGCTGATCTGAAAACAGCATGCAAAACATTCCAGATTACTCCGATGCAAAAGTTTAGTAGCCTGATCCCCTCAGGAGTGCCAATAATTCAAATTTAGACCTCAAAGAAAACCTGATTTTGAGGGCCCAATTTATAATGGTTTGAAAATGAATGTAGGGTAGTGTTTGTGAAGAACTGTAAGCTAAAGACAACATGCATTTCGCTAGGTTAAAATGACAGGCCTGCCCCCTCACCTGTAATCTCTGAAGATTACCGGCTCCTGCTACACTCACAACATTGACAATGTGTTGTTCATAGTGTGCTGGCCTGGGGCAGATTCATAACAACTCACATTTCTGTTCAAGGTATGTAATTTTATTGCTTTGACACAGGCAATATTTATAATAGGAAAGGGTGAGCTTTTTGCCCTTATCTCAAATGAGCAACAATTCTTGTATTCCCTCTCTCTCTGCTGAGCCTCTTGCTATTAATTCTAACTTGATTTTCAGTCTTGCATGTAACTGTTTGCAAAGTTAAAGGGAGATTTCCTTGTATGGGTGATGAAGAGGTTTTCTAGGGTGGTATTCAGCATAAACACCCTGAATTCAGGCAGTTATACAAAATGTGAGTCACTGTCAGTCTACAGAGGGGAATGGTAATTTTTTGGTATTTTGGATTTTTTTATATTCCTACTTGGTCTCTGAAACTTCACCCAGGAATTAGTTCCAAATTTCTGAAGTAAGAGGAGGCCTTCTTTAATGTGTACCTGGCATTGTGCTGATGTGGGTCAGAGCACCCAACCTAGCAATTTTGGCATGAGGATTGTCACTCCAGTTTGAGTGATACTGCATCTGAAAAGACTTGTACATGGAGAAATGTATGGGAAACATATTCAACTGTAAGCAGTTCAAAGACCTAAGAGACTGAGAAACTAAACCAGTCCTCTGGTAATGTCTTCTATTGACTTAGTTAGTTTGTCTATTTAAAAATACGCATTTTAGTTATAGTCTGAATTAATTAAATTAGTGATTTCTAGCTATTTAATTTCTCTATTTAATTTCTTCCCCTCCCCCTTGTTAGTACCACTAGATGGTTTTCTCCTGTAAGCCCTAGCTTGGGTATGTCTATGCATGCTTCAAACTCCTACATGTTTGTCGTGTAGACAGTGTTTCCTCTCTAAAGAAGCACCAATCTTGGCAAGCAAACACAGTGTCAGGCAGGTGGGGCTCCAGATGCAGAGAAGTTGGAGACAGCACACATATACCTTAAAAAAGCCTGGAGCTAAACCAGGCTCTATGCTGTCAGCCTGAGAGCTTTGCTTTTGCCCAAGTAATTTTGATCTGTTCTAACACTGCAGTCTTTTACGGATGAGATTCCTTGCCTCTTCTTTTCCTTTCCCTCCACCATTGCCTCTGCTGGTTTTTACACATCTTTTTCCTCCTTTTCTTTTCAGGTTTTTCAGGGAGTGGTTACACAAATTCCCAAATACACCATGCATTTCTCCTTCTAATTGGAAAAATACATCCAAAACCAAACTAAGCAAGAGCCTGGGGTTCCTTTAGGCCCACCCAAAGTCCTTGTTTTTTCCAACAGACTGAAAGAAAAATAATTTAAAAGCATGCAAAGTGATGTTTTACCCATTTAGTCCCTCAGGTTAATCAAATACTCTAAGATTCATGAGGTTTGTATTTTTTTTGGTGCATTTGAACCAATTTTCATAGAGCAAACAATCTAAAGTTCTTGACCAATGAGAGAGAGAACATTAGCTGATGCCTGTAGTATTTAACAGCCTCATCCTGCACTTGAAAGAGCTAGACATCGGTAAAAATGTTTCCCTGGTTCTGTGATACAAAAGGGCACTTGTATCAATCAAGGAAGCACTTAGCCAGCTGAAGATAATGCTGTAATTGAAGGATTTTTCCCCTGAAATTCCTGCTGCAGAAGAAAGTACGTTAAGATAAATATGCCAGATGCACACGAAGAGGCCTCTTAGAACGATGTCATTACATTAAAATAATAGAAATGCATGGTGCAGTCTGTCCACTGTTACCCCAGTGTAAATCTGGTATCCTTCACCTGGCTGTACAGAGAGCCATTCCAGCTTTTTGCCAAGACAGGTGACAGGATAGTTTGCCTCCTGATTTCTTAGTATTACCTAGGAAGGATTTATTTTCTTTTTAATAACTGTATATTTATTGCAAGCAACTTTTTCTTTGTGGGCAGAATGGGAACTAATTTATTCCCTTGAGAGCTGTGATTTGAAGTCAGGGCAATCGAATTCCAAGCTACTGATTTCCGTGGGTCTAGGCGTAACCTAAAATCTTTGGTGTGTGGCCTGTGTGTGAATTTGAAAGAGAGAAAGGGAGTAGGGGTAGAAATGAATGCGTGTGCAAGAGGTGGTCAGTGGAGGAGATGGTCATGTAAGTGGAGTAACCTTGCTTGGTCATCACAGGAGAGCAAATTCTCCAGGGACCAAGGAATTACTGTGTCTACAGAGGTCCAATATAGAGGAAGGCTGAGATACTCATAGTGTCATCTCAGCTGTAATTCTAAAGCCGTAATAAATGCCTGGTATGTTATTAATTCAGCTGTTCTGGTTGCTGTAGAGATGATATTTGATTACTGCCATTAATTCATCTTTTTACCCACTAATATGTTATTTCCTACAGGGATTAATTGTTTTAACCCTCAAAGTGAATTAGCCTGTGGCATGTTTCAAAGGTTTCCTCCCAATTAAACCAGTCCAAGGATATCCACATTGCATCAGAGCCACTAGCATCACATTAACAAAGACAAAAAACCCAGTCAAGAGGGTAGAGTATTTTTAATGGGACTTTATCACTAATACTTGAAGTTATATATATGAGAAGCAAAATGTGCTT
This sequence comes from Amazona ochrocephala, assembly GCA_039720435.1. Taxonomy (NCBI): domain Eukaryota; kingdom Metazoa; phylum Chordata; class Aves; order Psittaciformes; family Psittacidae; genus Amazona; species Amazona ochrocephala. Next base: position 28,562,935 of record CM077884.1, on the reverse strand, counting down.
GGGTATTCTCACAGAGATCATGTCCTCTAAAATTGCCTTCAAATGCACAATCACTAACAGCAGTATTTGTAACACTCATTGCTCATTAGTTTAGACCAGAAAATTACTTCTGAACAAATGTTGATTTGCTGCAGAAAATATATAAAGCAGTAACATGTAACTGAAAATGATCATCAAACTTCAGCATTGCAGAACTTAGTTTTTGCACTTGGGAGTGATGAAGGGTTTTTAGCTAAAAAGAAAATGAGCATGCATAGATAGACTGGAAAAAAGCAAAGCGGAATGAACATCATATTAGAACAAACTGAGCAGGAGCTAAGCAGCTTTGGTGGACCTGAGCATGTCTGGGGTCTCAGCACCATGTTCTGAAGAATATACCATGTGTATCGTTCATGCTTTTGCATTATCTACAATAGCTGGGCTTCCTGCTACTCTGGATTAGGAAGAACTGCCTTTGTATAACCCTACCACTTAATTTTTCTGTTCCATGAACAGCAGTCTGAATGTTTGATTTTTGCTTACTATTGCTTGCAGAAACTGGGCTGAGAGTAGATGTAAGCTTTGTATACCTAAGCTATTTGCATGTCTGTCCCAGATTCTCAGTACACCTGTGTCTCAGTCTCTTACAGTTGAAGTACTTTCTGTTAGTGGTGGTTTATGAAGAATATCACCAATTCTTATTGTTCTAGAAATTATGGAGAAATATTTCAGAATATAATTTATTTTCACGTCATTAGTACCTGGTTTTACTACACTGCCATTTGCAAGAATCCAACACTGCTCATCTGGAGAATTAAATAGTATTGGAAAACAACAGTGTGGAACATAAAGACAGGAAAATTTTTAATAGGTGTTATACCACACTGGGAAGGCATTTAAAACACAAATTGGTAACATGTAGCACATGTACTTTTAAGTTTTTACAGGGCATTATTCCCTCCAGGGATATTTCTGGTGTGAAGGCAGAGAAAAACAACACAGGATACACAGAGTAAGACAGATCTTTATGGGAAATTATCCCACACTGGGGAGGCTGCTATTTTGAACAGAGGAAAGGAAAACAAGGCAGGAGATAAAGATGAAATGTTTTATTGGCTTTAACTTTTGCCTCTGTGATCTAAAGCAAAACTGGTAGCACCGGATGAAGAATACACACTGAAAACTCATCCTAAGGTATCATTCTGTTTTCCTGTTTGCTAATTGTGAAGGTCACACTTGGCAATTTTTCCCCCACGGAAGTTGTTCCGTGGATATTTTTTGTCTCGATCTATAGGATAAAATGGCCAGTGAGGCACTAGTGAATGTACTCAGAACAGTTCTTTTCAAAACCGAGGTTTTTCAGATGCTGTGAAATAGAGGTGCGCAAAAAAATAAAGGCCAGTGGGATTTTCTTGAAAAAGGGAGTTCAAGGAGAACAAAAATAGTTGCTGAGTTAGGGTCAAAATAAGCAAACAGTTTCAGTCAAAATAAAGCACAATCTCAAAATGCCATTTTTATTGTGAATTTTGATGTGAATAAGAAAGTAAGAAAGTGTGTTCTCTTAAAATCAAAATGTTTATTTTCAGCTTGACACAAAATATTTTGATCTTAAATGGAATGTTTTATTTTGTTGGTGAGAACTACAAAATAAAAATACACTACAATTTCAATTTTGGGTCATTCTGAACCACTTTTTTAGAGAAAACTTTACTTGTTCAGACACAAGTTGCAATCAGACGGTGCTGGCAAAGCCTCATTCCTTATGCAGTATGACCCTTCAGTTTCCCACGTAACTGTCTTGTGTTGCTCTTTATTCAGTATCTGAGAAGCACGAATCCTTCTTATGGCTAGGCATTTATAAAGTTTCTGTGCATTCCCTGGTGTCTAATAAGGAGACACCATGATGTGGCCCTCCTCAGAGTCAGGTCTCATGACATCCTTCTGCTCTCAATTGAAATCTGCAGGATTTCTTGTCCGAAATCTTTCTGCTACAGCAAATTTAGTTGAAATGACTGGCATGAAACTACAGCGGGGAACAAAGCAGACACAGCGTGTTCTTGTAGCCCTTTCTCCCAGAGCAAACCAGGTAAAGGCTGATCATTGAGTCAGCTTCAGTGGGTAGCATTCACTATGCCACTCTCCAGTGGTCCGTCACACAGTCTGTGGGGAGATGGATGTGTCTTAGGAGCCCTGTCAAAGGCTGCCTGCCAGTGGGGACACAGGTCTGTCAAATAAGGTCACTGATACATCTCCACAAAACCCAGAGTGACAAATAGCCTTCCCTGCATTCCTAATAGCTGCTGCATTCTCTTTCATGTATATAGAGCTACATCTCTCTTGGCTGCGAAATAAGGCTATTCGCTTGCTATATGCCATGTTGCATGCTACAGATACAGCTGTAATATTGATTATAAGATGCTCAGATATTATAGGAAAGAAGGTGATACAAATTGCTTTATATGATATAGTAGACAATGTGAATGCTTTAAATGGCATTGCAGGTCATCTGTAGCATTTAATAGGCTACTTTGTCCTTGTGAACCTACAATTAAAAATTCTCAACAAAACAACAGCTCCATACCCAAGCAAGCCAATTGTATAAAAATCAGACCTCAGTTTTTCCTGTTAAATTCTGTGGTCTAACGAATAGCTGGTTTGGTGCAATGCCATGGCTGATAAGCTAACTCTAGGAAGCTTTTCCAAAGAAAGGGTGACTGCAGAAAAACTCTTTTGGGGGGCAAGGAGGAAAAAAATTAAGTACCTGAATGTCACAAGGGTAGGAAAAGATAAAAATAAGATCATAGAATCATAGAATAGTTAGGGTTGGAAAGTGCCTCAAGATCATCTAATTCCAACCCCCCTGCCATGGGCAGGGACACCTCCCACTAAACCATGCCACTCAACGCTATGTTCAACCCAGCCTTGAACACTACCAGCGATGGGGCATTCACAACTTCCCTGGGCAACCCATTCCAGGGCCTCACCACCCTTACAGTAAAGAATTTCTTCCTTATATCCAATCTAAACTTCCCCTGTTTAAGTTTGAACCCGTTACCCCTTGTCCTCTCACCACAGTCCGTCATGAAGAGTCCCTCCCCAGCATCCCTATAGGCCCCCTTCAGGTATTGGAAGGCTGCTATGAGGTCTCCACGCAGCCTTCTCTTCTCCAGGCTGAACAGCCCCAACTTTCTCAGCCTATCTTCATGCGGGAGGTGCTCCAGTCCCCTGATCATCTTCGTGGCCCTCCTCTGCACTTGTTCCAACAGTTCCATGTCCCTTTTATGTTGAGGACACCAGAACTGCACCCAGTACTCCAAGTGAGGTCTCATGAGAGCAGAGTAGAGGGGCAGGAGCACCTCCCTCGACCTGCTGGTCACACTCCTTTTGATGCAGCCCAGGATACGGTTGGCTTTCTGGGCTGCAAGCGCACACTGCCGGCTCATGTTCATTTTCTCAACGACCAACACCCCCAAGTTCTTCTCCGCAGGGCTGCTCTGAATCTCTTCTCCGCCCAACCTGTAGCTGTGCCTGGGATTGCTCCAACCCAGGTGGAGGACCTTGCACTTGTCATGTTTAAACTTCATCAGGTTGGCATCAGCCCACCTCACAAGTATGTCAAGATCCCTCTGGATGGCATTCCTTCCCTCCAATGTATCAACCGAACCACACAACTTGGTGTCATCGGCAAACTTGCTGAAGGCACGCTCAATCCCACTGTCCGTGTCACCCACAAAGATATTGAACAAGACCGGTCCCAACACCGATCCCTGAGGGACACCACTTGTTACTGGTCTCCAGCTGGACATTGAGTCACTGGGCACAACTCTTTGCGTGCGGCCATCCAGCCAGTTCTTTATCCACCGAGTGGTCCACCTATCAAATTGATGTCTCTCCAACATAGAGACAAGGATGTCATGTGAGACAGTGTCAAATGCTTTGCACAAGTCCAGGTAGATGACATCAACTGCTCTACCCCTGTCCGTCAGTTCTGTAGCCCCATCATAGAAGGCCACCAGATTGGTCAGGCAGGATTTCCCCTTGGTGAAGCCATGCTGGCTGTCCCCAAGCACCTTGTTTTTTTTCATGTGCCTTAGCATGCCTTCCAGGAGGATCCACTCCATGATTTTGCCAGGCACAAAGCTGAGACTGACTGGTCTGTAGTTACCCGGCTCATCCATTTTCCCCTTCTTGAAAATGGGGGTTATATTTCCCTTTTTCCAGTCATCAGGAACTTCACCTGACTGCCATGATTTTTCAAATATGATGGACAGTGGCTTAGCAACTTCATATGCCAGCTCCTTCAGGACCCACGGATGGATTTCATCAGGTCACAGAATCACAGAATCACAGAATAGTAAGGGCTGGAAAGGACCTCAAGATCATCGAGTTCCAACCCCCCCGCCATGGGCAGGGACACCTCCCACTAAACCATGCCATCCAAGGCTATGTCCAACCCCACCTTGAACGCCGCCAGGGATGAAGCATTCACAACTTCTCTGGGCAACCCATTCCAGGGCCCCCACCACCCTCACAGTAAAGAATTTCTTCCTCAGATCCAATCTAAACCTCCCCTGTTTAAGTTTAAACCCATTACCCCTTGTCCTCTCACCACAGTCCCTCATGAAGAGTCCCTCCCCAGCATCCCTATAGGCCCCCTTCAGGTATTGGAAGGCTGCTATGAGGTCTCCACGCAGCCTTCTCTTCTCCAGGCTGAACAGCCCCAAGTTTCTCAGCCTATCTTCATACGAGAGGTGCTCCAGTCCCCTGATTATTTTTGTGGCCCTCCTCTGGACTTGTTCTAACACTTCCATGTCCTTTTTATGTTGAGGACACCAGAACTGCACACAATACTCCAAGTGAGGTCTCACGAGAGCAGAGTAGAGGGGCAGGATCACCTCCCTCGACCTGCTGGTCACACTCCTTTTGATGCAGCCCAGGATACGGTTGGCTTTCTGGGCTGCAAGCGCACACTGCCGGCTCATGTTCATTTTTTCATCAACCCACACCCCCAAGTCCTTCTCTGCAGGGCTGCTCTCAATCTCCTCCCCGCCCAACCTGTAGCTGTGCCTGGCATTGCTCCGACCCAGGTGGAGGACTTTGCATTTAGCATGGTTGAACTTCATCAGGTTGGCATCAGCCCACCTCACAAGCGTGTCAAGGTCCCTCTGGATGGCATTCCTTCCCTCCAATGTATCAACCGAACCACACAGCTTGGTGTCATCGACAAACTTGCTGAGGGCGCACTCAATCCCACTGTCCATGTCACCCACAAAGATGTTGAACAAGACCGGTCCCAACACCGATCCCTGGGGGACGCCATTCGTTACCGGTCTCCAGCTGGACACTGAGCCACTGAGCACTACTCTTTGTGTGCGGCCATCCAGCCAGTTCTTTATCCACCGAGTGGTCCACCTATCAAATTGATGTCTCTCCAACTTAGACAGAAGGATGTCATGTGAGACAGTGTCAAAGGCTTTACACAAGTCCAGGTAGATGACATCAACTGCTCTGCCCCTGTCCATCAGTTCCGTAGCCCCTTCATAGAAGGTCACCAGATTGGTCAGGCAGGATTTCCCCTTAATGAAGCCATGCTGGCTGTCACCAAGCACCTTGTTGGTTTTCATGTGCCTTAGCATGCCGTGGACTTGTATACATTCAGGTTCCTAAGATGGTCTCGAACCAAATCCTCTCCTGCAGTGGGCCCAGGGTCTCCATTCTCAGTGTCCCTGTGTTTGCCTTCCAAGACTTGGGTAGTGTGGTCAGAGCAATTTCTGGTGAAGACTGAGGCAAAGAAGTCATTAAGAACCTCAGCCTTCTCTAAATCCTGGGTTGCCAGTTCTCCCGATAGCTTCTGGAGGGGGCCCACGTTGTCCCTAGCCTGCCTTTTATTTGGAATGTACCTATAGAATCCGTTCCTGTTATCTTTAACATCCCTAGCCAAGTTTAATTCCAAGTGGGCCTCAGCTTTCCTAACCTGGTCCCTAGCTTCCCAGACAACATCCCTGTATTCTTCCCAGGCCGCCTGTCCTTGCTTCCATCTTTTATAAGCCTTTTTTTTTCCTTCGAATTTTGCTCAGCAGCTCCTTATCCATCCAAGGAGGTCTCCTGGCCCTCCTGCTAAACTTCCTTCTATTTGGGATGCATCGCTCCTGAGCTTGCAACAGGTGATCCTTGAATAACAACCAACAGTCTTGGGCCCCCCTGCCCTCTAGGGCTGTATCCCATGGAACCTTACTGAGCAGGTTCCTGAAGAGGCCAAAGTCTGCTCTCTTGAAGTCCAAGGCAGTGAGCTTGCTGCATGCTCTTCTCACTGTCCCGAGGATCTCGAATTCGGCCATCTCATGATCGCTGCAATCAAGGCTGCCCTGGAGCGTTACATTTCCAAACAGCCCTTCCCTTTTGGTGAGGACGGAGGTCAAGCATGGCACCTCTCCTTGTCGGCTCCTCTATTACTTGCAGAAGGAAGTTGTCTTCCACACAGTTGAGGAACTTTCTGGATTGCTTGTGCCGGGCCGTACCATCCCTCCAACAGATATCAAAACAAACAGAGGACATAGAGAAGATGACTTTAACAAAGAAGTTGAACAAAGTACCCGACAGTTAAGAGATTAGTAGTGATAGGATAAAGAAATATGAAGGAGGGTGGAAATGAAAAGGAAACCTGGAATGTAGGAAACATCCAGTGGATGGAGAAAGAACAATTGTTCTGATTTATGTGCTTTGGTTGCACAAGCTCACCAGTATGCAGTGTTTAGTGTCTAAGATTCCAGTGATACAGTAACTTTTTTGCCTTTTTTGGGGTTTGGGGCTGGTGAAACCCTCAATCATAACTGCACCTTGAACAGTGAAGGGAATGGAATATGGTATGTATAGAAATGAGCCAAGAACTATATTTCAGTATTCATTTTTATTAATATAACCTCCCTCTGCCCAAGTGTTTATATGCTCAGGAGTGTTTCTGTTTAGGCCATGTGAATGTGCAAATAATTTGTTCTGCTCTAAATGGATGCTGTTCGCCTCTAAGTATTTGTTTTTCTTCCTTTTATATATGTTTGGTTTGTTGTTTTTTTTTTTAATGTGGTAATGAATAGATCCCAGGAACAAGATACATAATCTCTCTTCCTTCATACAGACCAGTAGAACCTTCTAAAGCAGCCTAGTCCTGAGAGGTCACCAACAAAGAGTATATGCCATTGTCCTAGCTAACAAACCAAACAAAACAAGGAGCTGCATCTTGCATTATACCTTGTAAGTGGTACGATTGAAGCTTTGTCTGGATTTTTCTGGGGTCAAGGTCCAAGGGACTGCTATTGAAAAAGAGAAGCCTTCCTTAGGCATGCCTGGCACTGCTTATGGTCTGGGTGAGGACAATTAGAGAATCCCCACCTGACTTGGAGCAGCTACAGGGAAGATCTGGCCTCCAACACTGGTAAATTCAAACTGCTGAGAGCTTTAGCTTGAGTTCTGGAATGATACAAAATGAATTGATTGCAGAGCTTTCTTGTAACTGCTCTGTTACTGACTTTCATGTGTAAACAAGAATTTAGTAAGCTTTGCAGCTGAGTAAGTACTCTTTTGAGTAGACACATTGTCTGCAGTGGGACTACTCACAAAAGCACCTAATTAATACCCTCATGGTCATGCACTGTGAATTACATTTGCCCATGGAAATGCCAGAGTATCTGGCAGTCTTGCCTGCCTTCATCGATGTGCTTTCACCTTGAGACAGAGTGAGAGGCTGTCAGCAACCTCTGGGGGCAGCTAAAGGCTAACAGAGGAAAGACACTGAAAAAGCTGTGGTTCTGAAAGCACATACAGTTTTCTTCTATTGCAGCACGAAGGTGCTTTATGCTAGAAAGTGTGCTTCTTAGTGACACTGAGATGTGTATAAAACCATTTGCAACTGCATAGTCCTATCTTCTGTTCATGCATAACTTGTTCATACAGCGATTGGTATCACTGCAGTTCTCAGATCCATGCTCCTTCTACTTAGAACAGCCAGATGAAAACTCAAGCCCAAGTCACAATGTGACTGAAGTGTACCTCATGTCCAGCACCATCTTTCTGTGTCTGCAGCTGGCACAAACCAATTTTTGGTTTTGTGAACCAGTGACTGTAATGAGTGATAAGCTTTCTAATGTGTTGTAAGTTGTGGATCTGCTCTGTTGTCTTTGATGCAGATACAAGTAGTATTTAGTTCTTAGAGAAAGAAAGAATCTTAAAGAGAGAAAGAGAAGGAAAGAAAGAAAGGTGGAAAGACAAGAAAGAAAAGGAAGAAATAAAGAGAGAAAGAAAGAGAGGAAGTAAAGAAAGAAAGCGAACAAGCAAGAAAGACTGGAAAAGAAAAACTCTTCCTTGCTTGCTTCCAAGGTTGCTAAAGAAAGACAGACAGAAAAAAAAAAGTCTGTAAAGAAAGGAAGATTTTTATTTTCCTTCATTGCTTTTGTTCTTTTTTCTGTTTTTCTTTCTTTCTGATTTTTCTTTCTTAAGAAAGAAAAGAAAGAAAAAATGAATGAAAGCAAGCAAGGAAGAAGACAGGCTGAAAAAAGGAAGGAAGATTTTCTCCTCCCTTTCTTCCTCCTCCCTCCTTCCCTCCCTCCCTCCCTTTCTATTTCATTCTTTCTTCCTTTCTTTAGTCCCTTCCCTTCGTCGTCTATCTTTCCTTCCCTTCGTCGTCTTTCCTTCCCAGAAATATTCTTTCCGTGTTTTGCCTTTCTTTTGAAAAAGAAAAGAAAATAAAGAAGGAAAGACTTTCCTTCAAAGTAAGGAAAAGAAAGAATATAAAGAAAAAAAAGAGAGTGGAAAGAAACAGGAAAAAAAAGAAAGAAGGGAAAGAAAGGAAGGAATGAAAAAAAAAGTTTCCTTGCTTTCCTTTTTTTTTTTCTTTTTTTCTTTTTTTTTTTTTTTTTTTTTTTTAATGAACTAGTAATTTAGGAGGTCATTACAGGAGCACATTAAATTAACTGTTATTAGTTGAGGAAATGTTAAGCTTATTGAGATAATAAAAACCAATTAAGGCAGTTTTTTTGTATAACATGGGTCTCATACAGAAAACCTCTTATGCAGGAGGTACTGCAAATAGTTATGGGATATTTCAGATAGAAGCCAGGACTTAAGGGTCTTAAGCTCTTTGCACAATTTGTGAATTATGAACAATGTGCTCTTTGAAACACAGTGACATGATGCTAGGATTAAAAGAGCAGTTACCCCAAAAGAATTTCAGGTAGTATGTAAGAAGTCAGTCCATTAGTCTTGTGTACTTTGGGAGTAAGTTATGGCAGCGTGAAGAAGAATATAATTTGTTTATTCATTCAAGTAATGATGGAAACAACTTGTCTGCCCATATTATAAACGTTTGATGTCATTCCTGGAAGAGTAAAGCATCTGAGTGTCTTCTGGTTAAGTAGTAAATTAGAACTATTTCCATTGACATGCTGTCGTGGTTTAAGCCCAGCCAGCAACCCAGAACCACGCAGCCGCTCATACACTCACCACCCTTCCTACCCCCTGCTCCTGGAGGGATAGGGAGGAGAATTGAAAGAATGTAACTCCCACAGGTTGAGATAAGAACAGTCCAGTAACTAAGGTGTAGCACAAACCACTGCTGCTGCCACCAATAATAATAATGATAAGGGAAATAATAAGGGAAGAGAATATAATCACTCACCACCTGCTGACTGATACCTGGCCCGAACGGAGCGGTGATCTAACCCTGCTGGGTAACTGCCCCTAGTTTATATAGTGGGCATGATGTGCTGTGGTGTCGAATACCTCCTTGGCTAGTTTGGGTCAGATGTCCTGTCTCTGCTTCCTTCTGGCTTCCCCTCCTCTCTGACAGACCATGAGGCTCAGAAAGTCCTTTGTCAGAGTAAACATTACTGAGCAACAACTGAAAACACCAATGTTATCAGCATTGTTCTCAGGCTGGAAGTCAAAACCACAGCACTGCACCAGCTACTAAGAGGGAGAAAAATGACTGCTACTGCTGAACCCAGGACACATGGAAAGTTTGGCATCACTGTAAGGATGATGGAGAGAAGATGAGAATCACTCGCAGTTGGTATCTCAAGAAAGGATAATACAGTTCTGTAAAATTATTTATAGTGGGTGGTGGAAGATGTCTTTAATATCAAGTCAATGCATTTTCATAGCTATGCAAGCTTCTCAGACAGCTTGTGTTTTCACATTGTTTTAATTTCGCTCCTGTGGCTGTGACAAATGATTAGAATTCTATCACCACTTCAGGCACAAATTATGCAAGGTCAATAATTTCCCCATCAACACTTTATGACATCAGACACCCCTATCCTTACACCACGTTCATTTAGCTCTTTCCTTGCCCATTATCTGAGTCACTGCTACCAATCCTTGTTGGACAGTTCGGTGTGTCCAAACCCGTTCTTTTTCAGATTAGCCTCAAGCTGGAGCCAATTCAGGGGACCTTCCTGAGAAGTGGGTTTCCCATCTGGAACTTTATTCAAATGTTCCCTCCTGCCAGTTCCCACATGCCAGTTCTTCATATAAAAAATTTCTGTCTTTCAGAATTACCCCTGTCCCACAAAGCTTGGCTTCAACTAAATTCACTTAATTCATCCATGTGATGGGTCTCTTGGAGATCCTGTATCTAGCTAACACGGTATGACCTTCATTCATCTCCTTCTTTAGGAAGAAGCAGAAGCATTTGTTTTGACATGATCTATGGGCTGAAGATATGATAACTTCAGCTTTGCACAGAAATGTATAATTGCACACCCTTTATATGTATCAGGTTGCTTGTGTGCTGTTGGAGCTGGACATCTCACCTAAGTGTTCTTGGAAATGAGTATATGTTTTCAAAGACAGAAGTAAATTTCTGGTATTCATACAGTGTCTGTCTGCTGTTTTCTGTCCCTGGACTACAGATTGTCATATCTGTCAAAATATCTGTCAGTTTGGTGGTGGTTTTGGGAGTTGGTTGGTTGGGATTTTTTTTTTTGCTTTTGTCTGCCTCTCCCAAACTTCCGCAAGTTTTGTATATATCAGGGCTCTGAGTGCACCAATAAGCCTTAACTGTCCTGACCAGCATCACTTCACCCCTCACTTGTACATCCAGTAGCCTTATTTAAGCTCAGACCTCAGCTTTCAGTCCTGGTTTAACAGCAACTCTCCAGTCATCATCATGTAAAAGTAAGGCAACACGTTTGGTCTGTGGTCAGTGTAGGAAGTCTAAGCAGCAGCATTTCAAGTGCAGGAATGGGAACAGGAACACTTCTGGCACAGCTCAGACCAGGAGTGAGGGCCTAGGATAGAGTCTGGGTTATATTCCTGGATGTATGGGCAGAGGGTGTGGGTGCAGGTCCTGGGCAAGGCTTGCTGGTGCAGGTGGGCTCTGTTAGTGCACTTGGGGCCCCGACTGTATGTAGTTCAGATGAGTGTTCATGTGAGTTTCTGTGGGGCTTTAAATGTTAAAAGAGCATCTCTGCCAGTTCTAAAGGCAACCTGAGTAGGTGTGTTTCTGAGTTCCAATCTTTGCAGTTTGCAGTGTCCAGTTTTATCTTTTGCTTTCAGCCATGAGATTTCTGAAAAGGAAGAAGATCCTGTGAGTTTCACCTGGTTTTATCTGGGAGAAAGTTATTAAGTACTAAACCATTAACCAACCTTTGTTTTATTTAAAAATTGGACCAAATTCTCTTAAGAGAACAAATCTTATGTCCACCTTTGAGCAAACTGGGTCTGAGCTTCATGCTTATAACAAAACCTGAAATGAGGCCAAGGCTCTCAGCATTTGTTTTCATTGCCAACATCTCGCAGTGCACCATTACATATCTGTGTATAGAATATCTATAGTAGTCATTAATGTGGGCTCATTACAGGCTGCCATCTGTAGTGGTGACAAAATGAGCTACGTTATTGCCTCAAAATGCTGTGATCTTGAAACAATTTTGCCCTGCATCTTCCTCAAAGCATGTGCAAAGCAGTCAGGGAAATTAACAATGCAAGGAAATTTTCTTTCTTTGCATTTTCTGCTGTGTTCTCTTCACTCACTCCAAAACTCGCTGTAGTTTTAAATTCCCCTCCAGGTAAATATAAGGAGATGTGCTGATAGCTGTCTCTTTGTAATTTTATTTTATTTGGAGTTTGTCTTTCATTTTGTTGTTTTTTTTCTGGCTGTGGGTGACAGATTTTATTGCCATCCTTTTTTAAAGTGGTGCTAAATGTTGCTGAGACTTTGAGTGAAGGGTGTACTATATGCCTTTGGGTCAATAACTCACAAGAGAAAATACATTGTAAACCCCTGCTCAGACACAAAACACGAAGCATTTGTTTAGAAGGGGGGAAGACATGAAAGAAAGCTAGGATAAAGATAAAGACAGTTTCTGGGCATAAACAGGTAACCCAATCTTGTAAGATTATAAAAGATTAGTGTTCTATCAAGGAGCAGAAAATTCCTTTTGGGAGAATAAAAACAATAGATTAAGCACAAAGGTACCTGTTTCTGGTTGTGAATGGCAACAGTGTTAAGGTTCTGCTTAACAGGGGAATCATACAAAGAAGACAGTTTGCAATTTCTTAAGTCTTCCACAATTGGCAGCATTGCAAGCTTCAGCAAAACCCTGGCTACCTCAGAGAAGTTTATATCCCCGCTGATAGGGGGGGTGCCTCATTCTGTCATAGTTTTACAAAAGAAAAGTTTTAAATGCGTAATTTTCCTAAGCATTGCTCAGAAATTACTAGAGGAGGAAAGCCCACAAAACTTCACCAGGCCAATCAGTGCCCCAGCCTCTCTCTTCTATTTTCTTCCTTTCTTTCTGGGGAAAAAAGAGAAATCCTAAATTTCTTGTTTCTTCAGTTCTAGGCTATTATTATTATTATTAATTATTGTTATTATTATTGTTATAGTTAAGAGCTCAATTTTGTCATCTTCCCACTGTTGTAGTCTTGTTTGCCTTTTCTTCAAGAAGATGCCTCTCAGTCCTGGCAGCACTGCTGCTTTTCCTGGAAACTGCTCTGAGCTCAGCTCTGTCACTGCACTTTCTGCCTCAGACCTGACCACTAGCTTTAAGTGCAATACCTGGAGTTTTTGGTGGTGCTGTGATAAATTGTAAAGGAAGTAAATTCACTTTGCTTGAGGTACGCAGGAAGAGGTTAAGCTTTGTATTGTCACAATAAGAAACTGTTAAAATCCAATTATGTTAACATAGCCAGTGGAAAAGTATCATATTATTATCAGCTTTAAGTGACCCTATTTACTATGGCTGCTACTTTTTTGTAGTGGAAGTTGGTCAACATCTGGATATTGCAAACTCCCTGCTTCTAGAAAAGTATCGAAGTTCTAAGGTCTCTTATAAGGAACAAAAAAAAGCAGTTGAGTATTGTGTTGTCCCTCATAGCTCTGCTTATAATGTGGTAACAAAGAACTGAGAACTGAGTCAATAAATATCCTGAATTATGATTACATTGCTTTCTGTGTACTTACCCCACAACTCCTGGAAAGCCATTGACATATATGTGATTGCAAAATATATTGGCAAAGGAGATACAGTAAATGTGTAAAAAGTTAGAAGGTACCTACTGTGGATTACAATCAGATTAGATCCTATTTTAAAAGCCTGAACTTCACTGTAGAGCTTGTCAAGGTCTGGATGGAGTGGATGAATCATTACCATAATAACCTTGATTTGAAAAGGTTGAGTTTTATTCATTATTATTTACATGAGAAATAACTGGGGCTTTAGGAATGCTTCTAGGAGTTAGCTCTGAAGACAACTAGAGTTACCTTCCTTGGAGCACTTGCTTCTCTTTGTTAATGACCAGCCATTTTCTTCATAAGATGAAAAGAATTGAGAGAGACATGAAAAGCTCACTCAGAACTGATTTTGAACCTTTTAAGAAAAGAGGGATTTACTTTAGAAATTCTCCCCACCTCCTTCTTCTGGCAGGATTACAATGACAACTGGAATGTGTTTGTCAGTGTAGCCAGTGAGGGCTGGCAAAGGCTTGTGTGCTTGTGAGAAAGCACTCCAATCATGGATATGTGGTGGGAGATAAGACAATTTTCTAAACTTCAAAACAAGCTAAATGTGAGTCTTCCATATGGCACTGGTTCATTGTACTTTTAACAGAAGTGAGGGGTACCCCCCAAACAGAGCAGTAACCAGATCCGCTGACTTTTACTGTAGTCTGGATAATCACTGTTGATTGACCATATGCTTTTAAAATTTGTGTCTTTTGGCTGTATTGGAATGTCATTAAACCTGTTTCATTGTCTTGAATCTAGAGACAGCTATTGGCTGAATTGTTATGGGGGGATGTGATATGCTTTCAAAACAAATACATGCAACCATGCCATCTATCTCTCTTTCAGTTCAGTAGCTTTGAACTCACTGGATATCTCCAGCCAAATTTGATAGAGGGATATTAATTTCAAAGGTATTATGTGTAGGTTAGGTGCTTCAAAAGTACATTTTGGTAGCTTTGAAGAGGCTGGAGTCCATGTCCCACCCTGAAGTAAAATGATTATAACCTGACATCTTAGTCATTCCAGAAAGCAGCAGCCAGCTGGACAGTCATCACACATGTAACTAAAGTTCTCTGGGAACTAAGAGAGAAGATTGGAGTGGTATGAAAAGCATGTGGAAGAGAGTAGGAACTGTTTAAGAATGGAGGACATAAATGGCTAGGAAACTTGCTTTTCTTAGTTGCGCTACCCACAGGACAATTGGCTTAGCTTTTTTACTTTCATTTGTTAAAAAAATGTGAAAAATTGCCTAGACCTAGAAAGGGTCTTTGTGATCTAAGAAGAAAGTAGTGCACTGAAAATGCCCTTACCAGATAGAACATCTTTAGCAGCAAAGGCAGACTTTGAATAGAACAAATTGCAGTAAAACCTGAAAGGAGGGATTAAAACAAGGATTACAGTATATAATTGAGATGAAACCAATATTCCTTCCTAAACTGGATAGAACAAGTGTGAAAACTACTTATGGGGCCATTGATTGGGAGTGCTTAGCCTGCTACAAATCCAGTGTACTGAACACTTTTTAGTACAGTGGTGAATGGTCTCATTCGTGACAGGACACTTACGATTTGATGTTAAGTTGCCATAACTACAGAATGCCCAGAAACCCATAACGTTTCTTTTTATGTTGGTATTGAGGCTGGCAGATTTTATACAAAACCAAGTTTCTGCATGTTTGACCTAGTTCTTTGTAGAATGATAAATTGATGGCAAAGAGAGCTGTACAGAGAGGACGCAGTGATGTTCATCTCTATTCACAGGCTTTCTGGGAACTTTCAGCTGGGTTTGCAGGATGCATGTTACAGGAAATTATTGTATTCGCAGACCCACTGAACTGGTAGTAACATCTCCTTCAGTGATACAGACCATTTATTCTTTCTGCTCACTACATAAAGTGTTTCTAAAGAAGTGCCCAATGTGTCCATCAAAGGCGGAAAAGCTGGAGGATGATGGGTAAGGGAGCAAATTTCTCCTCCTTCTATGCTGTCTGGTTTTGGAAAAGATAAGAGCCCTGGCTTGCAAAGGGAGCACTGAAATCTTTCCTCTACCAGAGACATTGTGAATACTTTGAGCAAATTATGCACTCTTTGTACCTCCTGTTAGTACAATTGAGATTATGCCACCACTTTACTGCAGGAGTGTGGTAAGGGTAACTGCATGCTCAGCTGTTCTGATAGTCAGAGACAACTGATAGCTTGGAAGGTAGAACCTCTCAGCTGCTCCTGGTGAAAGTGAGGGGTGAAAGTTAGCTTTCAGGCTTTTATGGTTTCATGGGAAAATTTTCTTTCTATGATAGCATGGATAATATCTTCTGCAAGAAAGGGTAAAAGAACTGGACTGCCATCTGGGTTAACTATTTATTTAGTCATGATCACTGGCTCTGCAAATCAAAGACTGCGTGCCCTGGGTAAAGCTATACAGAGATATCAGGAAAAGAATCAATGTCATTTCTTTCTGGCTGAAACAATAGAAATTTGCTGCAAGGATAAACTATATGAAACAGAAAGAGAAAACTAGAAACATCTTTATTTAAGCTGTCATACAACTTTGATGCTTTAGAGAAATATCTGAAGTAGATTTTTGTTTGCTGGATCTAACCTTGTGGATATATAAAAGAGGGTGATGGATGAAGCAACCCACTTGTTGCAAGCCTCCAAGCTGACAAAAGAGAGTAGGGAATATAGTTCAGACAAAGACTCTACATGCCAGTTCTTTCATCTATATTATTAATGTGCTGTGTTTGATCCCTGTGGAGAGCTTAAACTGAGACAGAGACAGGATGTGCATCCAGTGAACATTTCCTATGATACTAGATTCATAAAGGTTTTTTCAATAGTCTGGAAAGTTAACTCCTCTCACCCCTTTATCTGTCTTCTCTTCCCAAGATGCCCCAAATGTTTGATTTGCCTTGAATTGGTTCCAGCACCAGTCACCAAATATTTTACTTGTACAGAAAGAAGGAAGACAAAAGCAAGGCTCAGGAGGAAAGTGTAGAAGAAAATGTGAATTATTAGAGCTATTGCTGGCTAAAGATTTGTGAATAGTTTGGGAGTTTGTTTTGAAGAAAGAAAGGGAAAATGTAAGCTTAATGGAAAGGGACTTGGGAGTGGGTCCTCTTAAATTCTCAACTTGGAATTTTATTTTGTAATCTTGTTTCCATTTTTTCAATCCACCTTCAGTATTCAACTTTTTTTGTTAGGATAAGCTTCTAATATTTCTAGCTTTAAACTGATGTTTAAATTAACTTAGTGCTGACAAACCCAAGGTGCTGTCTTGCTTGGAGTAATAACATCGTTGGTGTTGTGATCTTTTGGAAAACTTGAGTGATCTGAGACACTGGCCACTTGACAAGCTGAAAGTGGAATTCCAAATTGCTGTGAAGCTTGGTGTTGGATGCCAGATTCTGTAGAGACAGGGAAAGATCAGCCCTAGTCCAGACAAGAAAAGTAGCAAAGTGACAACTCTTTTCCTCTCTGGTTTGTCACACCCCATTAACACTCATACCTCTCAATCCCACTCAGGAGTACAGTCTCTTCTAAAATCCTGCAGCCAGGATTATTTGGTTTGTGTAACCCAGAAAACAGATCAGGAGTTGGATGCATATTTTGCTTTTGAAAATGTGGATTAGATGTTAGAGAAAAAGGTAACTACTTGCACTACACCCTTAGCATACATTGGACTAAATGATAGAGTTCAGAGGGTTGTAACCGATGGAGTAGAACCTGGTGGCAGGCCTGTCAGTGGTGTTCCCCAGGATCTATACTGGGTCCAGTTTTATTCAACTTGTTTATCATCAACCTGGATGAAGGGCTAGCGTTGACTGTAAGCCAGAAGTGTGCCCTTGCAGCCAGGAGGTTCAATAGTATGCTGGGGTGCACTGGGAGGAGTGTGGCCAGCAGGTCAAGGGAGGTGATCCTCCTCCTCTATTCCACCCTAGTGAGGCCACATCTGGAGTGCTGTGTCCAGTTCTGGCCTCCTCAGTATACGAAAGACCAGGGGCTACTGGAGAGGGTCCAGCAGAGGGTCCCAAAGATGATTAGGGATCTGGAGCATCTCTCTCATGGGCCTGTTCAGTCTAGAGAAGAGAAGACTGGGAAGGGAATCTCATTAACACATATAAATATCTCCAAGGTGGGTGCCATGAGGACAGCACCAAACTCTTCAGTGATAATCAGCAACAGGATGAGGAGCAATGACCATAAAATAAAATGCAGGAACTTTCACCTCAACATGAGGAAGAACTTTATGTTGAGGGTGGCAGAGCACTAGAACAGGCTGCCCAGGAGGGTCATGGAGTCTTCCTCTCTGGAGACATTCAAAACCAGCCTGGATGTGTTCCTGTATAACCTGCTCTAGGTGACCCTGCCTTGGCAGGGGTATTGGACTAGATGATCTCCAGAGAGGTCCCTTCACAGCCTAACAATTCTGTGACTCTGTGACTTTGCGTGTTTGGTTTGGATTTTTTTTCTTTTTTTTGTTTTTTTCTTGTTACTGATCACCTTTGACAATCACTTCCCTTCCCTCTTTACTAATACTTTTACCAGTGTTGATAGGATCTAGCAACAGTGGAAAACTTCAACCAGCAAAATATGGTAGGGGTATAAAAGGCTTTTGAAAGGCCTCTGTTTGATAAAAGTAGAAATCTCTTCAAACAATACTCTGATATTACAAACTTGTGTTTCAGTATTTCTGTGCCCTTATGAATGGCTAGGTTATCTCTGTATAAATTCTGTCATATGAAGTCTGTTTTATGACAAGAGATTGGATCTTTCCAGTTTAATGCCAGTGCATCCTGCTTTATATGTTTTTGCTGAAGCCAACCATTACTGCAGATATAGATGCCTCTCTGGCTGCAGGTAAACTGGAAGAAGACAACCAGCCTCCAGGGGGCTGTCTCTATCCCCCTGAAAGAATACTCTGTCCTGTGGTATCTAACGGCTGAGCTGCTTGTGACATTTTCCTTAACCCTGTAGCAGTCAACATGGACTGGATTAGTGTTAGCAAAGACCTGCTATTAAGCTGTTTATGCTAATCAGATTTACTTTGGCTGAAACAAGAACTTGAAGAAGTAGCTTAGCTAGGAGGTCTGAGGGAGCGGTAGCGAGAGGGTGGAGGTAAGCTGTCATGAGGACATAGGCTGATGGGACCTCTTCTGCTGACACAGCTGGAGCTGAGAAAGAACTTCTAGTCACAGTCTCAAGCTTAATTGGAGTCTGATGAGACTATGGCTCCACAACTGCAAACTCAATCTGTATTTTTATAGGGCAGTGAACTCTGTCCTCTCCTACGTTGGAACATCGCCCTACTTAGAGAGGCGCAGTGTATTGTTTCAAATTTGCTCTTCCCAGCTTTGGCTCATCTCCTGTGTTTACTCAGCACTTTTAATTAAGGGCAACTCAAATGGGCAGGATACTCTCCACAACCAGCCTGACCCTGGGGAGGCAAGGCTTGTTCTGCAGTCATCCTTGAAGAGGAACATGGTGCTCATTCTTTATCATCAGCACTAGGCAATGTTTTATAACTGGGAAAATGATTAATTTATTAAAATTAAAGAGTGGAGAGAAATAGAGAGCGTTTAGGGTAGAGAGGACGTAGCTATCCAAGTTGGAACATAGCCAGCATGCTTAGATTAAATTCTGCCCTCTTTCACAATATTCCTTGGGATCAGTAATGAGAACAAATAGCCATTTATGTCTAGGTTGTCTCTTTCAGCCTGAAAAGAAGGTGAACAAAGAATCCGTGTTGCGCGTGGGCTCCAGAGTTTTGCTGTCCTTGGAACATTTCAGCTCAGCTCTAAAAACAAAGATCTGGCTATTCCAAAGTGCTTGCAGCTCTGATAAACTATTACTACTAACTGGTAAAAGTTAGTAAGGGAGCAGCTCATTAGTCAACACTACCTCCCTCTGCATATTAAATGAAGAATGCTTTTCAAGTAACAGGAAGCACCTAACAGTATCTAATTATAGAGAGTAGTTGGTAACTATGTCAGTTTTAATGACACAATCAATTTTATGGATGAAAGTTTGAATTAAAACTTAAAGATAGTGTAGTTTTAGGCAGAGAGCCAAAGCTTGAATTACTATACTTAGTGACATGAGGGAAAAAAAAAAGTATGTAGACGCTTACCCACGTCTATATTTTTTAAAAGGAGCTCTTGATTGCTTTTGGTTTATGTCTCTTTGGTAATATTGACAGGAAATCAGATGATAAATAGTAATAAACTAAATGGTTTAAACTCAAGTGGCCAGCACTGGGAACATATGTGGATAATCTCAGAATATATAGTAGTCAGGACTGTGGCTGGATTCTTGAATCAAGCTATCATGGTTTCACGTGATGGAAACTATTCAGACTGACCTCTTAACAAGAACGATGTTTAGGGTTTTCTTTTTTTTTCTCATTTATTCTGAGATTGTTTACATTTTTCTTCTATTTATTCATTTAAGCTTTTCTATATCTTGAAGAGGTCATTTAGACAGGTGTGCTGGTTGGTTAAAGCTTGTGTGATGTCTCTGTGAAATTGTAGACACAAACCTCCTTTAACTAATACTGAGATTTAGAACTCATATTTCTCTGAACTTGGAATTTTGTGCATGGTAAAAACTAGGTCCTTCACTAGTTCTTTCTGTGGGGAGTGGTAAAGATATCACTGAGTTGTTTTATGTCAAATAGTGCTTGAGCTGGTCATGAACCAAAATATTAAAACAATGGTCCATATGCTAAAACCTGTCTCTTCTCAAAAACTTTTATAATTCAGAATTGGCTTTTCCAGTTGATTTAAACATTAATTTGTGTGTGTGGTGGGGGACATTTTTGGCTTGCATTTAGAGAAAGTTTGTCTTTCAACAAGCTACACGTCGAGGTACTCTACAAAGTTTTGATTTTGGAAAATCCTCAAATGTCTAAATTTTTTTTGGAACAAAACCTGGTTAAGAATAAGGTGTATAATTGCTGCCATAGGAAATGGAGTCAACATTCTAAATTGAAGTTTTTTAGAAAATAGATAATTATTGCAGCACTTGGAGGATTAGATTGAGATAATTCTGTCCTCTTCTCTGCACTGTGGTTCTTCGAGATACATACATAAATAAAAGACCAAAGCTGTCTCTCTCAGGCTCCAAATAATTATTTTCAGTCAGTCAAAACAAAAAAAAAAAAATCAGAGATTTCCAGTTTTGCTTACTGGTCAAACCAAGGAAATACAATATTGAGCTGGTAGCTCTTGAATTAGTCTGTGCTTATATAAATCACAGAGACTCAAAGTCTGCATATGCATTCTATATGCGTATGCTATAATTGTACTGACTAAAGGGTTAATACACCTTTAAACATATGCTATTCTGTCCCTGGTATTTTAATAATATTTTAGGATTACCAGTAGTGATTTTTAAATATGTTCAAAGCTTGCAAGGTGTGCATTCCAGGCTTTCTGGTAACAGCTGGAAATCCCTAATTATAGTTCACAGGTTATGCATTCATCTGGCAAAATCTGTAAATAAACCCTGAAAGTCAAGAATTCCACTCCCATAGTTAAATTCTGAATGCTGCAGATTCAATCACTAGAGAATGGGAAATGACTCTACAATAATATTACATTTCAGTATGCAAAAGGATGAAAACATCCACCTCATGCCAGATTAAGAAGGGATTATGATTAGTATTTATGAAATGCACAGGTTACTTGTAAAGTGAAAATATTTTAAGTACTTAGATGAATTGTACCTAATTGTTTATTGATTTTATGACATGAAAAAAGGATAAATGAAAGTAAATCAAGCTTCCACCTAACAACAGATTTGACTCTATCTTTTTTGTACTTATTTCATGAAGGCTGAAATTTCCTTCATTCAAAAGACAAAGCAGTGGATCCAGAGTGATTGCAAACTGGTGCAAAAATATCTGTCGTCTCTGCTTCCCACCGTACAGGGGTGACATACACTTAATTTGAGCTTAAATGTGGTCTGGGAAATGAGCAGTTGCTTGATTTCTCACTCAGGCTTGCTAGAGGACTGGTATCACTAAGGTTTTTCAGAATCCAAGCACTTAGGACAGCAAATCTTATTAGGGAATCACATTCTAGTGAGAGACAATAATTCAGTGTCCCAGTTGTTCAGTCCTTGACCGGGACTAGAGGTACACTGATAGCTGATTACCAATCTCTCGAGCCATACACTCTCCCATACGACACTTAATTAAAGTAACGAGAATGGTTGCAATTTTAAGGCCTAGGAATAATTTCCCAAAGCAATTATATTTCTTCTTAGGGTTTTCAATTCAATCAGTTAAAGATGGTTTGCTCAGATTTCTCAGCAGTTTTCAGAGGTAGGTATGTAAATATATAGAGCCAAGTGACATAATTGTACCATACAGTGACAATTAAAATGGCTTAACTTTTAAGCTTCCATGGAGATAACCCACCAGTTAGAGGACTCTGTGATTGTCAGTCTTTTGTAGAACTTCTCTATTTGTTTGGATAAAATGCATTTAAACAATTTATTTATACACTTAACACAATTTAAACCAACCAGAAAAAATGTAATTTGCCTATGATTGTCACACATCAGCCTTACTGGCATTAGTCAGTCTGCATGTCCTAAGGCACTAGCAGATGTAATGTCTGATAGAAAACTGTTTTACTGATTTCCTGTTCCACAAAATATAGGTCTTATTGCCGTGCAACACATGATGTTTAGTTGGATATAAAGATAACTTTAGGATGTTAGCATTTATAAAAGCATGATTTAAACTGCAATGATTTCTTCCCTTTTCTCTTGCTTTTTCAGAAAAGACTTATCTCCTTTCTTTAGAATTTGTCTTCACTTAATGAGACTGAAAAAATTGTATGCTCTGTCTGTATTTCTGATCTCTCCTATGCCACTGTAACTCCACTGATTATGAAGGGTGGGGAGGCCATGGGGCTGTTATGTGCTTACAACTTTTGAAACTGAAACAGTACTTATGCCTCTAAAATAGTGCATCCAACTGAACCACCTCAAATTAAAACTGCCTATGGAAATACATTTCTCTTGTCTCAGTAAACTCATTTCTGTGCAGAGGACCTGGACAATATCTGTTCACTGCTGATGTCTGTCATGTGCTTGCTCAAGTATGAATGCATTACTCTACCTATTTCAAAAAACAGTATCCATATTTATGATGTGTCCTTTTGTCTCCTGTCATTAAGGATTTGCATCTTCAAAGGCAGTCTTCTTTTCCTTTGTGAAAATATTGCATGGACCCTTGGTAATCACTGATTACAGCAGGGAACATGGGTGGCTAGTTTAGCTAAGTTGAAGCTAGCAGTGAGGAAAAAAAACATATTCCCAGACCCCAGTATGGAGCATTACTTTGCAGCCTATGGAACTCGGTTGGCTGCAGAGATGTCTTCACCAGCTGAGATGCAGAAGTTTCTGGTGTATATAGTGACCTAAGAGCCCTATAAACTGGCTAGGCTGCTAAAAGGTTAATTTCCTTTCCATAGCTTTGAGGCTTATTGCTTTTCTTTTTATACAGCACACTGATATTGCGTATGTTCACCACAGCATCCTAACCAGACACAGCGAAGAAGAATGGAGCTCATGTTCACATGGCAGGAGAACAGTATATTCAGAAAACTTAACCTTGTTAGTGCCTAGTATTCAGGTTGGCTGATGTCCTACACTCCTCGCAGTGAATAGGAATGTGACTCAGACCCGGTGTAGGTAGTATAAATGTGTGAAGCTAATCAATATGGTCCACTATGTATTTATCTGCCTATTCTCTGGGACATGTGTTCCGCTGGTATAGACTCCATGTGGGTCAAGTTGGCTTAACTTCTGGTTATCCTTCTTATAACTACCAACAGTAGACTGCAAACCTCAGTCTGTGTGTTAAAATAGTCTAATGAAATCCCACCAAAGAAGTATGCAGAGGTATTCACAGCACAGAACTCCTGTGGGACAGCTCTCCTTACCTCACAGCCATAGACCAGACTGCAGTCGTTATTTTCCAAGTTAAACCCGTAGCACTAGTGGATTAAGAGATCATCCCCAAACCTGAATAATCTTTTTCTGAAGGGGAGGAAGGATGCTTACTGCTGCCTCGAACTGTGCATAAGAAATACTGCAATAGAGAATGAGGGTTTACTTCATTATGCCAATCACCTTCAGGCATTTGCTATTTATTCGTACAGGATTACATCCTGCTATATTAGCCTTATTCAACTGAATGAAAACCAACATTTTCAACTGCTGGTTTTTGTCATTTGCTGTTTCACATTTGTTGTGTCTGGGTCACAAAAATGCAAGTGTAACCATTCCAAATAGTATGGTGGACAACATTCTGTGCTTCATATGTATGTGCTTTTAAGTATTCTTATTGTGCATCATGTATTGCACACATTACACAAAATTAGGAGTGGTATAATTTATCTTTTTTACAGTAGAGTGTTTTTTATGCATGTTCATACTGAATGGAAATTTCTCAATTTGTTGTGGTCATACATTGCTCGAATTATTGAAATGTACCTTGCTGTGCATGACCCATTCGCTGCAATTTGGTTTGTTGCTATGAGGGATTTACTGAGTAATCAAGACGAATGAGAGAAACATGACATTTAATTATTCTGTGCTGAAGGAATGCTTTATCACAGGACAAAGGTATATGCCCACATAAAGAGAACAGGTATATCATGTGAAAGCACATGGGAAAGTTCAGTAAAGCAGAGGAAAAATTATTTTGTGCGTGGAATTTATTAGCAAATGCACAGAAACCTTTAAACCCCTTTAATTTACAGCTGTAAAACTAGTTTACAGTGAAGGTACTGAAGGCATACAGTTTTAGTGCATGCCACTTGTTTTTATGTTTTTGAGCCAAACATTTCCACACATACAGAGAAAATCAAAGCAATATGGTTTGTAGCACACTATCTGGTGTACAGTAAGCTGTGGAGGCCTTTCTAGTTGGCACTTGATAAGAGTCGTTCCCATGAAACAGGCATATTCTCTTAATTATTTATAGAGTTACAGGAGAAGTAATGAATTGGGAAATAGTGCTTGCTTTAGGAAAGCAACCCACCTGTGTCTCCTAGGTAATAACCCTGATGCTGATTTTGTGCTGCTCATGCATGTGCAAGTTCAAAAATATTCAATAGAGCATAGAATACTGAAACCCCAAAACAGAAAAGTTCCACTTCTGTTAGAGAACACCTTTGAGGCAAACTGGGTTTTGCTGGTTTTGTTTTTTCACCCTGTATGCGAGTTTCAATGACCTCTGACACTAGCAAAGCAAATTGCATTGAGGAGAGCTGGGAAGTATAATCTCTGAGCAAATACATGTAAAAATGTTCTTAAATATCAGGGCCAGCACCTAACTCTCTGTTATACTGGTAGAACACCAACCCCCCAAAAACCCAACAAACTGATTACAGTGCAAGTCCTATCTTTGTGCAGGACTTTAAATGATATTTTTATTCTTTGGGGGCATGTGTATATGTGTGTGTGTGTGTGTGTGTGTGTGTGTGTGTGTGTGTGTTAAAAAGTATTAAGACCCTTGGATAGTGTTATATGTAGTCTTTAATCTTTTAAATAATTCATTTTGATACTTGATTTTTACATGGCCATGTGCATCTAAGCTGAGAATGTGAAGAATTGCTGTGCTATAGAGACAGCAATTCTCTTCAGGAGTGCAAAAGTGCTGAAAGAAACAGAGGAAACAGGGCATAGATACATTTAATTCTTGTTCCTGTCCTAGCAAGAAATCCTGTCTCGAGCTAAATGGCTTTAATCTAAATGTGGTTTAAACTGGAAGAAAGGGTAACGTGCTCTAAACTTAAGAGCTCACATCCTTATGGTTTTATAACTTATTCTCTGAAACAGAGGTGTGCATGAATCCAGCCTCGGCCATTGTCCAGGCTTTCCTCTGGTGCTGTGGGATATCCTTATTGCCATTCACCTGGAGAGGTATATATCTGGAGAGGTTTAAATGTATGTTGCCTATTAACATCACTGCTCTATTGGGAAAGGAGGATGTCAATTTCTATCTGCAGCATTAATAAAATAAAAATTCAAATGTACACAAAATTTACATGAACACATACATGTGTGCAGCTTTGGCATTACGGGTGAAAGATATCTGCTGTTGAAAGGGAATTCCTCAAAGTGCCATGGGGGTGTAAATGTTCAGCTGGGCAGGACAGAAATGAGAATTCCACTGCTTCAGCTTAGATCTAGCAAAAAACTGAAGTTACTTTTGAGCATGGAGGTGATTTATTCCAGCCTGATTTCCTACCCAGACAATCCTGTTGCAGGCAAGAAACAGGCCTGTCTCTTTGTTACAATGATGTGCTTTCAAACCTTAAAACTGAGACTTGTCAAATTTTTTTTTCAGTGGGTTTTTTCTCGTTTGGTTTTTCTTTTCCTTTTTTTCCCTTTTTTTTCCCTTTTTTTTTTTTTTTTTAATCTGAAAACAAAGCAAAGCATAATGATTCTTAGCTTGTGTGTTGTAAATGATAAACCATTAAAAACGCCCTTCAATTACCTGCTGTTCTGTGGTGAGGCAGGGTCAGTGACTGATGAAAGCTCTTCTACCTGATGTCCTCTGGTGCCAATGGCTGTTTAATTCCCCATCTAGCATGCTTCTGGAGATGTTGGTTGTACAAGAAATGTCAGAATATCCTGATCAATATAGACATGGTAATGTTTTATTTTCAGCACCCAATGGACAGTCAATACAGTGGAATGTCCACATGAAGGTAAATGAACCTTTTTAAAAATATATATATATTAGCATGTTATTTCTAGTAAATTATTCGGGTTTTATATTCTTTTTATTCTGCATTTTTATTCTTCTTTTTCTATGTGGCATCCTTTGAATCAAAGTGTTGTCACACCAATGATGCAATGTGGAGCCATCACCAGAGACAGTATAGCAGATAACACTCCGGATCAAAGAATCGCTACAGCTTTGAAATTTTAAATTCACCTCACATGTTAATGAGACAAATTTGTAAAATTTGAAGGTTTGTTTCTTCTTTTTTTTTTTTTTTTTTTTTTAATGTGGAAACCTGGAGGTTAGAAGACTTGTTTGATAAATAGACAAGCTCAGGGACTCTCTCCTTCTTGCAACCCATACATATACTATCTTGTTGGGTGCTTCATAGAGAGAGTTGAGCACTTCTGGGAGGTGATGCAGCCTACTGCAATCTGACTCTTTTTCCATAGGTGTCTCAGGAAAGTGCTCAAGTTGATTAGATTTCTAAATTGAGCTCCAGTTAATTTTGGATTCATCACTCCGCATTTTAGATCTTTGTGTGTGTGTACAACACCTAATGCCATGGAGTCTTGCTCTCATTTATACAGTCTTTTATAGTCTTACATAGTACAAACTTGCACAGTGTTAACTCTGAGACAGAATTTCTCCTGGTCTTCTGTACAGTATTTGAGTTCATAACCAAACACCTGGAATGCTAAGACTGCCAACAATCTACCAACTCTGCTGGTAGAAATGTAGGTTGTGTAAACATCTGCATTTCTAAGTAACTGTTAGGAAATTTGTTTATTTTATATAGGCTACCAAGCAACCTTCAGATAGGAATTATTTTTAGCCAGACTGGTCTTGTCAGGTTTTGATATGGCTTTGTGCCATGTGTTCGATTTTAAACTTGCAACTTAAGTACCCATATCTCGTTTCCAAACACCTGAGCTATGCAAAAAGCTGGCTTTACTTTAAACTTAATCGTTTTGCAAAGCTCTGTAGCAGAGTATTCACACATCAGAAATGATGCAACCTGACAGACATAAAGTGGAATTGAAGAGAAATACACGTACTGGTTGAAACAAAATCATCTATGTCATGAATGAGAAAAACAAAACAGATGGAACTATGTCCTTGGTCATGCATCAGAAGATTTTCAGACTCTTCTAATATAGTATAATTTAATAAAGGGGAAAGCCTTTCAATATTCAAAATGTAATAAAGTGAAAAATGTGATTTTGTAATCATGTTGGAATTTAGTATCAATAACTTCAATATAAGGAGTGCATTGATGAAATGACATTAGAACTTAGGCAGAACATACACATTGATTTATGAATGATTGAACTGATATATCCTTCAGTTGTGGTGTCACCAGCATGCTGACAAAGTGGCTTTATATTAGCACATGCCATGGTAAAAAGAAGGTTATATTGCTTAGTGAGTTGAGTTTTGGTTTAAAGAAAGGGAAATGTCATAAGAACATTGAACAGCCTGTTAGCTCCATCTGCAAAACCTCTCAGTGCTCAAAAATGGTTCCAAACATGCAATTCTTCACACATACTTTATCCTCTAACACCACAAAAGATAAAGCAGTTTGGTGTAATGATTTTTCTAGTGTGAGTTTGAGCCACAGGGAAGTCAGCAGTTTTCATTTTTGGAATGCAAAAGCTTGAGGTCACCAGGAAAACCTTATCCTGTCAGAGGCAGGGAGAGGTGCACATGTACAACAGAACAGTACTGTTTTGTAACTAGATGTGGAGAATGTACATAAGAATTCATTCATTGTGAGGTGCAGATTAATCAGGGTAAGGTTATAGGCTTTATATGTGTAACAAATGATGCTGAGTTTCAGATAATTTGCACAGAGAGATGATTGTACTGGACAGCACCTACTTATGGGTGATTATAGAATCTGACTCATTTCTGTGCTCTGTATAGTCTGCCTTATTCCATTGCTTTGCTGGGTAGTCAAAACTTTACTGTGTGTAGTATACCAGTACCCCTTTCAGATCAGAGTAACAAGGCAGTATGTACAGGCAATAAACACCTCTGAACTTGAAATACAGCTTGCAGAGTCACTTCAGACCCATCACTGTCAATATTATCCAACATTTAATACACAAACATTTTTGTGCTCTTTTCCTCTTACAATAATAAACATAAATAGCAACAATATTTTCTGTAACAGACAGTTTAATCACAGTAATGTGCTCAGGATCCAGGAAGAGAAGGTCTTAGGCACCAGAAGTCCTTGGGGACTTTTATTACTAGAAATGGGATCCTTGCCAAAATCTACAAACTATCTTTATAGAAAAGACAAGATAAATTGACTCTTAGTATGGGATTGTGCCAGACTTCTAATTTTCAGGAATCTTTTCTTTTTTTTTTTCAACCTAGCACAGAGTCAACTTAATTTGTGAATCTATTGAAAAATGAAGAAAGGAGGGGGGTGGATAAAATAGGTGACATTTTAAGCTATAGGAGCTTCTGCAGAAAACAAATTTCTCTTGGCAATCAAGATAACTTAACAACCATAAACAGGTTGTCAGAGGGAAAAATTACATTTTGCTGTAACACCGATCATATATAGATGACTGATTTCTCTTTCAAGTTCAAGCACAAAAGGGTTGTTTATATATATTCAGCATCTGACCTAGCTCTTGAAGAGATGAGGAATGGTGGCTAAATGGCTCTCAAAATGTTTCTTGGCAAGGAGTACAGGATAACAATCAGTGTAAGTATAAATAGCTCAGAATGTTGATAATAAAAGAGAAGTTGTTCCTTCAGATAATTTGTAATGCTTGTCCTCTTAGATGCAATCAGAAAGTTTTTGTTACAGTAAATTATATGTCAGCTGTGAAGCTGCTTTGGATACCCACTACTTTCCTTTACTTGGGATGTGCTAGACATACCCGTGTCTATAGAAATCTAGGGACTGCATGTTTGCATAAATAAGGAATGTCCTGCAATGTGGGCTCAGTTTCTTTAATGC
The DNA here is from genome assembly GCA_039720435.1 of Amazona ochrocephala. Taxonomy (NCBI): domain Eukaryota; kingdom Metazoa; phylum Chordata; class Aves; order Psittaciformes; family Psittacidae; genus Amazona; species Amazona ochrocephala. The sequence goes on along the minus strand of CM077884.1, from coordinate 28,533,731 downwards.
ATCAGATCCTTGTGCAGATAACTGTTCTCTGTAAATGGTCTGGAAATCATGCTGATGTAAACAAAAGCTTCAGAATGTGATGTGTTAGCTTACATAGCCTCTTACGAATCTAGAGACCATAAACAGAAAGTATCTCCACTTTTTCTTCTATTAATTAGTATAGATGCGACCAAAGGGACTCTTTCAGCATACTCAGTTTCAGTGATTTAGTGCTCAACTGTGGCAACTCGGCTTGCACTTGCATTACCTACCATTCCCAGGTGGTTTGTATCCTGTACTGCATTTGTCTTGAGTTGTTTAACTTTCCAGATCATGCAAAATCTTGATGCGTTCAACATAGTACAATTTATACTGAAACGAAAGTAATTATGCGAAATGTATAAGGCGATCCTCCTACCATTATTTTCCCTGAGGCCTTGTACTTTCAGTGGTGCTACACTGACATTTCCCTAGCTTTGACTTTCCTTTTGAGTCTCCTTTTAGCTGTGTTATTTGCTAAACTAATGTAATGTGCTGCCTTAAATGGACTTCCCCATTTAATTTTAATGACTGGAAAAGAGGCAATTGTCCTTAATCTGTCCTGCTATTGCTCATCCTGCTTGCTTTGCAGGATTGTGGGTTTCTTGGACAGTGCTATATAGACAAACCCCATAATAGTGAAGGAAATGGCAGTTGTGTGAATTTGACCTATCTCCTGCAGAAGGGTCTTAACTGATGGATTCTTTTACTCTAAAATCAGTATTGTAATATTGCTGCAACCTTGTTATAACTCCACGATTTGATGCAAACATTATGGACCATATGGATGCGTGACTGCTAATATTACTCAGCTGCATGTAAATAAATACATAATTAGAAATTCAACTTATCTTGATTTTTTATTTATGTATTTTTAATTGGGAAACCTGAATTCTACCTTCTACCATTTATCTATGGATAAAGCTTTTAAAGTAGCATCATTCAGTGATCTAGTCTTACTGGTTACTTCGTGCTTCATTCCTGTTATAGAGATAAGAAGATGACCCCTGGTGGCGTTCAAGGTGGGGTTGGACATAGCCTTGGATGGCATGGTTTAGTGGGAGGTGTCCCTGCCCATGGCGGGGGGGTTGGAACTCGATGATCTTGAGGTCCTTTTCAGCCCTTACTATTCTGTGATTCTGTGTGACAGACTAAACTTTGAAACTTGTAGCATGGTCTGGAAACTCACTGTATTATCCAAGTGGGATGAACAGACATGCACTAGCTAAGGAATATTCAGGATTGCAAACATTCTTTTTCTCAACTGAGACACTGTTCCTTAGACTGTTTTGGGGGGGCCGGGGGGGTGGGGGTGTTTGTGTGTGCGTTTAATATTATATGATTGAGGACCCTAAGTCTTATTTGATTGATGCCAGCACTTTAAAAGCAAGCTTGTGATTTGCTAGTGCCCTGATCAGATTATGTGGCTTCATGTGTTTCTCTCAGGTACACTGCAATAACCGTGACATTCTCTTTGCAAAAAAACCCACAAGAAATTTTAGACTATCTAACTAGAGATGTCTTGAGAAATACAGATTTTCAGAACATTTGTAGAATGCTCTCTGAAGGTTGTCTTTCAAGCTGAACACTGGAAAATGCAGCTTTTCTTCACAGACAGCTGAAACATGCATGGCAAGAGAGCTTATTTGTGTCCCCTTAGAAAATATTACTTTTAAGAGTTGAACAATGCAATGTTATTATAGAATAATAGAATAGTTAGGGTTGGAAAGGACTTTAAAATAATCTAATTCCAACCCCCCTGCCATGGGCAGGGACACCTCCCACTAAACCATGCCATCCAAGGCTATGTCCAACCCCGCCTTCAATGCTGCCAGGGATGAAGCATTCGCAACTTCCCTGGGCAACCCATTCCATTGTGTTTCTGAAGAAAGGCCAAAACAGGAAGGCTTCTGAGCTTCACAGAGTTAATCTTCAGGCACTTCTGAAGATTTGCATTTTTAATGCAACTCTCTTTTGTAAAATATATAAAAACCAAACAAACAAATTTGAAGGTTAAGGCAGGCACAACTGGGCTTCTTTCTCCAGGCTACTTCCTAACGCATTTTCTGTTAAGAATACTTACACCTTGGTTTTAGTTTAGAAGAATGTTCTCTGCTGAGCACTAAGTAATTAAATGCAAGTTTTCCCTATATTGTCAGATTGGGTTTACTGCTATTTAATACTATGTCTATTAGTGATTTTTTTACTGGAGACAGAAGATTGAACAACACCTCAAAAACTGGGAAAGTTTGTTTCAGCTTATCATGACACTGAAGTAATATTTTTTTTACTGTATATGTGTTTCATCCTATTCATCAGTACATATTAAAGAATTTTCCTGCGTACCACCAGTAATTTCCTTATTTTTTAAAGAATCTCACAATTTCAGAGTGATCTTGTCTGAAAAAGAAGTCTCCAGTCTGTAACATGGGGAAAGGTACATAGACACTGGAAATCTTAAGAACCCATTAAGCTGCTTGATCTGCTCAGTGCAGGATTTCGTCATTTATGATCTGGTCAGTGCCGTGGTAGATGAGTCAGCTACAGATTTCCAATGAATAAAAAGTAAAGGACCCCACTTTATTGATAAGACAAAGAATTAAACCCACCAGCAACAGCAGCTGAGAGAACTCAAAAGCAAGACTGAGTTAAATGAAAATGTAATGTAGTCTTGCTGATGAGACGTAAAACCAAGTGTCTGATTGCTTATGGTTATTAACAGTCCAATGGCTCTTTTTGTTGGATAGGGCATAGTAGCCCCAGTGTCCTGGCCTAATTCCAAATATGCATTCATTCTCTTTCAAATCTCCCTGAAGTATCAATTGGATATGGTATTCTCTTTATTTCCTCTCATAAATGAACAAGTACTGGGGCTACTGCTTCCCAATCCAAAAGGAGAACTTGGGGATTAGTCATAAACCTGTTATATAAATATTAAGGGAATTATTGTTATAGTTATTATAATGTAAGTTAAATACTTTTTCAGTGAAAAATGATGCCAATTCAGCCCTTCCTAAAACACATTTTCCTTGCATTTACGTGAGGAAATGTAATTGCTTCAGTGTTCATCTCATATATTCTCAAGATACTGGAGAAGGTTGATTTGTTCTGAATCACACCCTTTTGCTTGTTTCTCCTTCCCTTTCCTGGCAGGTAGACTTTTGAACTTCTTATGGCCACCCCTTAATTCAACATAAAATACCTCATTTGTGTGTGGTGACATCCCTCCCTCCTTTGTTGCTGTGCACGTACTCATTATTGATGAAAACCCCTGTACCTCTCTTTTAAACCTGGAGATTGGTGTGTATAATTTTAGGGTCTATCTCATGCCTTGAGATGCAAACCAAGTTTTTACCTTAGTGTCTATCTTTTCCTTGGGATGCAAGGCAGATATCTATCTTGGTGTCTATCTCTTCCCTGAGATTCAAGGCAAGTTTTCTCTGTAGTGGGCCAGTCACTTTTTTTGTCAGCCATCACTAATGCTGTGAGCGGTGAGAGATGGAGAAATCCTTTCAGGAATACATGAATTTGGAAAGAATAAAAAGAAAAGGAAAGTTGAGAATAGAAGCAAACAGCTCTATAACAGTAGTGCCAGTGACTCCCCATGGGAAGGCCTACATTGCAGGGGGCCACGTAGAGTATCTGTCAGGATGCTCTCTACAGTCCTGACCCACCATGTAACTCAGCTCTGATGCTTAGGCACACTGTGTCTGCACATGACATTTGCTTTGGGTGAGGCTGTCTGCTGTTGAATTTGGTCAGAGACAGAAGGAGGACATGGTGCACTCTCTCATGTTCAGTAATGGTGGAGTGGCCTCTTTGGTTTGCTGATAACGGAGGAAATATGGTGCAACCTGAAAACGACTGTAGTAAACAGAGAACCTGATTCAGTATCCTTAAATATGCATAATATCAAAAAGATCTGTGTATTGCCTTCAGAATCCTAATGCTGTGTTTTTCTGCCGAAGTGGTAAAGTTTCTACTTGTACTCAGATCTAAATCAGTCTTGCTGAGCCGAATGACCCTTAAGCAGACATGTTACTGCCTTATGAACTATTTAAAAAGTAATGTATGCCTAGTCTATTTATAGACTTGTTACAGCAACTAGCTTTTAAATTTAGTTTTAAAATAATATTATATGTTCTATAAACATTAGTGAACCCTTTGGAAAAAAAATCTGATTTTTAATTCCTTTAAACAAACTTGAGCTTGCTTTAGTTTTTTATAATTCCAGCTTTGATGCAATGAAATATCATCGCAGTTTCAAATGCCATCATCCTGGATAGCAAGCATTAGCTGACTCTAGGAAACTGTTCCATCGTTTTTCCTAAACTCAGCTTCTGCCTGATAACAAGACTATTTTCTTGATTAATTTCCTCAGAAAACTCAATATAACCATCATTTCTACCACAAACTAAAAAAGAGACTTAGTCTGGCTTCTAGAAATGCAGAAAACACAGATTGCACTAAAACGAGAGAAATCCGGACAAGTGTCCCACTCTTGTTAAAGTGAACATCTCCTTTTCAAGCTAACAATGTGATAAGACTTAAGAACTTCTGTTCATCACTTTCTTTCGAAGAAACATTGCCCTTAGGAAGGTACAGAACTTCCAAAAGAGAATATTGCTTCCCGCAAATTGATCCTTTAGGAAATACGCCCTACAAAATGCTTTGGAAAAGAGGTCTGAACACTTTTTTACCTGTATAATATGGGATGTGGTCTTTGTTATATAGTCTTTGTGAGACTTGACAGCATAGCTGAATGGAAAGGATGATTCCTTTTAAATGTGCATCTTTATTAAAAATATTTTTATATAAAGATATATATGTTATATAAATACCTTAATGCATACTTTTCTGTTAGGCATGCCATCTTATCTGTTAGGCTGGGGCTGTTAGCACATATGTACAACAGTATCTGTACAAGGCACTATCAAAATGGGATGGCCAGTGGGAGATAACTTGAGCTCAACTCAGTGATCTAAAAGCAGTGCTTAATGCTATTTGAGATGTCCCAGTCATCCAGAGATTGCTCATAAGGCTGGCAGGTACAATAGCAGGGCCTACAGGAAACTCAGGCACTGCTAGACTGTCAGTTGGAGCCAGGTAGAGTCCCCCAGGGCATCTCACATACAACAGCTGTGTTTAGGCAATGGTTAGGTCTTCTATTTTGCTCATGTCAGTGGCAAAATTTTTACTGACTTTCCTGGGACCCCAATTTTATTTATAATGAGACTTAAATAGTACCAAATTAGATCTCACAATTTTTGCACAGCAGCTCCTGAAAACTCATCCTGGAATAACTTCTAGGTACTGCTGGCAAGAGTTGAATTAGAAGAGGTATATGAGAAATCCCGTGAACCTTTCAGTATTTTCACTATTTGTTTGTTTGGTTTTTAATATAATAACCTGAGTTCAACTTTTTATCAAAAAATAAATAAAATAATCTTTGAGTAATGAAAATGTTGCAACACTCCCAAGGTTCTTGTTTCTAATGGCTGGGAAAAAGTATCACTGGACTTTCTGAATTGCTATACTTAGTGAGCAGCAAACACAATTAAAGCCAGAATATACTGCATCACAACATGTACTAAATTATTTTACCTCGACAAGTTTCATTTAGCTTAAATAATTCATAGTGTGCTTTTATTAAAATTTGAAAGGAAAAGTGATGAATTCTTGGTTGCATGGTATCTTACTGTAGAACTCTTACATTATTAAAATTATAAATGTAATCACTTGAAACTATTGCCTTTTTGGAAAAAAAAAAAAAAAAGCTGTTTCAGGTGACTTTTTGTAATGAATGATCTTATGAGAAGAGCTGGAATTAGAGGGATTTGCTTAAATGTGATATTGTTAATTATTTGTTGACCATACTTTGCTCTTTATAAACCTCAATGCAGTTCTCAAGGACAGTTATTATTGTCTCTACTGTGTACAAACCAGAGAGTGGAGAAGTGTAGGGGGTTGAAAGAACTTGCACACATCCATCCGAGGAACAAATGGCACAACTGGAAATGAGATCTTAAAATTGTTCAAAGGCAAATTCTCTCTTTCTTCCTGGCCCCTGAGCCCCTACATTTCAGTAAACTATTTTGTCAGTACATTGCATTTTCTTCTTCATGGCTTTGTCTCCAGTTGACCACCATTGTTCCTGTCTGTGATGAATATCTTAATCCTGCTTTGTAATCTACAAACTGAGAATGTAGCATTCAGTGACTGAAACTTCAGCTTCTAGAAGTGTGCAACAGATAAAACTGCTCATGTGTTTGAATTCTCCCTCAGTTGAGGACTTTGGACATGCTCAAACTAAGCACCCTTTTTAAACCAAAACAAATGTTTCATGATACTGCTGATTTATGCAAGCTGCAAAGCAGGACCATCAGATCATTTCTCTTCTAACTGCTGATTGTGTGTTCTCACAAAAATGACAAGTGTGCATTTGGCATGGCACTGATTGCCAGGGCAGGGAAAGGAGGAAAAAAACTCTGCGTCACTCTGTTTATACCATGCAGTTCTCTCGTTCTTCCTTCTATTTCTTCTAGTCTCTTTCTTTTTTTTCTCTTATGACTTTCTAAGTGACTTTGCCCTCACTGTATTTCCTTTCACCATGTCCCAGTTCCCCTTCCTTTGCATTCTTCCCATTTAGTTTAGAGGTGCTGATTTTAGCCTTGCTACAAAACCATTGCAGGATCCAGGGTCATTGGCAGAAATTCAAGAAAGTCTCCGCAATGCAATAGTTGGCTATTTGCAGAGGACGAGTCTCAAAAAGAGATGCTTCCCCAAAGACCAGAGGTTCTAGCCTTTTTAATCGTCTATTCATTTTCATGGGCACCAAATTCACATGCATTTAGGTAGTGTTAAAACTATAGTAATAATGCACACGTAAATCATCACTAAAAGATGTGTACGCTGTAAATGTTGCAGACTCTACATCTAACAACATGAGAGAGCTTGGCTGTAGCTGTCCACTAAAGTATAAACTGTAGTTTAAGTATTTTACCTTAACATGGAAGACTCTTTGTAGGACTGGTCTATAAATATGTGGGAGATTTTTCTTTCCTTCAGGTTCCCCTTTAGAGGTTGACATCCATAAAAATCAGAGTTTGACCCTAAAATTCAGCTGGTATGCCTGCTACTGCCCGTATCAGGACATTCTGATGAGCCAAAACCTCACTGAGGAGGTCACATCTGCAAGAGCTGACAAGCACTTATAGACTTTGCCGATTTTGGGTAAGTAGAAAAGCTTTTGTTCTTATTAAGAAAGGAAACCAGCTAAAAAATCCCCTTTGTGTACCCTAAGGTGCTTGATTGCATGCGCACACACAGAAATACAAGTGTTATTCCAAAAAGCAATTAAAGAACAAGGATTCAGGTTTTCACACTTGCTGTTGTTACAGTTTAAATGCTATAGGAATGAGGATTTAGCTAGATCAGCAGACTGGCAGAAGTGAGATAGTAATACCTTTGGGGAACGCAAAATTGAATAAATAGAGAAGATCTATTTTTTTTTTTTTAATAAATTTTTAAATAATTTTTTTTTTCATTTTCTGTACTATTTTTTTAACCCATATTTCAAAATTCAGCATCTCATCAACTTGTTAATTTGTTTCTTTAGATGCTTGGATACAGTGCACTTTTTCCAAGTTTGGGTTTTGTTTTTTCCTTAAATTTGTCATTAATTTTCTTGTGTGTAGTTTTAGAAATGTTCAAGTCATACCATGAGTATGTCTTTGAATGAGTTATAGCTCATCCTCAAGAGTCCTTGTGGCCTCAGAAACGTCCATGTGTTTTGCAGCATGTGGACTAAGTAATGATTTTCCTTTGAGAATGTAGACACCTTTATTCTTTGGGATGCATATTTCTTTAATTTGCCACTGATCTGTTCATTTTCTTTTTAGTTGTGTGGAGAAGCAAAAGAATGATGAATCCTTTTATTCACTGTGGGCAGAAACATGTTACAGTTAAAGCTGTATTCATATTGCTTTCCTGGTTGGACTGAAAACTGAATCCCCATTGTATCAGTCAGCAAGCCACATTTGACCTTAAGCACTTCACACAAGAAAAATCACTGACTCAGTGAAGTATTTGAGTTAATCATGCATCAGTGTTTTAACTGTAGGCATTTGTAAGCATGGCTTGGGCAAGTTCATCAGAACTGATTTGCAGCTAACTTGGTTGTTACAGTTTGTAATCCCAAATGCTGAAGATCTGAAGTGTGGAGATAGACAGCACAAAACAATCTTGTTGGTCCGTTGGTTGAACTATTTCAGTTCAGTTTTCCAGACAGCATGCTTATGCTAACCTATGCTTGTCTCAAGTAAGCTTTTAAACATGTGAAATATTACATATTACTTATGAAATCACTTTGCCTAAAGAAGAGGTAAATGCTCCATCCCTGTCAGTGTGCAAGGCCAGGTTGGACAGAGTCTTAGGTGACATGGTTTAGTGGGAGGTGTCCCTGCCCATGGCAGGGGGGTTGGAACTACATGATCTTAAGGTCCTTTCCAAACCTAACTATTCTATGGAATCTCTTTTTTATTTTATCCCTAATAGACTTTCTAAAGTGTATCACCAATGTGTAGGGGTTTGATCTTCTCTTACAAGTGGAATTCATCTGATCTGCAAACAGTAACACCTAGCAACAATATCAGCCTTGCAACTGCAAATATTTTAGAGTGTTTTGGAACACTGTTAGAAAACCTGGTTAAACGTGAAAATAAATTAAAATACTTTAGTCATCCTTAATAGAATAGATATATTTTCTTACTGTACTGTGCTATGGAAACTATTTCAGAACAAGTACCTTGTTCAAATATTTGCCCAACTGCAGGTTCTTCATGGCTGTGAATCACGCTATACATAATGTTGATAAAGGCGGTAGAGTTCGCAGGAGTTTTGTCCAAAATTCCTCTGGCTTTTACTCAAAGATTTTTTGAAGAGTTAATTCCATTCAAACATTCCTGGTTACGATTAACTTCTTCCCACATATTTTCCAGCAACTTTTTTCTAGTTAGAAATTAAGTGATGCATTTTGATTAGCTGTTATACGATTTCAAAGTACCTGTTTCTGACAAGAAGGCTACAAACTTATATTCAGGTTTTCTGTTTCAGCAGCAAATTGAATGCATTTTGTAACATAGATTGGTTTTCCAGAAATAATATGGAGAGAAACCTACTGTGTTACTCGATGTACCTAGTAAGGAGTACCTATCTAAAGTATCCATTACTTTTTTCAAAAGGAACTATGACCTCTTGGTATGTGTGTATTAGAGAAGTTAAACTGAAACTTTATCCATTGGAATTCAATGTGGATTGCCTAAATGACATCAGTTCCTTTTCCCAGCTTTCAGTCAAAATTAAGATGGCTTTAATTTAGGGTAGACATGGAAGTAAATTAAAATATATTTGGTTTAGTTTATATTAATTATAAAGGAGAGCTTCTACATGGTAGTTTAACCTAATTAATTTGGAAAAATACTTTCAAAAATGAAAACATGACAAAATCCAAAGAATTTGAGTTACTCTACTTCATGATTTAACAAAGCACATGTGTGTACGCTTAGTTTTCTGTTAGAAAAAATTAAGCAAGCTTGAATGACATTCATGCTTCATTTAGCTAAGAAAGTTGGCTTTTTTTCCAAAAGCATCAGATTTTTGTTGCTGATGATCTAAACAGAAGATAAATTTGACAGTCCTCTTTGCAGATAAAACCAGAAAGGGGATGCTATGAAAAAGAATTATGACAACATCTGCTACTGCAAAAGTTAAGAGAGTGATCTGAGAACCAAACATCACCTGAGCTATTGTTTTCCATATGAAGTATGTCACCAAGGGTCAGGCATGTAGACAGCCGTTTTGGAGGAGAAAAATAATTTACACGGAAACAGATGGAAAACTGGTATACTGCGTTGGTGCTCATTATTCGTATGCTATCCTTGATCAACATGGGGTTTTTGATATTAAAGAATCACTTCTCTGAATAGGAGTGAATCTTGTCCTCAGCGGTAATGGTTATTATCTTGCCTAAGTCACATAATGCTGCTCATCATATGCAAGAGTTAGAAGCAATACAGATCCATCCCTGACATTATATCACCATGTGTCTTGCAACTTAATATTGAAGTAATAAATAACTGCAGGGGGCAAGTGTTTTGTTGTTCTGTTTGTTTTTTTTTTTTCTTGAGGTCAGGTTATGTACATAGCCTGTGTACAGCTAAATTGAGATAGAAACAGAATTTTTTAATAGCTATAATTATCTAAATGTTGTCTGATCTGGAACGAATAGACTATGGAGTTGCAAATTGGGATGCATTTGCCTTGATAATGTAGGCACAAAAAAGGAGCTAGGAAAGCCAGTTTAGAAACTTTTGCTATACATTTGTCAAAAAGAAAATGGCACTTACAGGTAGACTTTTTTGCATTCTCACTAAGTTTAATTAATAGGAATAATAACCTTGCCAGACAGGCTTAGCTGAAGGTCAGCTAGGCCAATAACCTCTTCCTCCAATGGTAGCCTCTAGCATATTCCCCCTATTTACTCTGACGATTATATTTGCCCTATTTATATACCAGGCTTTGGTGTCACTCTATTCTCTATGCTTTTTTTCTTTTTTCTTTAAGTTGCCTATGACTTTGGCACACAAAACACAAAATCCTGCAGCAAGGAATTCAGCAATTAAATTATGCATTGTGTGAAAAAGGACTTCCTTTTGTTTGCTTTAAGCCTGCTGCTTGATAATATCATTTGGCACTTACTGGTGGTTTTATGCTTAAAGAATTAGTGAATAAGAAGTCTGAAACTTCACAGAAACCTAGCATAAAAGAAGACATTAAAGATTATCGATATGACCTGTGCATAGCTAGCTTCCAAATTCACTGTCAATGACACAGTTTTGCAATAAAAAGTATATGATATATAACTCTCATTTTTATAGGAGTCTGTTGCGTTTGGTACTGTCCAATGTAATAAGGTAATATCTTTCTTCGAGGTCATTAATGTGGAGCCTTTTTTATGTCCATTTTTTAATTTTCTTTTTAATTTAAGGAATATTTGAGTTGCACATTTTCTGCATCCTTAGAGAAAGAACAGACCTATTTTTTCTTCAGGATGATTATAAAGCATCTATTGTATCACATTTGTAGTTTAAAAAGAATACAAGTAGTAAACTTAAAACCAGCGTATTTGAAAATTCTAAGGTTATAGAAGTTTATTTGCATTTCTAGTAGCTATTAGAGTTAGGAACCAAACCTGTGTAGTTAGGTTTTGCAGCGGTCTGAAAATTTCAATCTTTGTTGGCTTACTGCTAGATACACGCAAGCAGAGGAGAGTATATGGATATGTGAGTGAAACAGGAGGTTAGTTTTGAGTCCTGTGCTGATCTTTGCTCTGCAAGATTTATTGACTGGAATTATGCCAAGACAGCTCCCAAGTACACCATGCCTCTGCATCATGGATAATTTGGTAGAGAGGTACAGAGGAATTGTGAATGTATTCTTTCACTTTAAAAGATGCAGGCCTCAAAATGCATATCCAGCCATTAATTGCAAATTGTATCAATATCTTGTTTATTGGTTTTAGCAAATCACTTTTCTATATGTAAATTTATTTTATAAAGAGCTTTCAACTAAAGGCTGTCATCAGCAGTCTTCAAGCTGAGGCCTAAATGCAGTAATGCCCTCTGTGCAAGAGCTAGAATGGCCATAAACCTGACTGTGGCATATATGGTCAGGATGAAGCACGCTGCAGAGAGAGGGCATCTGCAGACAGTACTTGTCCAGGCTTCACCTCTGGACCCCTTAGGGTCCTGAGGGCAATGTAGTGGTTGTAATTTTTGCCTCTGTACTCGCAGTTTTTATATCACTAGATTGAGCTGAGCTCGACTTAAACGTATTATGACACTTCAAGCAATGTAATACTGAGTTTGGTTAATTAGTCAAAGCAGCTTAAAGATGGGTAGTTTCTGAATATAAACTGGAACTGACTGCTTAGCCAAAGGTTTCGAGCTGAAGAAAGTTCTGTGCTTAAAAGGCTTATAGCGAGCTTTCATTTAATATTGCATGCAGTGTTAATATTATTTCAATTTAAAAAATTAAGATATGCATGCAGTTTCCATTAACTTTAATTGGTCATGGGAGTCCTGCCTACGATATTTAGACATACAAATATGTGCTTGTAGAAATTAACCAACAAACAATAGGATTCAGTGTAAAAATGTTGCTTCTAATGTTACTTTGTCAGAATCTACAGCTGGAAAGCAGGAATTGCTCATTTCTTGTGAGTATGATAAATAGAGGTTATTATTACTCAGTTAGTTAAATATTTTAGTAAAGCATAGTAACAATTGTCAAGGTTTGCCAACGTGCTTCCTGAGATGCAAAGCCTCTCCCATGATGGTTTTAATGTGCAAAATCAGCACTTAAAAGTAACTTGTAAGATCTGTACTTTGTCCTTTTGCTACATCACTGTGTACTTATCAGAAACAGAGAAGTGGTTTGGCAGACAGAGCACGTAGTAGTAACACATAATTAAGCCTGGAATTTTCATGTACATAAAACATAAGACACACTTTCCCTACCATTATAGACCCAGTAGAAAGTTTAGGTTTTTCCCCTCTACTCTTTTGTGAGGAAATGCAAGTGATGGTGTTGGAGTAGAACTCTTCTGAAGTCCTGAGCTGGAAATCATGTCAGTGGCTCATGGCTAGCACAGCAGGCTTGTCTTCAGGGAAGCATGTACTAATGTTTCTTTGCATGCAGCCAGATGGTGTTGATATGTGCACCTTTACCAAAGAACTGGAAAACTTGTAAAAGGAAGTGCAGTAAGGTTCAAGGGGAGAGAAGATCAAAGAAATAAATAATAATGAGTAAAAGGCCTGCTGGTTCCCTGTGAGCAGGGTGGGAATAAGAGGAATTGTTATTTTAGTGGCATTGATTGGGCATATAGGAGGCATTTTGCTGCTGCAGTACTTAACTCTTTATCAGCCAGAGTTTTCTCAGAATAATACATTAGGCAGAGTTTGTGTTTCATGATTTTAGAAGTAGTTGCAGACCATCCTATAATGTTAGTTGCTAACTCTAAGTTTGTTTAGGATTGGATTTTGAAGGAATTCTTGATATTTTCAGATATTTTCAGTTCTTAATCTCAAGATTAGGGAATAACACATTTTGAGGTGACTAAGGCCACAAACCATCTTTTTAACTATGTTTTCTTAGTACAAAGGCATTTCTAGACTGCAGCATCTAGTAGCCATATCTAGAAAGGTAGCGAAGGCATGTATTGTTGTTCTAGCCATAGTACTTTTTAAAATGTTAGAATTGCAAAATTTCTTTCAAAAATATGGAAGTAATTTCAAGTGAGAGTATGTTTATTCAAACTCTTTCATCTTCATTAAAAATGATGAAATTGATGCATGAAATAACTTTTGACTGTGATAAAGAGTTTGAAGCATGAGGATAGCTTCAGCATATTTAAAAAATGTCACTGGAAGAATGATAGAATGCCTTTTTAAGTCTCTTAGACAGAAATTGTTCCTACAGAGTAGTAAAAAAATGCCTCATGAGTACTAAAACTACTCTTATATAACTGGGAATAAAATTTGTCACATAACTATTTCTTACAGAGTTTGAGAAAATCCTCTTAATTGTGGAAAGTGCTGTAGCAGCTTGCTAAATGCAATCAAAATTATAATATGCATTCACAAAATATACCATGTAGATGCTGGAAGGCTAAAGCAGGACTCACTGACAGCAACTGCTTCCATTCTTTCATGAGTCCCAGTATTGCCAGTCGAATACTGGTGAAGTATTCAACAGACACAAATTTTTATGTCAGGGTCATATTTGTGACTGAAGGGAGTTCTTAGAAAAGTGGTAATTCCAGAGTGTGAGTGGCTTTTTGTAATAATTTCTGAGGGCTTTTCCAACATTTTATTCTCACAGAAAATGCCTGCAGAGTTGAATTGAGTATCATAACCAGCCGCTGAGATTTCTGAGTCATCTTGGGAATTGTGGCTTCAATTCTAGTTACAGGAGCTTTGTTATCAACTTTAATGGGTCTTCATGCCTCCTATAGAATAGTTCCTTAAATTTAATAATACTAGAATAAAATGAAATAAATAATTCTTGATTGAATTATTCTATTTTGGAGGGTAATTTTTATAGATCCCTATTAAAATCTAGGGAACATTTCAATGATGGAAGTTTATCTTGTTTTTCAATAATATTAGACATGAAACATCTCAGGGGGTGTCTCCAGTGAATAATGCTTACTCAGTCCTGGTTCCATAAGAAGGAGGAGTATAACAGAAAAGCATGTAATTAACTTGGGTGCTGCCGTACTCTTCTAGCAGTAGAGTTAATGTGTCTTTTTCGGTTGAACTGTGTAGACAGTCTGGCTTAAACAGAACTAGGTGAGGCATTTCTAGGAAGGCACCAGGTTGTGCAATATAAAAATGTCCTGAAATCTTATCAGTAGCTCTTTTTCATGGAATCCTACTGGGAAGAATGGAGGATGCTATAGTAAGAGTGCCAGTTCTCAAGCACTGTTGTTTTAATAGGTATACTACTGAATCACCAGCCTGTTTAATTTGACCTATAAAAGTTATTTAGTAAGGTGTGCATTGGGGCTTGGGAGAGGAATATCAGGAGCACAACATGTCTGGAAAAGTGTCTATAAAAATCCATCTATAAAAGTCTCTTGCTATGTGGTCTAATTAAGGTCTGGGTACAGTACATACACTACTTACAAAACAAACAGGTTAGTTTCTGTTTGCTGCACTTTATTTTTATAACCTGATTACAAACTGAGTTTGTTAATTTAGTCTTAGTTTAGGTATACAGCAGAAAGCAGTGCTTGTCACTGGTTTAGATCAACCCTGCTCAAGGCATTCTTTGGAAATAAACAGAACTGAATCAAGCTGTATCACATAAATTCTTTTTCAAGTCTCTAATTTGCTTTTTCTTATTGGTAGAAGGTTAGATTATAAACACATCAATGATATCATGTTTTTGCCTAAGGGAAGTTAGCACATGCCCATGTCTGGAAAAGGGAAAACAAATTCTAAAATGTAGAAAACTGAGCTGTAAAAGCTTGATGGTCAAACCATCTCAAGAATATTTTGTGTTGCTTCTGCATTGAAGTGTGGGATGTTCTGAGAGAATGGAAGAATGGTGACACCACAATTAGTGCTACAGCATTAATTGCTATCACATTAGTGCAGTAGCAAAATACACTTCAGCATGAGCTTGCCACAACTGTTGGGTTCGTGTTCAGTTGCAACAAGCCAAATGTAAAATAATCCTGAAGTCGTGCTATTGCCACCACTTACAAGTAGAGTCTTTACCA
Organism: Amazona ochrocephala; assembly: GCA_039720435.1. Classification (NCBI taxonomy): domain Eukaryota; kingdom Metazoa; phylum Chordata; class Aves; order Psittaciformes; family Psittacidae; genus Amazona; species Amazona ochrocephala. The sequence continues at coordinate 28,518,367 of CM077884.1, read as the reverse complement.
TACATCATGAAGTTATTCAAACTTTTTAACGTGGTTTGCTCTATTTTAGGTCCTCTTGTCACTAGGATATTTCTTAAGAATGCCCATAAGAAATGTTTGTTTTTCACGATGGAGGGTGTTCAAACACTGGAACAGGGCCCTAAAAGGTTGTTGAATCACCGTTCTTGGAGCTATTCAGAACTCAGCTGGACAAGGCCCTGAGCAATTGTTGTGGTTTAAGTCTATAAACCCATACAGCCGCTCTCTCACTCACTCCCCACTCTTTCTTCCCTCCGCTCCTGGAGGGATGGGAAGGAGAATTGAAAGAATACAACTCCCACAGGTTGAGATAAGAACAGTTTAGTAACTAAGGTATAACACAAACCACTACTGCTACCACCGATAATAATAATGACAAGGCAGATACAAGGAAAGGAGAATACAATAGCTCACCATCAAATATCAAGCCCGACCACCCAGTGCACCCCCACCAGTAACAATAATGACAAGGCAAATACAAGGGAAGGATACAATTGCTCACCACCCAGTATCAAGCAGTGCACCCCCCCACAGTGCACCCCCACAGTGCATCCTCCACCGTGCACCCTCACCACCCTTCTGGGTCTCTGCTCTCCGTTTCTACATCCTGGACATGACGTGCTGTGGTATGGAATAATCTCTTTGGTTAGTCTGGGTCAGGTGTCCTGTCTCTCCTTCCTCCTGGCTTCCCCTCCTCCCTGGCAGAGCATGAGGCTCACAAAGTCCTTGGCCAGCCTAAACATCACCAAGCACTAACTGAAAACACTGGTGTTATCAGCGCTGTTCTCAGGCCCAAACTCAAAAACACAGAGCTGCACCAGCTACCAAGTAGGAGAAAAAAAAAATGACTGCTGCTGCTGAACCCATGACAGCAATCTAACCCTGAAGTTAGTTTTGTTTTGTTTTGAGGGAGATGTTGGATTTTAGGGCCCTTTCCAACTTAAATTTTGTATAATTTCATATTATAGAGCCAGTGTACATGGCCAGCCTACCAGACATAAGATGTACTCAGTATGACTGATAAATAGACATTGTACAGAGCAGCACTGATTTCTTCTATGGACAGGTGGTGGCTGCAGTCAATTCCAAATAGAAAAGGAAGTCTCCGGAGCTCTTTTGGCATTGCCATCCTTGTTCAGTGATATTCAGGGGTCATGAGGTTACAGTGGCCACACCGTCCCAGCTTGGCTTCCCAAATGAGCAACCAGCTGCTTGCATTGAAGGTAAACTGTCTGTTGTGTGTCTAGTGTACAGAGTGTAAATAGCATCTCAAATACCATGAAATGTCAATATTAATGCCTGATGGTACTGCAGAAATTCATTTTAAGTCAAGCAAGTCTTAATCTAATGCAAGTGATTTGTTTATATACTCCAGCACTAAGGAACAAGTTATATCTTAGACCTTACCTAGACTTGTTTTAGTACGATCTTTCCTTTATCTCACATATGCACCTCCTTTGCTGCACTGCTCTTATCTGCTACAGTAAAGTCTAAACCAAACATCTCAGTAAGATGTCAGCTGTTTCAGTAGCTTCCCAAAGAGAATGAACAATGTGTTATGCAGGTATGACATAGAACTACTTCATGGAATAGAGAGAAAAAAAGAAGAATTGTAACTAAATCTATTTGTAACAAGCTTCATAAATAATGGGGATCAGAGGGTGGTAGGTTACTGGGTGAGAACAAGTTTATGGCCTAGGGAAAAATAATCCTAGTGGGATATAGTAGGATTATTGAAAATGACAAGATATGAGGTTCTGCTGGGTATTTTTTCACTATAGTAAATGCTGCTTCTGGTTAAAAAGATTGTCTATCTGGCCCTATATCAAAACCTTGAGCTTTGCTGGTTGAAAACTTGTAAAATTCAGAGGAAGAAAAAAAATCAAGAAAAAATATGTCTGTTTATTCTATTTGCCTGACCTCCCTCACTCTTTCAGGTTCCCCCACAAACTTAATGGTTTGCAGAGGTCTGTTCTTAAGAGCAAAGCTGCTTGACATCAATCAAATTCCTAAATCCAAGAAAGTGAAATTTTCATCAGTTTTTCCCAGCACTTGCCATGTCACTTTTCTCCTTGTGTTCAAGAGAGAGCTCGCAAAACTTAGTAAGAGTGAACTAACACTGTTGCCACATTATATCCTGAACGGCCCAGTGGGCTACCAAAGATAAGTGTAACTTACGTTCTGACTGATGTTGGTGCTGGCATTTGGGACTGTTAAAGAAGAGTTTAATGGAGCTGTGCTGATTTATATACGTCAATACAGGACCTTTCAGATGCCTAGTTTCTGCTGGTTTATAGCTACTTTTTATTTTATTGCTGACCAGCAACCAAAGTGAATTCTTTTCATCTTTTCCTGGCCAAGGTTGGAGACCAGTGTCACAGGTCCTAGGAGAGGTACATGCATAATGTCACTTGATAACAAAGCCCCAAGGGCCATGGCAGGGGCATGTGTAATTTCTAGTAAAGCTGTACACATGGAGCAATGGGCTCTCTGGGTGCTGTATGGCAGCCCTTGCTGAGAAAGTCTGTTTTTCAGGGTGATGAATGGCAAAGCAGGCTGAGCAGCTGTGTGTGGTACCGTGTCATGGGTCATAGGGAGAGGTTGTAGCACTTAGCTTAGACTGGGTTTCGTGGGGGTGGTAATGCTTACCCTGGATGCGGTGGGAGGCTTCCCAGGTCTCTCTCTGCTTTTAACCTATCTTAACTCCCTTGGATCTCACAGAGACTACTTCTGCTGATGAAATAAGTGGCTGAAGAATCGGGACCTCTTTGGCTCCACCATTTTCAATCCTATTTTCTTTTATTTTTCCAGTCTTCTGCTTAACCCTTGTTGCCAAAAGCACTCTTTAGTAACCAGCAAACTAATTGGCTGGAGGAGGTGTCATCAAAAATTCATCTCGGATAATTAGACATTGAGCTATCATTATCCTTGAGGTTCAGATCATTTCTGTTTTCATCAGCTGTGTAGTTCCCTGTGGTAGATATTTCTGATAATTTCTTGACACTGAGGGGTCATGAGTCCTGGCATTCTCTCAGACGTGCTTATTTTACATGTCCTTGCTTACCTAGCATGAGTTGGGGGAGTTGGAGGGAAGAGCTGTATTAGTCATGCTACATACTCACAATTTGATGTTATATAGGGCATCTTAAGTAAGAAACAGAGGTTTCACTAGACTTTGCTAGGTAGCTGGTAAATTCAGTGCCACATGGTATGTGAAGGAGCATTTCTGTTTCTCCAGTGTTTTCAGAAAAATGTCATTTCAAGCAGCTATTAATAGCAGTAAGAAATTCCATTTGCATTTTATGTGATGCTAATTACATAGTAATTAATATATGATACAATAGCAGATTAATATTAGAATGAGGTCCTTGAGATTTTGTTGCTTTATGTGAAACAGCACTCTCTTTGTTATGAGTCCTTACGTGTGAAAAGAATATAACCAGGTTTCTGCCAGCAGAGCCTTAGCATTTTAAATATTTTAATGCAACAATGAGATTTGGGAGGGAAAAAAAAAAACAGTAATTCCATGGTGAGGAATAATCTGCCTTTGTCTATGATAAATTAACTTATTTTTTTTTAAGTTGCTGTTCTGTTGTTATAGCAATAAACAATTCTGAGTATTCGAGTCAGCAAAACACGGAATTTGGTTTGGGTTTGGTTTTGGTTTTTTAAATCCTGATATTTGGGAATTTGTTTTCATTCTTAATGAAAATCTAGACACAAGAACATATTTCACCAAAATATGTACCTAAAAAGTTTTCTTGTATCAACTATAATAGTTACGGGAAAGCCATTTTGAAAGGGAAGCTGAAATGCTGTGTATAATTGGAACAAAGTTAATTCAGGATCAATATATTCTTAGAAGTTGCTGAAAATTAATATTTCAATTGAAAGGATTTTCACTGCAAGTACTAGTTGTATTTTATTACACACATGATATCCTGGAAGTGTAATGCCGTTTGATTGCATTTACATGTTTAAAATTTAAAAATACTTCGCATGCATTTAAAAAATATATTCGTATTTGCTAAATGCCTGCGTATTTGGCCTTTTATAAGATGCAGAAAATTGTATTACTTGTTACCTGTCTTTAGAAAGTTAGAATAATTAGACAACAGTAATTACTAGTCCTGATGCTATTGATTAAAATGTTTCATGGCTTTTCTCTCTGGCTGTTGATTGCTTCCTGCTAAGAGAGGAGCCATGGTACTCTTCATACCTTAGAGATGAGGAAATTGCTTGCAGATAGCAGTTGATTTAAAGCTTGTCTGTCCTGTATACATAAGTCTTACAAATTCTGCATTGTATTCAAAACGCAATGGCACACAAGTGAGTTGTGATTAGGTTTCACCCTGTACTTGTCATGAATAACTCACATTTTTAATTCACTAGGAAGGCTGTGTGATTGTTTGTAACAAAGTGTGGACTGAAGCAAAGTTAAGTAAACAAAACCCTGCAGTAACTCAAGAGTTCCTGTTTCTGCTTAATCAAATCTGGTTTAGTTTCTTCGGCAGAGATCTGCAATTTGGTTTTATACAAACATTTTGATGAACAGAGAACTGGTAGGAAAGATAGCTGGGGTCATTAAAAACGAATCCAGCTCAGTGTTACACATCTCGAGGTCATCCCGCCTTTAGCTAATCTCTGTTGAGTTTAGTACTAGGTTTCTATTGGCACACTTGTTGCCTTTAACTTCAGTGCAAATCTGCTGATGTGTACCAGGAAACGTGGCTGAGGAAGCTGGTAGCTTTCTAAAGCTGTCCTTATTGAGATTACTTATCTTCCTGTTGTCTCTAGGTTTTACTTCAGAGTTATGAACAAAAAAAGCATACACTGTGTAGGCACCTAGATTTCCCAGTGGTTTTATTTCACATTTTTCAAGAATATCTATTTTTTTTTTCTAAAATTGTAGACTCTCTTCTCCATAACATACTGCTTTATCACATCCCCCACTGGGGGCAAGTGTGTTCTTCTGTACACTAAAGCCGTATGGAAAGATGGTGAGTACCATTGTGTTTCTCCTTTTAACTAAGGAAGCAGAGTTCCCCTTTTGCTGGTAATTTGAACTTAGTTGAAATTTCATTCTAGTGTATTAGCAGGTAGGCTGATGATTTGGAATGTCAAATTCTGCCATCAGTATTAGCATCTACTTTTGCAAGCCAGCTAATGGTGTGAAAATACGTTAACGAGCACCAAAAGAAAACTAGTGTGAAGGTTGTATAGTTTCATTGTCATTTTGAAACCAGGATGAAATTACTGAAAATATATAAACATCACCAAATAAATAATGTCTCTACTTTTAAAATGTTGCATCTGCTGTGTATCTTGTGATCAATGCAGTCAATAGAGTGAAACAATGCTGAAGAATTCATGGGCATGTTCTGTGTTAAATAACATGGTAGAAGGACATTCTGACCTTCATCTTTCTTTGATAAAGTATTTTTAAAATGAGCATCTTATCAAATCAGAAAAGCTGGTAATATTGGCAGATCAGCACAACTCAGTCGTGTCAACCTGACATTTGATCATAAGTAATGTACTTTTGGTAAGAGAGAAAGTCAAAGTGAAGGAGAACAGAACTTTCAGATGCAGTGTTCCAAACTCAGAAAGATGGTATTTTAATATTTGCACTTCCCAATTCAAGTACCAATCCTACTTGTAGATCCTCATAAAAGGAATTTTATACTTGCTTCGATCAGTTTCCTAGGTCTAGACATTAGACTCTGCATATGAAAGCTCAGGAAAATATAGAACAAGAAAAGTTTGGCTCTCTTTTAGGTTGCTGCTGTAAAGAATGTACCTAAGCTGCAGATTTAGTTGACTGCAAAACTTTTATTAATTCTTTATGCAAGTGAACTGAAATTTAATTCTTTTGAATGAATACTTGTCTTTGACCATCTCACAGTAACTAATTAAACTTTCATGTCTGATATCAATACATGTTGATTGATAAATGTGTGAACCCCTTCCCAGGAATTAATTTCACTGTTGTTTTCTTACATTAAAATCAAGTTTCCTAGCCTGGTACTCCTCAGAGCTTGCTAGAAAATAATAATTTTATGGGTGTTACCTATGTAAAATATACAGTATATCACATCGAGACTTTTCCTGTCCCTAATTATGTCTATCCTATGGGACACAAGTCAGCTCCAGAGCAAGTACTTCTATAGTGGAATAGATTAGACATAAACTAATATGTAAGGCAAAGCAGTCCGGCTCTACTGATTGTAGCTAATCAGTGGCTAATTTATGATTTCTGGCTTTTGCTGGCTTGCAGCAGAAGTGAGGCAAGCCTGCATTTACGCACAGTATGCATTGTAGACCTACTTTAATTAAGATGAATTGCTGTGGATGAGGTCAGTATAACTTTTTTGACAGAGATTTTTACTGAAAAGGTAGTATTTTGTCAGAAAACATGAACCTCTGCCCTTTAACTAGGGTCCAGTTTACATATGCTGCATCCACAGGTATTTATAATGAGCTCATTTATTAATACACCTTGAATACAATGAGTATGCACATGATTTTATCAATTACAAAGAAAACGTACAGGTATCTTCTGGCAAGACCAATCCATTAGCTAACATTCTTTATTCAGTGGCAATGACTTGATTAGCTTTTAAAACAATTATACACATGATTCTTGCTCAGACACAGTCTAGAAGCCCTGTGAAACAAAGCTCCCTATGGGGTTTCTGCTTCTATATGTGAAAAATTGTCTTTTTATCATATTTGCTTCAGGGTGAAACCAACAAGAATGCAAACATGTACTCATATTATTTTCAACTTTAAAAGGATATTATTAATGTTATTGTTTTTATTTTTTAGGTGTTCTGCATTAAGGTGAAGGCATTGGTATATGGAGCCTTTGAAAATGAGAGCAACAGACATCAACAAAGAAGTTAGACTTTTGTTGTGGTTTAAGCTTCTATAAACCCATACAGTCGCTCTCTCACTCACTTCCCCCTCTTTCTTCCCTCTGCTCCTGGAGGGATGGGAAGGAGAATCAAAAGAATGCAGCTCCCACAGGTTGAGATAAGAACAGTTTAGTAACTAAGGTATAACACAAACCACTACTGCTACCATCAATAATAATAATGACAAGAGAAAATACAAGGGAAAAGAATACAATTTCCCACCATCCAATATCAAGTCCGTGCCACACAGTGCACCCCCACCAGTAACAATAATGACAAGGCAAATACAGGGAAAGAATGCAATAGCTCACCACCCAGCTCGACCAAGCTGTGCACCCCCACCAATGCACCCCCCACCGTGCACCCTCACCACCCTTCCGGGTCTCTGCTCTCCGTTCCTACATCCTGGACATGACGTGCTGTGGTATGGAATAATCTCTTTGGTTTGTCTGGGTCTGGTGTCCTGTCTCTCCTTCCTCCCAGCTTCCCCTCCTCCCTGGCAGAGCATGAGACTCACAAAGTCCTTGGCCAGCCTAAACATCACCCAGCAGTAACTGAAAACACTGGTGTTATCAGCGCTGTTCCCAGGCCCAAAATCAAAAACACAGTGCTGCACCAGCTACTGAGAAGGAGAAAAATGACTGCTGCTGCTGAACCCAGGACAACTTTATAAATTCTTGTATTTATATAGTTATCTATATAAACCTGCCTCTTTAAGAGATTATCCATTTGTGAAGTGAGTGTTTCCTTTGGTCATTTCTCAGGTTCTTGGGGCCAATAAATGGATTGCCCTTGTAACATACAGGATCCATCATTGCTTTTTGCTGTGCTCTGGTACCCAAAGAGAAATACAGAAGACCTCATGATTGGCTTCTGTCCTGGGTTCAGCAACAGCAGTCATTTTTCTCCTTCTTGGAAGCTGGTGCAATGCTGTGTTTTTGATTTTGGGCCTGGGAACAGTGCTGATAACACCAGTGTTTTCAGTTACTGTTTGGTAATATTTTGGTCTGACCAAGGACTCTCTGAGTCTCATGCTCTGCCAGGGAGGAGGGGAAGCCAGGAGGAAGCAGAGACAGGACACCTGACCCAAACTGACCAAAGAGGTTATTCCATACCACAGCACGTCATGTCCAGGATGTAAAAACGGAGGGCAGAGACCCAGAAGGGTGGGGGTGCACTGCTTGGTAGGTTTGGGATTGATGGTGAGCTATCGTATTCTTTCCTTGTATTTGCCTTCTCATTATTATTATTGGCAGTAGCAGTAGTGATTTGTGTTATACCTTAGTTACTAAACTGTTCTTATCTCAACCTGTGGGAGTTGCATTCTTTCGATCCTCCTTCCCATCCCTCCAGGAGTGGAGGAAAGAAAGAGGGGGAAGTGAGTGAGCGAGCAAAACTGCGTGGCTGAGAGGCTTAAACCACGACAGTTCTTTTGGTGCAATGGCCGGGAATAGAACCCAGGTCAACTGCTTGGAAGGCAGCTATGCTCACCACTATACCACCAACGCTTCTAAATTACATGCTTGAGCATTTCGCTGAGCCAACTTATGATGATCTGAAAGTCGCAGGTTCTTCTTAAGATCGCCAAGTAGTTTGTTTCAAATGGACTGTTAAAAAGCCGAAGCAGCAAGAATTGTGGGAAGAATAAGTACTTGTCTTTACCAAAATACATAGCATTTGAGATGAAAATGGTAATAACTGCCTATGAAATGTTTGTAAGTACTCTTGTATATCATCTTAAACAGGAAAAGATATGGTGCTTGTTCAGATAAAATATGTTTATTTTCAAAAGACATAAAAATTAGTATGGGATCAAACATCTGTGATGTTCAGTGATGGCAAGGTGTAGGGCAGGATGGGTTTCAGATATTCATATCAGGGCACTTTCTGAAGGTTTTTGGGAACCTTTAGCTGCAAATCTGGTGCTACTTCTCAATAAGCTGGAAGCGCACACAGAGAATAGCATAAAAATTGGCATTTGGGCTTTTGGTTTTGGTTTAATTTAAAAATTTTTAATTTAAAAATAGGTTTTGGGCTTTTTTTTCCCCTTTTTAAAAAGATGGATAATCTGACCTTTGCTGTAGAGCAAAAACATTTCCCTGATTATTGCCTGACCATCTGGTAGTAACAGATCAGCTTGTCCAAATGCTGGCATTGAAACCAAAGGAGTAATTTTTTGAGGATTAGGCCATTGTCATCCGAGTTTGCAATATCAGCAGAAGACTAGGGTAATATTTATTATTGAGAGCAATTCTAGTGCTAATCCAGCCAAGTTATTTAAGGTGCGTTCCATCATTCTTGCCAACAGTTTTTATTACATGCTAATTACTTTATATTTATACCTACCTTAGGAATTGTATTCTTCTAAATAAGGATTGTTGGAGCATTTATCCTGGTTGGCATTTTTAGTAAGACAAGTATGGCTATAGTTTTCTTTTTCTTGGCTAATATTTGGGGTTTCTGCTGCTACTTCCTCCTTTGTCTGAATCCTAGGCACAGCCTACTGCTTCTCTGCAGTTAGCAGTTACTTCCTCTCTTTTCAGCCATATGATCTGGAGACACGAGAATTGCCTTTTAACCATAACTGTGAAGAGATGGAAAGATTTCTTTCCCCTGTTTTCCTTAGTGGTACTAGGGGAAGACAGAAACTTTGCCAGCAAACCTTCTTGCTTTAAGAAAGATTAAACTGCCTGAATCAAATGGAATGAAAATTCACAGCCAGTTTGTCTTTCTGGATAAATACCCATATTTACTCAAGTAACAATAAAACTTCTGCAAAAAATAGACCTGTAAACAGATGTGACGGAAACAGGGCTAAGATGCGAGAGAAGGTAAGCAGTAGACATAAAAGAATATTTGGACTCCAGCTACGTGAAATCTTAGTTTAGGCATATTAGAAGCTTTCGATTTAAAAGTCAGGAGCTAACATATTCAGTGCAACTGGGGGCTTGTTATACATAAGGTAGATCAAAATAAAAATTATGTTTGCTTTGTAGATGTATTTACTTTATTTGTTAGGATAACAAATATTTAATTCAAGAATAGGTTTTTTAAAATGGAAAAAAGAGAGCATTATATCCTTTTCTCTGACAAAAGTGGTATCTGATAGTTCTAGTATATCTTTTCTAATTGTGCCAGTGAGGGTCTTATATATGAAACAAATGATCTTGTGGCCATAATTATAAAACCACTGACTTCAACTTTTGGCCTCATATAATTTTGTAAATGTAGTGTCTCTCTATTACTGTTTGTCACAATGTATGCTTGTCCTGAGCTAGATCACACTAATCTGCCAGGCCTTGGTTCATGTTTGCATGTTTGCAGCCATCCTTTTGCAGTTCAGCATTCCTAAAGTCTGTCTCTGATGTTTTTAAGTGTCCTGGCATTAAAACATGTCCTCAAAAATATAATGATTCCACAAACTACTGTATCCTACACGTGATTCTCTCTTTATGCATCTTCCAATTAATTTTAAGATAAAATAAACCAAGATTGGCAAGAAATTGTTTTTCTTGTTTCTACATCTCTTTCTTTCTTTGGATAGATTATGGAACAGATGGATTCGTTTGATAAATAGCATGGAGGATGAGAAAGGAGATTATTTCCAAAACCAAAGGTAATTGTTTTTTGTTTTGTTTTGTTTTGTTTTCCTTGGTGTCTTTTTTTGTGGTTTTTTTTTTTTTTTAATAATACAGGCAGGCCTCTACATGGAATAAGTCAGACTTGAAATGAAGAAAAAGGAAACATTAATATAAAGGTCACATGCAATTAGTGAGAAAAGCAAATCGAGAGTTACTTTTATTTATTATTGTATCTTTCAAATGACCTCTGGATAATGGTTCTTATAATTCTTGTGATTCAAAATTGAAAAAATGTATCTGAGGCGCATGTCAAAATGTTTTTTAAAACACTCTGAAGGTCTGTAGTGGGGAAAGAAGGTGGTAGCTTGCTTTTTTTTTTGTCCAGTCTGATGATAAATACAAATACTATTTTTAAAGAACACTGGAGTCATCACTGTTCAGTAGCGTAGCAGTGTTTTCAATTTTGTGTCTTTTCTCAGCCTACAGTTTGCTATTTACAAGGCATATTTAAGAGAAGTGTTGTTTCCATTCTTTCTAGAAAACTTGCCAATTAGAAAGGACTCTTGCTAGAATAAAGGGAACTCAGAGATAGTAACTTTTTATGACTATGTGCAGTCAGGAAATTCCATCCTACAATCCAGCCCCTGTCTACTCTGCAGCCCAGTGTTGCAAAATGCAGGATGATCCTGCAAGGAGCTCTAGCAGATCTCCGCAGGAAGTGAAGTTGCTCAGCACCCAGAATGACGCTGGGTTCCCTGTTGTTGCAGTCCCCAGCTTAAACCACGACAACAGCGCACAAAACTTTAAATAGTGCCAGTGCTTTGAAAGTGCCTACTCCATTGTTTGCAGTACAGCACAGCTGTTTCTTTTGGATGGCTATGAGTATTTGACTTGGCCCTGGAAGTCTTAATCATTGCTTCCTTGGATATCAGGTTATTATAAGGAGAAAACATATCCTGCAGAATAAGCAACTACAAGAGAAGGATAGTTTAATGTAATCCCTTGGTGTACAGGCATAACAATGCTTTCAATTTAAATTATCAAATATACTGTATATGTTGAGGATTTTTTTCTGATTAAAAACTAATGGGAAATATGAATACGAAATATTACTTGTCACTTGCATCAGTAATTAATTAAATAATCACAGACTGAGCTACCTTCAAATAACTGGTTCTAAATAAACTGGGTTGATATGATGTCAGCTTGAAAAATCAGCCAGATTTGAAATGCATATCAAAGATGCTTTCAAAAAGTCTATTGCAGTAGTAACTGTGTAAGATAGAACTAGGTGGATGCACTAATATTTGAGCTGTCAGATTTACTATACAATTTACATGTCAAGTGTCAACCTGATGGGCTATCTTGATAAATGCCTACAAACTACACTGCTACTTAGTGCAAAAACTTTCTTGCTTGACAGTCAGATATAGAGACTGCTAGGTAGCTCTTTTACCTTTGAAAATAAACATAGGGCAACATTTTACAGCATTGAAAAGTACTCTTTACACTTATGGATGTACTCTGGCAGTTAATAGCTGAATTGTAGTATATGGTAATACTGCACCAGTCAGGGATCTGGGCCAAGGGAGGAAGTGCAATTGCACTGAGCATCCTGTGGTATGAACCCCTTGCTTCTGTTAAGATTATTATGTCTTTTGTTACATGCATTGGCTTTAATGGCAGATTTTTCCATCACCTTAAATAACGGCACTGGCCCCTCCCAAAGATGAGTGTGGGTTTTAAGATGTTTTGTTTAGCACGAAATCATTATTTAACTTTTTAATAATAAAGTATAAGTGTCTCAGGTATTTCCTCTTTGCAGAGAAAATTCTATCCGAATTCTGGTATTGTTGCATGGAAACAAAATTGCTGCCATCACACTGAACAAAAGCTTAAGAGGATATGATGTGAGAGGATACATATATCTCTCCACTGGTTGAAACTGCAAGTGGATTAGTAATAATTTGCTATTATTTAGTTCATATTACCAGCAATATGAAGGACAACTCTGTGGCCTAGATCAAAAGACCATGGCTATGCTTTCTTTTATGTCACAGGGTACAGCTTTTGTCAGACTACAAAAGCTGAAATACTGCATCTTTTATTAACAAAAATATTCTCTTTTTAATGTGACATCCTTGCTAAATGTTAAGCTTCAAATATAAGCATCTTCTGAATTTTCTGCTGTGATGGTTAAAGAGGTGTAAAGAGGAAAAAAAAGCCTATATTTTAATGGTTAGTACGGGTTCTTTTTTTTGGGGGTGGGGAGGCTGATATTTTGGAATATCAAATAAATGGTTAGGGAAGGTTTATTATTTTAGGAATGAATTTATATAATAAATTTATGCTTTACATATCAATATGTAGCTGTGTACATGGCCGCTGTTCACATACCTTGTGTGTCTATGCTTTTTTCATGCGTACTGTTGAACCTCATGTATGCTCTCTGATTATTACTACCAAATATTATTAGTAGCAGGGATAAAAAGAAGAGGTATAGCTCATGTGTTTTTGGAAACAGAGGTAAGTTTGTTTTCAATGACAGTGGCAAGTTTAGTTCCCCGTTTTGTGAGAGAATTCTTAATAGGCTAAATCAGAAAAAGAAGTGAAAGGAAAGGAAAGTCAAAGCAGAAGGAAAGCAAAAAGAAAGGGAAAATAGGAGAGAAAAAAAGCATGAAAAATTATCAGGGTGCTGAAAGTGGAACCTGACATCTTAATCCTGTCTGAATCCACAAGTTAGTTTAACTCCCCCTATCCTCCATATATGCCTCTAGCCATAGAAATTATTTCGCTTTGCTGAAATCCTGCAGGCTCTGACAATTCCTGCTTTTGTGCATGACCACGACTGCCTTGCTTTTGCAAGCACCTTGGAAACCTCCTGTGCTTAAGGCAGATCAGGAGCTTCATTCTAAACAATTCTCTACCTGTGTCTCCTAAGGAGCTTGTGTTTGGAGCATGAAACAAATAGCCCAGGACGGGGGACCACACAAAAGACAGTGCAGTGATCCCTTCCATACAAAGATATTGCCAGAGCATGAGTTAGATGCAACTTTTAGGTATTTTAAATGCTTGTTGCATTTTAGAATGCAAAACGCATTGGAAAAGAGTGTGGAGGCAAGATATAGTATGGTATTCTGGCTTACTCCTCTTCAAATGAAAAGGAGATGACGGTTGGAGTTCTTTGGATAAGACAGAACTGAACTGTGGTCTGTTATTTTCAGGTGAGTGCTATAATTCCAAAAACTCTGCTGTGACCTCTTGGTACTGTTCCAATAATGATGATAATAATGATGATAAAGTGATAGCTGATTGTGTGATATGGCTCTGTCTACAGTTACATCTAGTGAAAATTTTTACCTGCAAACAGAGAGAAGTGGGACTGCAGAACTGTTTCAACTTTAGTTTCTACTGTACCAAATTGGGCACAGACTGTTCCTCTACAGGGGATAGGATAGCTCATCAGCTATTATTTAACTTTGTGTCTCCATGTGCCAGCTGGTTTTATGAACTATGAGAGATGATGGCATATCCTTAATATTCTTTGAAAGTACAATATTTTTACTTAGATTGTCTATTCCAGAATGATGCTTCTCTGATAGAATGGCCAGTCAATCTCACAGCATGATAGAAAACAGATGTAAGATTAAGATGCAAAGTAGTTTTCCAGATACTTGGTCCCAGCATGCTGTACAACCCAGCCCTAGAGTTAACCAGCCAAGTGCTGACACATGTCTTATAGCAAAATATCACTCACAGCCACAGTTCAAAGACCTTGCTACCCTCCAGGGCAATTAATACAGCATCACATTCAATGGTGCTTGAACCAAATCCATCGAACTCTCAGGAGAGGAATAACGAAGCAATCTCAGAGCTCAGACATCAGCAGCATGCTGCTGCAGCTGAAATTTGAGTCCCTAAGAATACAGTCCTTCCTTAAGAATATGTGACAATGCATTGTAAAAAGTAGATTTTTCTGCCGTTAAAATTTGTGACAACACTCTCATTAGTGTCATTAAATAAATGTTCAGACTCTGGATGTGGATCTCCACTTTTTAAACTATTTCTTACAAAGGTAGCTCCAAATATCTTTCCCTAAGTATTTGGAATTTGGATTTTGAATGAGAGTTTTAAAGATAGTTTGGAACAAATAAATGAAAGTTTCTACTGTATATGTAATTTTTTGTATTGTTGTACATATACATTCAAGTGATAATGTTAGTAATACTAATAGCTAACCACAATATCTTTTGCTTCAAGTAGGTACCCGAAGCGATCACATTTCATTTTAGAAATTATGGGCAGATTTGAATACTAATGCTTGTATTATGCAGCATTTATTCAACTAATGGTGCAATTGACAGTACTGAGGCATTTCATAGTATAATTTAGTACTTGGTGAGAAAACAATTTGATAGCCACCTCATACCTGGGACATCTGAAATTAACTATGTCTATTACATAAATGCATTACACTACAGAGTGCAGTGCTTTTAACTCCTGATTTCACTTCAGCAGTTCCCCCTTCAATTTCTATATATTAGTGTATGAATGATGGGCTCCCACTGATCCTTCCATTGTGGTTATGATAGTTCAGGACAAAATAAAAGCTACGTGTAGATGTGCTTTACGCTGCTGAATGTAACTTGAATTTGAATTGAGTATTCTTATTCAGGCAATTCTTGGGAATTCCCAGACTGGTCATATCCAACAGAAACCAAAAATTAGTCCAAGTTCCATTCTAATTAAAAGTAGCTTATGAAAATGAACAAATAAAAGAGTAAAATTTGGTGCTTTTACTATTTAAGAAAATAAATATTTTAGTGGTAGCTCCATGCCCCATATACTTTAAGGAGAAGCTGGTCAATTCTTAGGAAGGCATGTTTGCATCCTGTCTCACAGATAAGTGCTTATGGCAGTTAGTGTATAGCTAATCTGCATGTCTGCATTTATATTTTTGTCTACTTACATATATATTTAATAGGTAAAATGTCTAGATAAGAAAGATGAATCTCACCAGTCCTCCTTTTCTTGTTTCAGATCTGCTTGGTCCGTTCCACATCAGAATCTCCATACCACCTTTTCCTTCTCTATTAATTTCTCGCAGGTATGTATGTTTTAAAATTCTCTTGCAACCATGCTTGATTTCTCACACTTACATGTAGATGTCATAAATGTAGACAAAGATATCTGTTTCAGACCTCTCTTTATAGCATAGGTTCTGGGATTTCAGAAACCAAATTCAGTTATGCATAGAACATTACTTAGTCTTGGTAGGAAGGAAATGACAGTGATGTGAAATCATAGCTAAAGATGACAGGGTTTTCTTTTAGATCAGTTTAATTAACCCCTTGAATACGTACTGGTTATTAAGAAGATCTGTGTTTGTATTTGTAGATATGCTAGGAGAATTGTATATAAATGATTGCTTTGGCTGCTCGAAGTACTGTAAACTTGTCTAGTGAGTGTAGCCAAGTTTGCTGGATAAAAGTCCTTCTAAATAAACTGTATTTTGTTCTTCCTTTTTTTTTTTCTTTCCTCTAGTAGGATATTTTCTGATTGTTTGATTGTTAAAGGGTTTCTTCTTGTGTGCTTTGTGGTGTCTTTTTTTAAGACACTACCTTCTCAGAAAGATACTCATGCTTACTAGTGCTGTCCTGATAGAAAAATGTATAAAAATGTAGAAAGATTGAAGGTGCAATGCAAACTTACTTTTTACATCATAATTAAAAATTTATTTTAAGCTGTCTTTTTAATTCAGACTTTAGAAAAAAAAAGTGAAAATAACAGAACAAGACAAAATGCAGCAGAAAATATTGAAACTGACAGCTTCAATATTTTGAAAATTTGCAATAAATTTTGAAGCAAAATTTTTCTATTTTGAAATGGAAAAGCTTTTCATACAAAAGAATCATAGAATCATAGAATAGTTAGGGTTGGAAAGGACCTTAAGATCATCGAGTTCCAAACCCCCTGCCATGGGCAGGGACACTTCCCACTAAACCATGCCACCCGAGGCTATGTCCAACCCCACCTTGAACGCCGCCAGGGATGAAGCATTCACAACTTCCCTGGGCAACCCGTTCCAGGGCCCCACCACCCTCACAGTAAAGAATTTCTTCCTCATATCCAATCTAAACTTCCCCTGTTTAAGTTTGAACCTGTTACCCCTTGTCCTCTCACCACAGTCCCTAATGAAGAGTCCCTCCCCAGCATCCCTATAGCCCCCCTTCAGATACTGGAAGGCTGCTATGAGGTCTCCACGCAGCCTTCTCTTCTCCAGGCTGAACCTCTTATGAAACGTGCAAGCAAAACATTCCTGGGTGGTTTTAAGCTTCCTTTTTGGCCTGTTGAAACTTCAGCTTAATAGTGACTGAAATGGCATTTGTCCCACGTGAGGGGAGGTGAATTTTGCATGTTTTCTAGGTCTTTCATCAAAAAGCCTGTATGTTGCTTTGTTTGTCCCATCTCTCATAGTACTTCATCCAGATCAGTGTGGGAGTACAGTTGAGAAGCAGTTTGAGGGAGATAAGGTGCTGGTTGTCATCTGTAGTGCATCTTTCCTATAAATTATTATTTTGATTATTTGTGCTGTCAGTTACGCAAATTCATCTCTGTCTGCTCACTCTAAAACAATACTTTGAGGATCTGTAGTCAAGTGCTTATTTATCTTTCACTATCAAATGTTAAGCACAAAGCAATGCAAAAATAATTTCTTTAATGACTGGCTGAAAATCACAGAATCATAGAATCATAGAATAGTAAGGGTTGGAAAGGACCTTAAGATCATCGAGTTCCAACCCCCCTGCCATGGGCAGGGACACCTCCCACTAAACCATGCCATCCAAGGCTATGTCCAACCCCACCTTGAACGCCGCCAGGGATGAAGCATTCACAACCTCCCTGGGCAACCCATTCCAGGGCCCCACCACCCTCACAGTAAAGAATTTCTTCCTCATATCCAATCTAAACCTCCCCTGTTTAAGTTTAAACCCATTACCCCTTGTCCTCTCACTACAATCCCTAATGAAGAGTCCCTCCCCAGCATCCCTATAGGCCCCCTTCAGGTATTGGAAGGCTGCTATGAGGTCTCCACGCAGCCTTCTCTTCTCCAGGCTGAACAGCCCCAATTTTCTCAGCCTCTCTTCATACGGGAGGTGTTCCAGTCCCCTGATCATCCTCGTGGCCCTCCTCTGCACTTGTTCTAACAGTTCCATGTCCTTTTTATGTTGAGGACACCAGAACTGCACACAATACTCCAAGTGAGGTCTCACGAGAGCAGAGTAGAGGGGCAGGAGCACCTCCCTCGACCTGCTGGTCACGCTCCTTTTGATGCAGCCCAGGATACTGTTGGCTTTCTGGGCTGCAAGCGCACACTGCCGGCTCATGTTCATTTTTTCATCAACCCACATCCCCAAGTCCTTCTCCGCAGGGCTGCTCTGAATCTCTTCTCTGCCCAACCTGGAGCTGTGCCTGGCATTGCTCCGACCCAGGTGGAGGACTTTGCATTTAGCATGGTTAAACTTCATTAGGTTGGCATCAGCCCACCTCACAAGCGTGTCAAGGTCCCTCTGGATGGCATTCCTTCCCTCCAATGTATCAACCGAACCACACAGCTTGGTGTCATCGGCAAACTTGCTGAGGGTGCACTCAATCCCACTGTCCATGTCACCCACAAAGATGTTGAACAAGACCGGTCCCAACACCGATCCCTGGGGGACACCACTCGTTACTGGTCTCCAGCTGGACACTGAGCCACTGAGCACTACTCTTTGCATGCGGCCATCCAGCCAGTTCTTTATCCACCGAGTGGTCCACCTATCAAATTGATGTCTCTCCAACTTAGAGAGAAGGATGTCATGTGAGACAGTGTCAAAGGCTTTACACAAGTCCAGGTAGATGACATCAACTGCTCTGTCCCTGTCCATCAGTTCTGTAGCCCCTTCATAGAAGGTCACCAGATTGGTCAGGCAGGATTTCCCCTTAGTGAAGCCATGCTGGCTGTCCCCAAGCACCTTGTTGGTTTTCGTGTGCCTTAACAAGTAGAATGACTAGAAGAACAAGGGCTAAAAACTGCTGGGTAAGACTTTGTGCAGTATCCAAACACATTGAAATAGATTGTATAACAAGGTCTATAAGTAGCTAAAAATAGTCTAGGAAATCACAGTTTTTCTAAAGAAACTAGCCTGAAATTATTTTAAAAAAATTAAAAATGCAAAAATTACACTTTTTTCCCCCCTTTGCTCATGTATTGTCCTTCATTCCCTGTAACTGATTGTGTTTAATGGGCCTCCAATGCCTCTCTTTTATATGATTTTCCTTTCATACCTCATATTACTTTTATTGCTCCTCTCTAGATCAAAGGCATAGGAAGAAGAAAAAAAAAATGGTGACTAAGAATGATGCCTGCAATCTTCCACATTTTTACCATTATTTTTCTAAATATTCTTACCTTGATTTAATGCAGCTTTGCTCATTAGAATTCTAGGAGTCACTAGATAATTCTTCATCATCCGGGTAACCCAACCTTTCATACATTTCTAGAGGTTAGTGCTTAGCCAGCTCTAGTGATAAAAATTCAAGCCCAATATAATTAGAGATTCTAAATACATTTCAGTTGCTTTCTTTAAATTTTATTTGCCATCTGGCTATGTGAGCTGGTATAGCTGATATTTTCTTGAATTTTCTTTGGAAACTTTGAAAGCTGGAGGCGTGACCGTTTTTCTAAAAGAATGCCAAACTATCACACGGCTGCCGGCACTGATGACTTTAGAAAACCACTAAGCATTCTGAGGAAATAGTAGCCACTTCCATGTATATATACACTGAATTTCAGAAGCCTAGTGCTTGGTGTCTGTTTGCCCAGGATGAAATTTAATGCCTGGACATTGTGGCGATTTTTATCTTGTAAGCACTTAGATCTACTCTCTGAATTTTATTCACTATTTTTGGGAAAAGTTTATTGTCTTGAAGTATAGAGTTGTGGAGGTAAGCAACATATCTATATTTGTAGAAATTAATCTCTCAGATTGTACAATTTTTGACAGGGTACAATAACTCTAAGAGAAACTGAGGGAGCTCCTGCCTTCTATATGGATTCCACAGCCTGCTGGTAGCTGTGGCTGCAGTTCTCACAAGGACTGGCTTTGTTTTGTTGTAGGTTCTAGTATGAACTTCTCCATGGTGCTGTGATATCTTCCCTCTCCTCCCATGTCAAGCCTTTCCCTCATCCACAGTTTTGGCCTCTTTCAATAGTGATATCCTGACTAATGCAGTGTAAGACTTTTGATGGTATAATTCTTTCTTGTAAGGACTGCATAGCTGAATATCATCTGCCAGTAATTATCTTCATGTTTAGAAATAATAATAATAATAAAAGATATTTAAAAGTTGGATGAGCCTTGAAGATGTAATTTTAAAGTGAAATTGTACATCACCTAAATTCTGTTTGAAGGTACAAACTCTATAGACCAAAGGCAAAATGGTCAATGGGAGACTTGGTTTAGATTTTATAAAATCTTGAAAAATGTAGCTGTTCTGCTTTCCTCTAATTTTCAGCATACACATTGTCACAGGTACTTGTAGCAGCAAAAAGTGGATCAATTTATGTAATTCTACAGCACGGCATAATTCTCAAAGAAATGTGAGAAACTTTCAGAAGTGCAATTTCAAAGCAGCAGTTCATTTCTGCAATTAGTCAGACCTATGAAAAGTCATGGATTTTGATGTCTGGAAACAGCCTGAATTATCTTCTAACTAAATAAAGCAAACTGTTTCAGGCTTGACCTCATTTTCATATATACATTAGGAAAGCCAGTGATTGCAAACACAGATGGTCTAACACATCATGTCATGCTGCTGCCCTTGTGTTGGAACAGGGCTAAATCTTGCATTGAGAATGAGGATTTTTATGTCAAACAAAGTACTTAATTAAGAACAGATTTCAATATTTAATGACTACACAGTAGCTTATTAAAATATTTGCACTAGTGTTTACAACGTTTGGTGAATTAAATATCAATATATTTGTTAACTGTAGAACAACTTTTATTGCTATTGCATCAAATCTGAGCCTTACCCCCATGATGCCACAGTGTCCCTAGCCTAGGAAAACAGATTTAAGGAGAATCTGAATGGACAGTTTGGTACTCTTCCTTGTAGGACTGCTGCATCCCTAAATTGGAAACAACTGTGTAAAATCTCTTTGTTTCCCGCCTAGCAGAGCATCTTCTTCACTGTTTAGCATTTGGAAGGTTAAAGGCGTCTGTAGAGATTCCCACAGCCAAAGTAGGACATACATATGTTCACAATCTACCCCAATTTATTCCCTGAAATAATAGATTGAAGCCACGGGTGGTTTCTTTTCCTGAGTTTAAGGTATGAAGCTTATGATGTCTGTTACATTTCAAACTAGAAGTGCACAGTTGCAATTTGAATAGCTGGATTTGCAATTTAAATAGATGACTTTTTAACTTAGACCCTTGAAAGACTCACCAACTCTCTCTCACTTTTAAATTGCAAGCAGGAATGCCATTTCCTTCTCCTGCAACATGCACATTGTCTGGGTGTATGGTGAAGAACCCTGTTTTCACACCATTGGCTTGTTAAATGATAACAATAGTAAGCCACAATGTCTCTTCTCTTTCCAGGATGAAAATAGCTCAACATTTCTTTTCTAGCAGCTCATTTAAAAATGATAAACAAACATCTCATCACTCTTTTCCTTTGGGACCTTTTCCTCCAGATGAAAGAAAAATTTTCACCATTCAATTCCCTAAATGATGCTTTTTCTGAGGAAGTCATTGTGGCTTCAAACTCTTACCTATGGCATTGTATATACATACTTAAAGCTATGGTCCTGTGAGAGATGTTAGCAATTTATACCTACATATGCAAAAAGTTATGGCCACCTGCATCAGCTCAACCATGCTGTTAATGTGTAAGCCCTCCTCCATTCCTGCTGCCTTCCTAGATTATCGTTTATGGAGGGAGCCTAGTTCCTTTAGAGATTGAAATAAGGCGGTTACTTATTACCTTCCATGAGAAATGTGGTTAATCAAGGGTGCCGTCCACCCCAGTAGAATGGGTGGGTTAACCTTTGGGGGAAAAAATGTGATCTCTTGGTGATTAATTTGAAAAAAGAAGCATCAATGTTTGTAGTCTTAATGATCTTGTACAGGCTATTCAGAGAGCTCTGCACAACATCATGGTTCCTTTTGTGCTGTAGGTTTTTGTATGCTCTGGTAGTAGAGCTGCTAGATGGGGCCTCTGTCAACAAACTTATAGCAATCACTTGTCATGCATATTTCTAATTAAATCTAAATTAAATTTTCATTTGAAAGAATTTGAAATGAGGTTTCAGCTTTTTGCCACCATGTGTTAACATATCAACAAATATATATTTTAAATTTCTACAGCAAGGAATTAAAAATTTAACGGAATGATGGTTTTCAACAACAGCAAAATTTCATAATTTAATTAATGAATGTTTATTAAAACACTCCTTACAGTATTGCACTCTTTATAGTGTAGATTTTCTCAGTTTCTGTTTTCTGGAGTTAGATCTGGCTCTGTTTATTTGATTTTTCCCTCTGTCTCATATTCAAAGGAGTAAAAGACGTTGCTGCTACTCAGTGCAAAATCTTATTTTTTGCATTTCCACTATGTCTTCCATACAAGAATCTCAAAGACCTTTGGGATCAGTTATGCAGTTTTGCAGTACCCTTAGAGACAGGCAACATCATGATTGGTGTCTGACAGTAAGAGAAGATAGGCAAAGAGAATCTGAATAAGTTAACAAACAAGTTTCTGGTATGGAAAGGAAAAGAATGCAAAGCTATTCTTCGCAGAGGAGAACTGTTAATTCTTTTATTGTATTTTTCCCCAGCAAATAATTCCCCACGTAATGTAACTTCAATCATTCTGAAATGATTTGTGAATTGGACTGATTGAATTTATGCAACAGTTTTATCTAAAAGTTGGGAAAAAAAATGAGCTTGATTGCTAGCTGCTGAAATGAACATTTTCACTCTCTTGTTTACAATTATTTTCAGCATGTCCACCCCTGACGTGGTAAGGCCTCTACATGTAAGCAGGAGACAAGGAGGGCTGTGGAACCTCGTGTGCAATACCGGCGAAGGGCGCACGCCTGCAGGACTGCAAGGTTGCATGCCTCTCAGGCAGGCAGCACAAATGACTTCCTATTCAGTCTTGTACTATTATGTAAAAGTGTGACAAGAGATTTGTTGTTGTTGTTTGTTTGCTGCTTTCATTTTCTAAGAAGACTTTAAGTCTGGATAGACTGGCTATGAAACATCACTACTAAAGTATTTAGACTAAGCATCAGGAAGCTGGAGAGAAGCTTGAAACTCTGTCAGGCAGAGGAGAAACAGAAATATAGCTGTTTGGTTGACCAAAAGATTACATTGGTTTTGTTAACTGCATGCAATTTTCAGTTTGTTTGCTTAAAAAAAAATATAAAAAAGAGTTTCCACAGTTTTTCTCCTAAGCTTTAGTCATATGCATTTTCCTCTAAGAAAATGCTGGATTTCCTTACAGTTTTGCCCGGTTGTGTTATCCTTAGAAGCATACGCTGGGGTTCAGTGAGTTGGTTTTGTTATTATTTCCTAAAAAACTAGCAGTAAAATTTTTGACGTAAGTCACCTCACTGGTCCAGATTATTCTGCAAAAGTGTAAGTCACTGCTGTTTCAGGGTACATCTGGAAGGATGAGGCAGGTCTTGCACTTCACCGGCAGCTGGGCTGATAGTTCTTCACCTGCTTGGAATCTTGAATCATTTTTCAAAAACAGAGTTGTGGATAATTCTTTGTGGATAACCTAAGCCAAGATGTTTGGGAAATTGATTTAACTCTGTTAAAACGAATGAGAGAAAGGCATGTTTGTTCTATTGTTCTATAAATATTTGTTGTATTATCGGTTGTTGCACAAGTGGAAGTAAACTCCTGAAGTTCACTGTCCATTTATCCCTAATGGTATAGCTAATCATTATAGTCATTAAATATTTTCCCTATTTATGCCAGTCCTGTTGTGAGATCTCAGCTTGATTTCTAGACCTTGCAGATTAGTACAAGGTTACTGAGGTATGTATGAATTACTTTGGAAGTCTAATTATTTTTCCTGCTCTAATAGTCAAACACGCTGCAGTGCTGAAATTGGGGAGCACTTCACAGCAGATAATTGAACAGATTTTTATCCTTTTCCCGGTGCAAATATTTTTACCCTCTTTTTTCTGCAATTTGCTTGCCTGCTTTTTCATATTATGTAGCTATTTCTGTGTGAAGAAGTTCAGGCCAGCTAATTTTTAACAATCTGCCCCACGTAGATCACTTTCATATTGTTGGTTTATTCTTTTTACCGAGACTGTCTGGCAATCTGCTCTTTTCTAATTCTAATGCAGCAGTGTAAATGCTTCAGTACAAGGTCTTTGTTCTCTCAGCCTAAGGGAGAAAGAATGACAGAAAGAAAAAGTAGAAGATTAGTTCATCTTGGAAGTTTGACATTAAGATTTCTCCTTAGCCCTGTCATAAGAAAAGGCACTGGACATACAGACCCAGTGTTCAAAATTTCCGAATCCTCTTCTGACCCATGGAGGAAGATACAGTTTGGGCTTGCTAGCTTTCAGGAAACTTGAGATCCCTTTCTCTGTTATCATTTATTATATCTGATTGCATGTGTGCTCATTCACACTATCTTGTTTGGAAAATTTGCCCGATCTCTGTCTGGTTTATTTAATTCCCCTGATCTTTGAATGTGGGTATAATTTTGCTAACGTCTGTAACCCCAGATCAGCAGCACAAGACAGTTCAGATAAATGCCTTGAGAATGCTGCCTTCTTGAGAACAGCTACGTTTTTTTAAAATGTCTCTTTCCCATTTCAAAATTATTGAAACTTCTTTCTTGGGCTTATGAGTAACCTGAAGTGAATTCACTAACCTACCTCTTTGTAGACTATAGTGTAGTGCTTGCATCTGGCATAATAGTTCCTTCTTCAATGCTTATGAGAATATTTGCACTCTCCTTTTTTTGTGGGGACCATTCTCATGAAAGTTTAAAATGTCCAGCACTAAGGAGAGAAATAAGATTCCGAGTGGCTACCAGTAGTATTTTAGCTAAGGAATTTTAAGACAGCCTAAATCATAAATTATGTCTAAAGGCTACTTTTCTTAGCTGAAATCTTAGCATGTTCAGGTTAGTAACTGCGCAAGGTGCTGCTTGACAAAGAAACACTGGGGAAAACACAAATGTCACCAATTCCATGCCGTGGTTCTGAAGACTTTTGTGGTTTAGAGGATCATAGGTTGGGAAATAACTCAGGAAAAGTTTTTTTGGAAAGTTTTGCTAAGATTCTCTTTTGGTGTGGACAAATCCCAGTTTTTTTGGACTAGCCCACAGAAACTAGATCAGTAGTTAGAGGAAAAAAAAATGGATGAGTACTATGTTTCTACCACTTTGAAACAGCAATAATTGTTTATCTTGTCTCAAGTGGCTTGCAGTTTAAATACACTATCCAAAAAAGGTTTGTTTCAGTTTTGTAGAGCAGAAAGAGATGTTTATAATGAGGGGATTTGTGTTTAAAGTTCATGCAGAAAAGTGGTGCCACAGCTGGGAACTGAACTCTGAGCTCCTCATTCCTACACTAGAGCCTTAACTGCAAGACTATTCTCTGTGTGTTTATAGATCCTTCACTGATGCAGATAAATGTTATGGTGTGAAATGCAATTCAGCTGATTTACATCAATAGGGAACTGACCTTTTATAAGAAGACAACAAAACTTCAGAGTTTGATTATTCACTTCAAATCTGTTTTGATTTTTTAATACAAGTACTATAATCCATAAGAGAGCATGTCTATTGCAGATTAAAATTAATCTTGCTTAATTTTATATCTGTTCTGTCTTCTAGTAAGGTTATACAGAGAGAGGGCTACTTTTTATTTTTGTAGTCATATAACAGACTGATGGGCATTTGGATTCCATGCCTGTGATGTATAATACTGGCATCTGTTAAACCTGCTAAGCTTATTTCTTGCAGAAAGACACACTATATATGATTATGGGCTATGGGAAGAAAACGAACAAAAACACTAAAAATTAATTGCAGAACTATGCTTACTGAATAGAATTGATAATGAAAAATATGGCATGGAAAGAAAACTTAATGAAGAGAAGGACAGTAGCAGAATGACATGTAAGAAAAGATGATATTTAGATTTGATCTTTGTGGTTAAGAACCAGTTGCTGTTACTATTTATGATTCAACAATATTGAGGTTCAGCTATAAGGGAGGTTCCTCAGTTTTCCATGTCTGTGAAAACACCATAAATAAAACCTGAACTACAGGGACCACTGTATGCATTTTGGAATCTTTTGTAATGTATATGATTTATCATTTGGAGCAGCAGCCAAGAAAATACCTGACTGAATTGTAAGGTGGGAGAAGACCTTTTCTTCTTTTCTTCATTCTCCCCACACACACCGACACCCCTCTCCCCCCTTCTTTATTTTTCTTTTTTCCCTTTTTGGTTGTTAATAATGATCACCAGCCATATGCCATTGCTGGTGAACTCTTGATTCTTTCTCTTCTGGGAGCAATATTTTTTATGACATTTTGACATGTTTAGCTGATTCTTCACCCAACATTTCATTAACTCATTGGTCTTGATTTTTCCCTTACAGGGTTGAAAATTGAGAGCAGCATGTTGGTGTGCAGCTAGTGTGAATGAGACCAGGTTTGAATTCAGTGACAGAATCCTCCCTCCCACCAACCTACTGCTCAAAATATGCTAATGTGTCTTTTGGGATTCTGAGACTGCAGCTAGAATTTGGCTAATAATACAACCCATATAGTCTTCACCCTTGTGTTAACGACTGCCATTCTAGCACAAGCTCTTGCACAACAAAATGGTGAACCTGACTGGGGAATTCATTTGGCTTAAAAAGGAACTGACAAGCACCCCTACTTTATTTTTCAGCTAAATAATTTTCTGTTCTGGCTTGTTGGATGGCTGTCAAATGCATATAATGCTCTGGTATGATGGGTAAGAGTTGGCAGCAGAGATGCGAGATTGTCATTATTTTACCCTAGAACTGCTGTGGAAAAGTTATTGTGAAAAGGGGGGAGGTGCTTTGAGATATTTTGCCTGTGTTGCTATGGCTAGGTGCCAGAGTTTAGTATTCTTTAAACTAAGTGGAGAATGCTTTCGTGGTCTGGAAACCTCAGACATTTTCCTCCCTTCTAATTTTGAAATTTAAAAAAAAAACCTAAAAACTTGATTTTTTTCTAATGTTGAGCACTTCTGTAATTATATCCCAAGTGTATTTTTTCTCTGAATTTCTTTTTTTGCCTTCTCTGAGATTTTGCAGATTCCTTTTAACACACGGTACACTCAGGGAACGTGAAGAGATTCTTTATTGTATAGGAAAACAATGCATCTGGCAATAATATTATCTATTTCATGGACATCAAAGTAGGCCAATCCTGACTAGGGTGGCAAGAATAAACTCAGTTTCTAGTGAGGGGAAAAAAGAATCTTATGTCCTTCTCAGTGATACATAATAGAGTGGAAAACAACAAAGATATTTTGCTGTCCTTGATAGCTACTGACAGGAGATTTAGTATGGTCCTCTTTTTCTCCAGTGTTAGGCTAGAATAGCTGACTGCTAATGAATGCAGCAGTAACATAAAATTGGAATGCATAATGGAGAAGGACACTCTGATTTTTTTGAGGTTCTTTTATTCTTTTTCACTGCATGCTGCTGAGCAGGGGCAAGGTCAGTTGCATCTATCTACAACTTGAGCTGTGGGTCATTTCCAGTTGTACAGCCAATCTCTAATCCAAATGCAGATTTCATGTTTTGACTTATATCAGCAATAGATGAATGTTTTCATTTTTGATGGTCATACTAACTCCTATAAGTGTATATTTTTAAAGCCTTCCCTAAAGACTACTGGCTTTGGCCTGGATTCTGGCATTGTCTTAAAATGGATGTTATGCAGTTAAGACCGGGGTGCCAGTGTTTGGCAATACCACAAAAATGGAAAGGACTCATATATGACTGAATGTTATCATGATTTCTGACTCTGTTCAGAATAAGGCAGAATTTTCCTCACTGCAAATTGCTTCACACTTCGACACTCTGCCAGCAGACAAAATTGGATTTTTTTTACAGCCGCCAAAGTATTGTATTTACATTATCTGAGTGCATAATTAAGCCATTAAGCTGAAAGTTTCCGGATTTGAGCATGCAAGAAGAACATTTGAAAAGAGTTAGAGAGATTGTACAGGGCTAAGACACTTTAGACTGTCTTATGGGTGCCATCAGAATGGGCTGAGCTCAGCTAGAAACCTTTCACAGAGGATGTAGGAATATCAGAAACTGCTATTTCTACCATCTTATTTTGACCTGCAAGACACAATGTCATGATCACAGGTGTAGCTTGTGTGCAGGAACATTTAAACATGTAAATGTCACATTTTAAAACTCCAGAACAATGGCAAACAAGGTGTGATATCAGCTGCCTGACACAGCACTCCACTTGTGAATCACAGTTCTCTGTCTTTTTGTCACTGCTTTTGGCCTTTACCACTAATAAATTACATGTCTGACTGCTGGGCTAGATGAAGCCTGCCCTCTCCTCTCGTTCTTTGCCTGCTGTCTGCAGATGCCCTAGGGAGGGAGGAAGTAAGGAAATGGACTTGAAATGAGGAGGGAGGTTAGGAAAGAGGCTCAGGAAATAACAGTTTCCTCCTACTTACACAGCTCTGTCGGTCACTATTTTCATCAATGACTCAAGTGGTAGAATAGAAGTTTGTTGGATTTAAATTAGAAGTCAAAATAATCTGGACAGTTGAAGATGTGAATTGGAAAAGTCAGGATATTGTCCAAAAAGAAGAAATGGAGATTCAAGACTTTGGCAGAAATAGTTGATTGCTTCGGTATCTGCTGTACGAATATGGGCTATAATACCAATTTTGAAGAAAAACATCTAACTTGGAGTTATAGCTGAGTATGAGTTGGGTTCAAGCCAAGGGCCTTGTGATGCTGTGACTAAAGCAAACATGACTGTGTGTGGAGCATAGCCTGAAAGGTATGTGGTCAACTTTGTACTCTGTTCTCTGCAGCAGTCTCAGGCTGCCCAGTTCTCTGCACTGCATGTTGTGAAGGATATTGGCCAGCTGGAGAGTGTACAGCAGAGGGCAAGGAGAATGAACAGTGACTTGAAACACAAGGAAAGTTTGAATAAACTGGGGTTATTCAGACTAGATAGAAGACTGATACTCGTTTAAAAATGCCAAACAAGGTGCTGCAAAGAGGGAGGGAATAATCTGCCCTCTATGTCTAACAGCTGGAACAATAACTTATGGAATTACACTGCAGAAAAACAGATTTAGATACTGAGTTAGGATAAACCTTTCACAGCAGGGTAGTGAAGGATCAGTATACATTACCAGCAGAGGCTGTTGAGTCTCCATTACTCCACAGAGGAAATCTTAAGAAATGCAAATTACAGATCTGTCAGGAATGGCATAAGTATCATGGTTCTCCTCTGTGGAAGGGGTATGGACTGAAGGATTTCTCAAGTCTGCCAGAGAGACAGATGTTTTATCTTTTTTTTTTTTTTTTTTTTAACCTAAGTAACTGAGTTTGACTTCTTTTTTTGTTTGGGTGTTTTTCCTTCCCCTCTCAGCTGGGAGACAGAGATTAAAAAGTGGAGGCAATAAGAAGAATAGGATCACAAGAGAATTCAGGTGGGTAGGAACCTCAGGGGGTCTCTTGACCAACCTTTTTCAAAGCAGGAACAGCTATGAAATTAAACATGGTTACTCGAGGCTCTATCCATTTGGATCTTGAAAACCTCCAGGGATGAAGGCACGCAAATAGCTACTTTTGCCACTGACTTGCTAGTGCCTCCCTGTCCCAGATGATCCCTGCCTGACGAATATTCTTTCTCTTCTCTGTCAAAGTGCAATCGAGCTTCCTGTCTCCTTGATTTCCCTTTCTAAATCCTGTGTGTGAAAGAGGCTTCAGACCTTGCTTGGAATAGCTTTATAGACACCTTGTACCATGAAAGTGAGCAGAGACTCTCTGTCTGTGGTTCACTGAGTCCTAGCTGGTATCCCCACAGAGACACCATCCTTGATTTAGAAGCAGGACTTTTCAAAGGAGTTCAGGAGAGTTCAGCTCTATAAACCAGTGCCCTCCTTTAGAAAACCCCACACCCAAATGTACACAAGATTTTTAGAACAGATGTTTTTGTTTTAGTTTCCGTCTCGTGGATGTTTTAGGAGGCACTGAATTGAAAACAATGCTTGTCTCGCATAAAAGAGTTGAGAGAGCAATTCCATGGAGAAGACTGAAGTAGAGGAAAACAAGACAAACAGGCCCCTTGGGAACCATGGATCAGTTGAATGAGCGGGAAGAAATGAGCGTGAAATAGGACGTCATGGCTGACTTTTGTATCAAAGGGAGAATGATGTATATTTAAAAATAATTTTCTTATTGTTTCTTAATCACAGTGCTTATTTGTCAGCTTGTTCTCCAGGTTTTTATAATATTTCTAATTGTTCTATAATAGGATTGTTATGAACAGGTGCTCTTGTTAATGTACAGCTTATTCTAGCTTCCTCCGAAGACGAGGAGACATTTCTATTGATTTCAGGGTGAAATGAATTAAGCCCATTTTCTTTAAACTTGGCACCAGTTGCCATCACTTAGAGCTATTGTTCATAAGATGCTAAGTAATAGGAAATATGGGAACTAGTGATTGATCACGCTGCCCAAAATGTGCGCTGGGCTAGATCCAAATTAAATTCATATTTGTATAAACTGTCCAACATATCAAATTGTCCTTGTCCAGCAGTTTCTTCTCTTTGCTTGCTACCATTCTGAACTATTTGATTTGCTTTACCTTCCCATCTGGGCCTTCAAGATCTATTGGCCCTCACTTTGCTTGTGGCCCTCAAACTGGAGATGGAGTTCTCATTGTGCAGTGGGTTTAATAAGCACCATATGTCCTCGTGATGTTTTCCTGTCTAGGCCAATCCTGTTCTTTTACTGCTTAGATGATCTAGTTTCCTTCTTTATCAGACTGCCGAGTTGAAAATATCCATGCAAATGGTCTCATTCCCATGAGCTCCAGTGTTGGAGGCCTATTTCTTCTAACAGCTGGCTGTCTGTCATTGTAAAATTGTAAATGCTCAAAACTTTTGCTCCCATTCCCAGGGGTTCCCCCATTAAATTATTTTTCATTCATTACCTGCCAACAGGACCTGTAAGGGAGCCAGAAAAGCAGCAGATTAGGCATAACTATGAATTCTGAGTGGTAGGAGATTGAATTTTTAGCTGGAAAAAAAAATGTGCCTTTCATGAGAAACAAAAAACTAAGTACCAAGTGCTCTGCGGGGCCTTTGTATTGAACTGTAGTTCACAATTAACACCTCTGCTGTTTTCTCACCATGGGAATAGAAATTCTCCAAAAAGTTGATTGTGTTAAGATTTGCCCTCCAAGTTTTGGGTATCTTCTTCCAGCCAGATCCGCTTATTGCTTATTGTAAGCAGAATAAGTCATTGTGATTTTCTTTTTAAAAAGAAGCTGGGTATTAACAGCATCATTCCAGTCTTTTCCCTAGGCTTGTAGTCAATGGATCTAAAGTTTTAATCCTTTCATTTTTACAGACCTGCAGAAATAAGTAATGAGAGAAAAGCCTCTTGCATATTTTCACCTTTAAGGGCCCAACTTTTCAGTGTTATGAACAAACCAATTGTATGGTACAACAGATGCTGCGGTTGTTCGTCACTCATAGCAAGGAGTTAAAAAATGTCCGTTACACATTTGGAACCTGGAACTGTTTTTTAAGGAGTGAAGCTATCTTTCTATAATGAATAATCATATTATGATTGTTTCAGTTCTTAATTACCACTAAAAGCATATTCCTTCCATTTTGTTTCTATAACCTATGCTCTGAGCATAACAATTTGATTGTTCTTGTGATATTATTTGTTGTTACATATGAGCTTGTGTTTCTACTAGCACACCATTTCTTACAAACAATTTACCTGTTTTCTTTTCTACTATGATAACTTGTCCTGTGTGCTAATGGTTGATGCTGATGTTGAAATGTGTCACTGTTCACGTTTTGTTAAATCGGAATTATTATACTTTTTGTTAGTGTTTTATATAACAGATGCAATGTATTTTTGTTTTGCAGGTGGAGAGGGAGAGGACCTGTATTTTTTATTGACATTCACTTAACGTTTTGTACTATGTTGTCTTTGGAGCTGTACTTGGTGCTTGATTGTAGACAGCTGTTAGGCAAGAGATAATTGAATACTACTTCGGTGTTGTGTAGCTTTATGAGATCTGACACCAGCATATGAATACAGAAAGAATATTTTGGTGGTTGGCATAATGGAATAATAAAATTCTTAAAATCAGGCAGACCCAGGCAGACAAAGGCCAGTGGTAACCCATCAGTTTACTATCAACAAATGCTCCTAATAGACATATTTTCAGTGGGACTCTATAAAAAAGAACCTGAAAGGAAAATAACCCAAACTAGGAAAAGGGAAGACAATATTTCCTTCTTATTTGTGCTGGTTTTGTTCTGCTTTCATTTTTGAAGAGACAGAAACAAACAAAAAAAAAAATAAGAAAAAAGAAAGACCAACTCCCATTCCCTTTCTGCTAATCAGTCTATAAAACTAGTAGCCAGTGTCATAAATAACAGCTGTATAGCTGCTGAAGGATCTGGAAACTGAAATGTGTGGTGATGTATGATAGAACATTAAGTGATGACTTTAAAATATTATTGGTCATACATTTTCTCTTCCTTGACATAACTCAGGAAGAAAATACGAAGGCAGAAAATAATTAAAATGGGCTTTAGAGATGCTTGGCTTTTTCTTCAAGTGGAATTGAATAGGAGCTTTATATATATGTGTGTAATTTTTTTTTCATTATATTAAACAGCATAAACTTCGAGCTCAACATTCTGTATTGTGAGTAGTCTAATATTATTCTTTAAATAGGTGAAAGAAAACATATCAATATGATTACACTGAAATATTAAAATATTGCATTTTTCAATCACATATTGATAGCAAGATAAAATATTATAGGCATTTTCACGGACGTATTTCACTTCCTGTTCTTCCAACTTCACAGTTCTTGACTTGAGCTGTATGCAAAACTGTGACATAGCCCATTGTTGAGGTTTGGAGATCTTGAGAAGAACTAGACCATGCTACAGAAACAAAAGAAAACATTTTTTGTAACAGTTCTCAGGGGTAATTCTCAGATCAGAGCAACATTACAGGATGTGGATGCCCATGTACATCAGAATACTTGTCAAAAAAACCCCAACCCTTAAAATAAGGGAAATTTCAGAAAAAAACCCCAAATTGTTAATTTCAGAAATAACAGAAAAAACTGCAGAATGAACCCTATAATTGTTCAGAAATATCACTTAATTGTAACACTTAATTGTAACTTCATATTTGAGTGGGTAAAAGACAAGAAAGTTCCAGTGTTTGTCTTTTACCTGGTTGCTATTGAAAATTTCATAGTTATTTCATAATTATTGCCATGTTTTGGGACAGTCCTAACACTTCACTTATAGTGATAGTGGTCTCGGTTCTTGAGCTGCACATGCATTAATTCATTTTTGAGTTTATTGACTCCTGAATGTTTACCTTTCCACTCAAGAAGCAGAAAGGATGATTGATCACAAACAGTATCGCTGCTCCTCCAGGTACATGGTCATATACTTGACATGTTTCATGCTCCCTGGGGGAAGAAATGAAAATTCCAGCAAATGTTACCTTCCTCATGCCATCACAGTACTATTGATGACAGACGTGTTTCTTTTATTTGCTCACTTCTACCTTTAGAGAATGAAGGTTAATCTGTTGGTGTTGCAAATCCTTTCCCTGCCCAGTTCTTGATATTTCACATTTTTATGGTAAGCTTCAAAAAGCTAACCTTTTTGCTCAGACACTAGCCTTTCATAACAAAGTCCATGCTACCCATTGTTTTTCAAAGAGTAATAATATATCCAGCTCTGTTATTTCTCATTTTTGAACTAATCAAGGAAAAAAATTGATATGAAGTTCATTTTATTCTAGATTTCAGTAAAGCTTTTTTTTTGGGCTACATCTTATGGAAGTAATTTTAATCTGTAAACCTATTCTTATAAATCACAAAGATTTACACATTTTTTTTGTAGTTTTTGTTTTTTTTTTTTCCTGGTCTATATAAATCTTAAAATTACATTCACATTTTATCTGGGAAAAATATAAATGCTTTTTCTAAGTTACAGGCAGGCTGGAATTAAATATAAATAAACCTAAAAAGAACAGGTACAGAGGCCAGTGTGACCTTTCACAGCTTGAAATGCAGCTTTGTCCTTATGTTTGATCTGCACTGATGTAGTTTTATTAATAATAATCATGAGATTGCCTTCAAGAGAAGTTTTAAAGCAGTATGGTTTTATAGCATCTTGTTTGGTGGTTTCTATACTTTTGATAGGGCTCCACTGCCTTATTCTATCAAAATTTACTTACAAGCAGGGGTAAGAAATTATTTTGAAATCTGACCTTCAGATAGAGTCACATGACCCTTGCAGATGGGGTTTTGAAGAACACCAAATATTGTAAATATTCTGATAAAATTGTGGTGCTGACAATGTTATACTCTCTGATCAGTCCATGCGTTTTTTTAATATGCAACAATTTATAATACGGAAGTCTTGTATTGCAGTAGTGCTTAGACACTTGATATGAATATAGTCAAGGGATGGAACCTATCTGGTTGCTTCATATGAAATTACAAATCTCAGTTATAATTATGGATCCTAGCTGGTTTTGAAACAGTGACTTGGAGATTAAATGAATGGCATCTGCTAGAAATTTTTATTCCACTAAACGAAAAAAGAATACCAAACATGTCTTTTTTTTCGCAAATTATTTCCAAGTTAGTGGTATGATTTTCTGCAAAGATTTCCAGATAATAACAAAAATTAAGTAATTGGCATCTCCGAGCTTTTTTTTTTTTTTTTTTTTTTTTAACTTAAAAGTTGTTTGTAACTTGAAGGGAGTTAATTCAAGAAAATAGTGATGTATTTTCCTTGTCATGGGTCTTTTCATCATCCCTGCCATCAATGGCTGTGATAGGATACCTGCATGAGGGCTTCCCCTCAGCAGACAGAACATGCCACATACCTATGTGGAGGTCACTCATGTAGCTTTATCTGGGCATGAATAGTGCAGCTGTGAAAAGAGTAAGATCCTAATAGCTGCAAATAAGATGTTTGAGCACAGTGACATTCCAGAGATCATCAAGTGTAGCTGAACTCTAAACATATTTACTGCTGAATTGGTCCTTGAGAGAGAAAGAAAACCATCAGGAAAGGTGGATAATGTGGTACAGACGCAGGGGATGAGTTATGAGCTATAATTCTTAACATTTCATTTCTAAGAGCTCTACTTTTCCAGTAGTGGTAAGCATTTGTTTTGTTTTGTTTTGTTTGGTTTTTTTTAATATTTAAAAAACCCCAAATCCCTAACCATAAACCAAAATAACAACAATGAAACAAACAAACAAACAAAGAACCCACAGAAGAGTCTGTTTTAACTTCACTTTCACTATTATTTAAAATCTCTGCTTTGGCTCTACCTTGCACCCCTCTCTCTCACAAGTTCTCTGCCCTTCTCTCTTCCCTCCCTAATGGACTTTGAAGGGTGAGCAGACATAAAGTGTAGTGCACATACTCCCTCCGTTGATATCCTGTGTCCCACTGACATCAGAGCTTCTTTAGTACAGCTGAGAAGTCCTGTATTTCCCACAATCAAAAAACAAGAGTCTTGATTCCCTTCTTGGCAGACCAGTGTAGGACTGAACAAGTTTTTACCCTTAAAACAGATTTTTGTCCTTAAAGCCCTGAAGCAAAATTTATATAGTGTGCTAGCAGTTTTATTTACTTTGTTGCCCTGTAAGAGATTTAGACTTTACAATATGTCTGTCATGCGAATAAGGTACAAGTCTGAAGCATTGATGTTTTTGAAAGATCGGAAAAAAGGTCTAAAGCCTATGGAACAGTAAGTGATGGGTTTAGAAGTGCTGATTTTTGAAATATCACTGTGGTTTTTATTTTTTTTCTTGCATATTTCCTGTAGTTTCTATTACTTTAGTAAGACTGGGATCTTTTCTATTTTCTACAGCAACAATAATAATAACACTTCAGAAGGACTTTTCATGTGGGAATCACTAAGTATTTTACAAATGCCTATTAAATCTTATAGCATTGCTTGTCAGATTAGGAAGATATCTATGGAGTTGCATAGTAAAAGCATCACCTTTGTACCTAGCATACTATCAATAATTACATTACTTTGTAATTGTTTCATTCCTTTCAAGCAGGGCAGGCACTTCATGCATTGTTCAAGATGGACGAATCTATTGAAGATGAGACTTTCTTCAGTTTTATTTGTGAATAAGTTTTAAGTTGAAAAGAATTCTCAATTTCAATCAGCTGTTTATCTCTGACTTCCAGACGCCCAGGAGGAAATCAAATGAAGGTATTTCATTTGGGGAACGTCACATTTTGGAAAAGATCTTGGAGAAAGTTGCCTCAGGATTTTAATGCTGCAGAAACTTTCAGTTTTATCTTTTTTGGATGAGGCACATGAACAATTTTCATGGAGTTAAAATCTAGTGTCCAGTCAGGTCTTGTTTTTGTCACAGGTTATCATGGAGGTTTTCAGTATGATTGTGAGAATCATCAGAATGTATATATCTAAAGGGGTTGAGATTCTTCTGGTAGCCTTAATTCTGTCATTGTTTGACTTTTTAAAGCACAACCTTAGAAAATTCCTACTTTATTGTTGCTTTATCTGTAATTAGAAGTTAAATATGTTTGAGAAACTCCTTGGTTTCTGGAATTCATAATCCACTTCCATGTCTCCAGAGCACACTGTTCCCTGCAGTGCTTGAATATAAATGCCCTCACAGCCAATCTCACCACTCCCCAAGCTGGGAGGTAAAGGTGAGACAGCCACTGTCATAATTGTATTTTTGGTGGGGGGAATGAAGCTTCTGTCTGCTGCTGCTGTTGGGAAGAGTGGGATGAGAAGATTTGAGTGGGTGACAAGCTAGCTGGTGTGAGGCAGAGCAGAACACCTTTCTTCTGGCCAACTTCATTCTTGTGACCCTTTTCTTTTACCAGCAGCATATTTCAAGCAAACATGAGATGTAGCTAGGCTACAATTTGAGGACTTGCAATAGATGTCAGGTTATCTTTAGTGCTATTTTCATCAGAGCTTTGAAATCTGAGGGCGAGGATCATATGAGATCTGTCAAGAATCTGTCCATCGCAAGCACCCATGAGTCAGAAAATCTCTGTCCCAATAAATTCCTGCCAGATGACACTCAGAACTCAGTAAGAGTCATGTGTGTTCCCTGTGCGACCCATTTTGCTCATACTTGTCGACAGACTTTTTCTATCATAAAACTGATTAAATCGAAACACTAGAAGTTCATAAATTGCCTCAAACAATAACAGCTATATGTAAAGCAGAACACTAATCGGATGGATTTTCAAGACTTGTTAACAGCCTTCTCACTGATACTTTTTCCTCTTCACCCCAAAGTCATATTTTGTCTGTATGTTTTGTTGAGTGCCTATAACTCTAAAAATAAAAGATTATAACTGTGTGTTTGC
Organism: Amazona ochrocephala; assembly: GCA_039720435.1. NCBI lineage: Eukaryota > Metazoa > Chordata > Aves > Psittaciformes > Psittacidae > Amazona > Amazona ochrocephala. Next base: position 28,481,114 of record CM077884.1, on the reverse strand, counting down.
ATTTTCCTTGATTAAAATGCCATGTAAATGTATTTAAAATGATATGCAAATGATATGAAGGCTCCAGGCATATTTTTTCTATCAAGACCCTCTGCATTGCAAAGGTTATTAACAGAGCAAGGAATATATGTATAAAAAAAAATCATTACTGGAAGCAAGAGGACAATGAAGGAGACTTCTCACAGTTATAAAATAGATTTAGAAAGAGGAGGGAAGACAGGTTGATACAGAAGTCACTGTTTCCTGCTGATGATCATAAGAAATTAGCTATATCCTTGGGTCTTTTATGAAGGTTTGTTTCAGATGTGCATGCTGTAACTTACATTATATTCTCTACTAGTTAGAATTTATGTATTATGATGGAATTAGCTGAACTATGTTTCTGAGACATCAGACTTAGTAACATTCATAGAACAAATTTATGGCTTCAGTGGTCTTTTGCCTGGATTTCGACATATCATAATTTAGTGGTAGATTAAATTGTGATAGGAACCTTTATCCTACAACTTTAACACTTCGGGTTATGAAGTAAGAGCCAAGAACATGTCTTAAAAATGTTGTACACTATTCGCAGATCTGTGTTTACAAAGGGGTGGGCACAAATGCTCTTATCATGACGTTTAACATTTCAAAACTCCACATTTTCTGCCCTGTCGATGTCATACATAGATTCTTTTTGAATCTATGTTGTCTTGTTTTCTCTGATATGTGTGCATGCACACAGAAGAATGCATGTACACATGCATGTCAGTAGGAACAAGACGAAGGGCAGTGACTATTTTTGGATCTCTAAGCAATGGAAAACCAGACACTGCTGAATTATTGCATTTAGACAATTCCTTAATGGACTTACAAATGGACATACAAATACATAGTGGGATGAGATTCTCTGGTTCATCCTGCATGCTGTACATCTGTTCTTTTAGTTTAACTGGCTTTAGAAATGCTTTTGGTCACTGATTTAGCATAAGGCACCAGGATTATAATGCTTAGCCAGTTTTGCAATAGTTTGCTGAAGCGGGGAATGGAGGTTTGGCCTGAAATTTTCCAGAGGCACTTTGTTGTTAACAAAGAAGCCAAAACTTGCTTAGACCTTCCTAGCTAGCACAGAAAATTCTCATCAACATAATATCTGTTGAAGGATTGTAAGTCTAAGTCAATTATGTACAACACAGCTGAAAATCAGAATAAAATACTTTGTAAGGTATTTTTATTTAAGCAAGAACAGAACTGTGATCCTGATTTTAACTTTTGCATATTCATTCATTTATCTCACCACTGAGCTAAATATCTAAATATTGGAGTAGTAAGAAAAGGAACACATTTCTTTCGTAGGTCTGGAAGATTTAGTAAGGTTAGATGTGACCTTTATGATATCTTTCTTTTTGCCCACAGAAAAAGACTCAGCAGTTCTTGCATGCAACATGGTAGGTAATTCAGACACAATGTGCTATGGAGCTGATCGAATCTTGTGGCAACTGGATGTACGGGTTAAGGGCTGACTTAGCTCCCAAGGTAGCTAATTGTTTCTCAGCAGCTTTTTTTTGTTTGCTCTTTTTTAAGAACAGTTTTCCAGGGTGACAAAAAAGCCAATGCAAATATGCATGAAGAGTATTGATTTAGATTTCAGGCAAGACACAGGACTTCTCTAAGAGTTATGTGAAAACTCAAGACGTTTCCCACAGCTAAGACTGAACTGGAATCAGAGCTGTAGTAAGATTTGTCTTTAGATCTGAGTAAATGAACGCCCACAAGAAAAAGCCATGTTATGTGGCTTCTTACATTTGTCACCACTAACACAAGATTAAGAGAAATTCCTTTTATGACTGAGTTAGGTATTCTTTTTTTCTCCCCTGAATGCTATCTCGATTAAATTAACTGTGGAAAAACTGCCAAGGTCTTTAAGACGTATGAAATAAGGTACGCCAATAAAGTCAAAAGGTATGTTAGTAAAGTTCAACATGCTTGTACTAATAAAATCAGTGATTCAAGAAACTCACACTTCAGTAGCCTTTGAATGAGAGAACTTGTTCACTAGGTGTGAGTGAGTCACATTGCACACATGTCCAGACATGTCAGTGTTTTATGTGCATGGGGCTAATGTTAGAATGCCACTGAGCTCACAAGGAATACAGAGAGAAAAGGAAAAGAAAAAAATTTTTACCAAGCTTCACATATTTTTGGGAGGGAAGGAAATCTGTAGAAGAATTCATCAAATATGACTAGTATATTTAAATTGCTTGCAGTGATAACAGAATGAGACATTAATAACAGATAAAGGGGTCCTTAGTTACACATATAAAAGCTTATTTAAAGAGCCTAGATTAGATCATAGATCAACAGAGCCTCGCTGGAAAGAGCAGTCTTGTCTTACACATAGGGCTCCACACTGCAGCACTTAACTGAGACTTTGGTGAGATAAAGCTGTTTGGCTTTTAAGTCAACCTTGAGATGACTTTCCCTTTAAAAAAACCCTCTTTGATTATGTATTTGGTTTGCATGTTAAATAAGCTGCTCTGCTAAAAATACACTCCTGCAAGGAGCTTATGTCATCTCCCCCCAAACGAGCGACAGATAGTGAAAGACAGAAGGCAGAAGTGGCAGTATAAGAACCCAAGTTTTAATTAGGGACAAGATGAATTGGAAAGTTTGTATTAAATTATCTAACACCTAGAAGACAAAGACATTAGCTTTTAGATTATAGTTAGCAAATCTATCACAGCTAGAGGCCAGATCTACAGGTACCATAATCATGCACAGGCTTGGTGGACTTTGCTCATTCTGTGCTATTTTACGCCAGCTCCTGTGTAAGTAAGCCTCATAACCTTTCTATTTATTCTAAAATATACAGTAAAGTCAGCTAGAAAACCTACCACAACTGAGGGTGACTCCTTTATCCCTCTCCCACTGTGTACCTTCAAAACCAGGTGCAAATTTGACTGCCCTGGGTAAAGAGCTGGATCTTCAAAGATCCTCTGTGCAGCAGAGCTGCTGCCCGAGCCAGTGCCCACGGACAGCACACATTGTGGAGTGACAAGTACAGTAGCTGTATATTTCTTCCTGCCCTCTTTTAAAAGGATATGCCCTCCAGGTAAATTTAAGCACTGTCAGAACTGACGCCTTTCTCAGGAATTAACAGGAGGCAAAGCTCTGAAATGCCAGATTCCCAGTAAATTCTCTCAGCTTTTCATTATTTCTCTGCTTGTAGATACTTACCCCAGGAGATCTTAAGGGGCCTTTTCATTGTTCTAAGGAACTTGTTGAAGTAATTTAAATAGATAGAAACACTCTGTCCTCTGGATGGGAAGTGAAGGAGCCATGATAGGGTTATTATTTTACTAGAAGGTAAAGGATGAAAAAAGGAGCATTTAAATTTGGAATTCTCCACCACTGATCAAAACTCCAGCTCCGCCCAAGGGCTGTGGCGAGGAAGGCAGTTTTCAGAAGTCTGTTCTTTTTGGTTGACTGCATTGTGGCTTTTTTTTTTTAATCTCCTCAACAAAACAGGGATCAGAAATGGAAAAGGAAACCTCAACAATACAGCCCAGCCCCTAGGGAAGCAAGGTTGATTAATGGGCAATTTTATGGCTCATTTGTAAAAAAGGAAACTAACAGAGTACTCTGTTTACTTTGTCCATATGATTCATATCAGCATTTCCAGAAGGGGGGAAAAAAATATGTTTGAATATCTTGAATAGCTTGGGAAAATAAGCAAATAGTTTATGGTCTTCTGCAATGAAGAGTACAAACTACTGAAGGATTTATTACAAACATTGCATGTACTGGAACTGTCAGACGCCAGTAGATTTTCCTTTAAACTCATATATTCTTTCTATCAATTTATTCCTAAATGATACTTTGGAGATTAGGGACAAGTTTCCCTCTAAGAGGAGCAGTGCTCACAGACCTAAAACCATGCAGCTGGCTTGGAGGCTTTAATGACTCTTTGGAGTCTTGTATGTATATCCTTGTATGTATACCTTTTTGTGCTGGAGGTACTACGGTTTGATTTGCAACACTGTTGACTAAGTCTGCAATTAGAGCAGCAGCAGCAGGCAATTCAGCTTTTCTGGACCTCAGTAAATAAGTTGAAGAGTCTCTGGCTTCTATTTTCTGAAGTTCTGATTCATCTTTACCCATTCCAAATCCCCTACCTCCTTCCCCCTCCGCCCCCGCCACCCCCAGCTTCTCCTCAAAAAAAAAAAAAAAAGGAAAAAAAAAGCGGGGGTCGGAAGGAAAACAGATGGAAAGAGTTAGATTAGCTTCTGCCAAATTGTGCAGAGTGGCTGTCTTTGGCACTCAACTGATAGGCCTGTGACTTTTGGATTGTTTTCAGATGTGTTATGGTTATCATGAGATGTCACCTGACTGGGAATCACACACTAGGAAGAACAATAGGTGAAAGAGAAAAATCAGAAACAAAGAAGAGGTATTACATGAGTAGGAGTGAGCTGGGAGAATATTGGTAGAAATGAATAGAAGTATCAAATACCTCTCAGAATTTGCCAAAAATAACAAGAAATTATCTAAACAACAGAGGAGCATAGTCTCTTTTAAAGTACACAAAGATCTGTATGTGAATGTGTACAGACATACATTGCATACATTTGGTGAGGCTCGAGACAGTGAAAGTGCATTGGACTGAAAGCTGCGTTGAAACTTTTCCACTTAATACCACCACTCCCTGAATCACGGATGTTACAGTTAGTTTAATGTTACAGTTATCAGTCATGAGATTTGCTTCTCTTTTGATCTATACGCCTAAGTTACATTTACTTTGGTGAGAAGCTGGAAAGTCCTCAAGGTAAACGTGAAACCTGTAGTAAATTCATTCTTAGCAAACGTACACAGAAACTTTCCACTTTACGGACTACTTTATTTTTCATAGATACTGTGGTGTGTTTTCGCAGAACAGTGGAGGTTGGAAGGGATGTCCAGAGATTGCCAAGTCCAGCGACCTTGAACAGCGTGTTGCCATTACAATCATCTTTGTGGCCCTTTGCTGGACCTGTGCTTACGTGTCCCTATTTCTTGTCCTGATGAACTCACCATCAGGCACAGGCTGGTGAGGCATTATTTGCCTTTCATAAATGCATCTGATTTACTGTAAGGGTGGTGAGGCACTGGAATGGGTTGCCCAGGGAAGTTGTGAATGCTTCATCCCTGGCGGCGTTCAAGGTGGGGTTGGACATAGCTTTGGATGGCATGGTTTAGTGGGAGGTGTCCCTGCCCATGGTAGGGGGGCTGGAACTCGATGATCTTGAGGTCCTTTCCAACCCTAACTATTCTATGATTCTATGATTTCAGAAGGGGCTATTGTTACATTGTTAATATTGTTAACATAGGAACTTTACATCAATATTAAATTCTGGCTTATGGACTCTCTACCTGAAGCTCAAATTAGTGTTGTCACCCATAGAACCTCATATGACATCATCCTAAAAAAATCTAAGATACATGTAACTTTGACTTCATACGCAACACAATTGAGATTTTGTAACTAGCTCATGGATTTCCACAATGTGTTTTATTTCAGGGTGTTAAGAGAACATGACCACTGAGATATGCTAAATGTTTGTCTTTCCAACCCTTTTATGACCTATTTCTTCTGCCCCTTGAGTTTTGGGGCTGCCTTACCAATTGTTACTTGTGATATTTGCTTTCTTGTAAGGCTGTTACCTCTTACTAGACTTGTACACATTCTATTTAGCCTAGTTTTGTATATGTTTGAACTGTGAATTCCTCAGTTGCTTGACAGACAATTTAATTGGTTAATTGAGCTTTGTTACTTTTTCATGCAACAATCATAGTTGCCTTTGAGGGGCTGTCCTTGTCTGTTGTACAGTCTTGTACATTGTGGAGATTTTGGCATTGATAAAATGGTTTTGGTCAGACTGGATGCATGCTGCTTACTCCTATTCCTTCAGGGGCAATTATTCAAAGGTTGACCGTAACATCAAACAGAAATAACCCAACCTACAAATGCTTCTGATCAGCTTGTAGCTGTCTGACAATGCTGGGCTTAGTGGCATGTACATGTTATTGGGCACAAGCCATTGAGCTCTGGAGGGGATTCAGAGACAGAAGTCAGCAGCCTAAATGGATTGGCCAGGAAACAGGAGCTGAGCATGCTGAATTTCCATTCAGCAGTGTGTACTGTGAGTGTCTGTGAAAATCTGGCCCTCCATACATTCATGCGCATTTTAATGCCTTGGGGTGTCATTTCTCAGAACAAAACAACAGGAAGCCTGTGCTTCTCATCATCTTTCTATTGCTAGATATTGGAAGTATCTTGAGGACAAGATCTCCTGTTGTTTCTACCTCATAAGGGACTTCTGAAGGCAAACACTTTCTTGGAAAAACATGGACCCATACACAAATGCAGCTATTGAAATACTTTGCATTAAGAAGGTTTCTGGTGGGATACTGTGTGCAAGGCTTGTTGAATAAGATCCCTTCTGGGTGGCCTTTGTCCATCTCCCAGTGTTTTCATGACACATCTTTTACCGCAAAAAGGAATTAAAGGCCTTCACCTCAGAGGTTCAGGAAGAGTGGAAAGAGGTCTTGTCTGAGCGATGATATGCCTGACACTTTTGTTCCTATCACTTTCCTGATAAGCTCAAGCTGTTAAACTCCAGCTAACCAATCACTAGAACAATTTACTACCTCTGTGTCATTTTAAGTGGGCTGTCTGGCTGGAGCAGGATATATTCAAATGAAAGTTAACAAAGTATGTTTTCTTTTGAGGATTTGTCTGCTATAAAGAGCTTGAAGGGAACCTTTGAACTGGCATTCTCATCCCATCGCAGCTGAAATATCCATTGTACCTCCCACAGCTTCAATAACTGCAGTTATTTTCATTTCCAGCACATTTGGAAACAAACAGTGTTGAGTCTATTTTATTTGATGGGAGAGGTTCATAAAGAAACGGCAAAGGGCTTGCATTTTTTAAATATTTGGCCTTCAGATATCCTCTCCTTTCCAGATCCTTTAAGCCATGCTCAGGTGACCTTACAGGCTGAGCAGCAAAACCCTGCTGGGAGAGAGGGGCCCAGAGCCGCCACAGTCTCCCTTGTGGTCCCTGCCTATCAATGTCTGCTCTTATTCCTCAATGAGGCTGGACTGTCTTGGCAGGGAAAGCTTCATGGGATCAGGTATAATCCTCTGAGGAAAACAATTGTATACAATAAGAACTTGAAAGAATGAAAGGAAAAGATTTTTCAACTGCTTTAAGCAGAGCTTTATTGATGAAAACTGTGTCTGCCAGTTTTCTCCAGTTAGTTTTCTATTATGATAGAAACTGTAGGAAAGCAAGACTCATGCTATTCCATAAATGAGCTTGTCTAGTAATTGAAAAATAAGTTAAAGCTAAATTGGGCTAAAATCCTAAAGTAAGTTTGAAGCCTGAGTTACAGGGTATTTGTTTTCTTGTGAAGACTTTTCATATTTTTTTCCTCCCTTTACCCCAACCCATCTGTAGAAATGTTTTTTCTCTTGTTACCTCAAAGCCTGAATATTATAGATTCTGAGTGAAAGACTTAATTCAAATCCTTTTTTTTTTCATTTTTCTGTAGCAATTCAAGACTTGTTGGTTCAGAGAACATGAGTTCTTCTTGTCTTTTCTGTTGTTTACCTTTCAGTATGGTCATGCTGTTGAATTTTAAACCTCAGTGAGATGATGATGAAATACCTATTTACCTTTTCTGTGACTTGAGCAGGTTGTTTACTTAATACAGAACATAGAAGCCAAGCAAGCTGCAAGTATTTTTTTTTCTCTTTGCTGATGGGAGAGCCCTTGAGAATATTCTTAAATGCCACTTTATAGGATGGCCAAACCCTGCAGGCAAATGTTACCCATAAAAAAAGAACATTGCACTTGTACCATATGTACCTGAAGTGCCTTCCTGTGTGACTGGGATGTCAATAGGAATTTCCCAGACACCACACAGAACTGCAGCTAAAAACAAAGACACTAAACTGATCTTTTGTCTCCTGTGACTGCCTTGCAACTAACTTTATAGATCTTCATTTTCTTTCCCTCATAGCCCTTAGCCTGCTGTGCATGAACAGGAGAAAGGCAGCTGCCTGGGCTCCTCTCCCTGATGTAGGGTGATGGGCAGAGCCAAACTGTTCTTTCCTCCTTTCAGTGTGAGCCCTCATGTACAGCCTTAGAGAGTGTGTATGCTTCAAGCAGGTTATGAGCTTAAAGAGCCTTAATGTTTGGTCCTGTTTCTGCCTAATTTTTATGCAAGCTATCTTGTCATCCCCCCACCATGCCCCCCATGTGAAGAGCTTGCCAGTTAAATTAATGGAGTTTTTAATCTCCTCAGAAGACAGAAGATGAAACTGCATTTTGTGTCTCTCTGATTACCAAAGCTCAAATGTAAGACTACAAGAATGTAGAATAGATGTTAAAATCCTACCTTCTTACTTCCAAAGACACTAAATGAGCACAAGGTGCAATTAGGCTATTCTATTTAATCTCAGCTGTGAAGAAAGAGTTCGGTAAGAATGATGGTTTTGACATCTGTCACTTGCACGGTCACCTTCCAGTGCCATCAGAAGAAATCCATTACCCTTTCTGATTGTAGAGTGATTTTAGTTCAGCAGAGTTATAGGGTGATACCAGCTACAGTGACAGATATGCATCCTGGAATGCTTCCCTGATCCTGCTGTGTTTATAAAAGGGACACATTGAAGACAACATTAACTTTTTATAGGCACATTTCTGGGAGGAATAAAATCCTATAAACAAACTGATCATTCTTCCCACAAGTAATATTTTTATATGCATGTTTAAATTATGTTGAAATTACAGCTACTAGCTGCTAGAGGTAACAGATACACAGTAGTTTCACAAAAAGAAGGTGCTACCACATGTTCTGCAACTGAGTCTTCACTGAAGCCCTAAGAACTATGGAGTGACTACCTAATGCACTCAGATTGCAGAACCTGCATATGCATACAGAAGTCAGATGATCTTTCATGATACTACTATAAAGATGTTTGACTAGCTTTATATTTTCCAAGTATTATAAGAGTGTGCAATTGCTTATTTCCTTTGATTGTCGGTAGCAGCCTTTTCAAGGAGGAAATTTAGAGAAGCTCTTGGAGGAAAGCTTTGAAACTGTGGAGCAAGGAGACTGAACTAACCTTTTAATACAGGAATATGCTGCTCTATGTCCAGCCTCTTCTGAGGCTAACCAGCTTCTAAGACCAAATGATTCTTTTCTCAAGTGGTCAGCAACAAAGATAATGAAGATTAGGAGTTTAGAAAATGAATTGACCTTAGCAGAATAGTGCTATACAGCACAGTTTGTTCCTTTTCAAGGATTCTGCTAAAAGTTGGCTAAAACTGTTTGGGGTATTCTTTGTTGAATACTGAAAATGTTGGTTTGTTACTGTGACTTTTCCTTCTTTATCACTGCTCTGAAACATGATGAAGCCAATAGAAGGATTCCTGTTGCGTAAAATGAGTTTGGGATTGCACCATATCAGTTAGGTTTGGGAAAAAAAGGCAGTCTCTATCTGGTACTCAAGAATGGGGAAGAGACACCTGTAATGTGGGTCTCATTCAGTTGCGGTTTTCATATCCTTTTCATACACTCATTCTTTATTTTCATGTAATTCACCATGTATCAGTAAAGGCAGCTGCAATCATGCAAATAGTGATAGAAAACCAGGAGGAATTAGTCCCCCTAAATGGTAAATATAGATTAGGAAGAGCAGAATTAGAGAAGGCTGGAAACATTGTTTATGCTAAAAGGACCATTTGCTGCTGTAATCTGTGTTTCTTATTGTTAAGTGGCAGGGAGCCCAGTGGCTTTCTGGCTTTGACTCAAATAAAAGCACTGCTGTACAGAAGGCAGATTGTCTCCCTGTTGAATTGGGGGCATGCTATCTTCTGTCTACAGTGAGCATGGAAATGGCACAAACCTCCAATGACTGCATTCAATGGGTAAATTTAACATTTATCAGAACCATTTTTCCAGCTCTGCTGCCGAGTTCTCAGTCTGCCCTTACATTACTTTTAAATAGACTCGCTATGTTCAACAAGGTGAATCTCACTATTTCCTTCACTCACTCTGTTAGTACAATCTCTATGTTAAATCTACTGTGAGGAAGTTTCCTGTTCACTTGGTAAAACTTGGGCTGTGCTAGGCAACTACCTAGCCAATTAATTTTTGTGGGACCTGGGGAGCAACAAAGCCTGAGAAACAAAGTTATGGTTTTCTTTCTTCAATTACATTTATTGTGATAGTGAGGACAAGGTGGGAATCACTTGAATAATTTGATCTGAAGTTGTTTTGGCAGAATTCTTCTGTGATGGTCTCCACTGTATTTATTAACAGTTTGGGATGACATGGTGCTGCAAAGAGCTACCACTACAAGTCTGGGACAACATGAGGAGAACAGACGAGTCAGGTTTAAGTGTCGTAAGGACAAAGAGGGACAGTTTCACATTGATCTTCATGGAGAATCAGCCTCCCAGAACACTGGCCATTAAAAAGCATTTCTGAGTAAAGTATCATTTAAAACAGCTGGACAAAGCAGGAGGCAGGCTATGCCAGACAGTCAGCAGGTGCAGAGGACAGCAGGAGGGCAACAGAATTTGTTATAAAGCCTGCAATTAATGACAATTTTTACTAGTAATTTTATTAGGGGAAAGGGTTTTTTTATTTTTTTTTTTTCATTAGAAAGAATAGTGCTTGTGTGTGAGGTGCATTTATATATTGTACCCTAGGACCAGATTTGCTCAGTCTAAAAGAGCATATTGTGCACTACCTAACATGTTTCAGGCTTTCAGTTGCATTTTGCTGCCATCTCACTGAAGTGTTTCTTGGTTGGAAAGACTGACTAACCTGTGTCATTTACCTACACAGTAAATTCTTTGACTTTTATAGATCCAGGGCTGAGTTTTGGAAGAGAAAGAAGTGCTGTATGTGACTTCTGTTTGTTGGTTGGTTTTGATGGAGATTTTTTGTTCAAATGATGCTTCAGGTGTCACTTTGGCAGAATAGAAGCTGCCAAGCTAATAAATAAATAAATTAATTTCTCTATACCAAAGTCCTGTGGAGAATTCCTGCCGGATTAAAAGGGAGTTAGATGTTTCCCTCCTTCTTTTGCATTCATGCGTGTGGCCACACACATGCACACATTTCTCTCTGCCAGCACTTCTCAGTTTTTCAACAAATCTTTGCTGAAGTTTTGCAAATGACTGCTGCATTCTTCGAAATGGTTGTTCCAAATCCAAGTGTTTGCCATGTTAGAACTTTACCAGCTGGATGGTAAAATGTACTTTCTTTGCTGCTGCAGACAGTCTGTTTTTCATTGCACGAAGAAAAGTCAAGCCAATTAATATGATGACCAAGACAAAATAATTTCTTACACCTGTAGTCAATCCCACTGTGGACTCTCTTATGAGTAAATTATTAATAATGAGTTTGTTGTAGGACTCATGTCATCTCTCTAGGAGATACTTAATCCTAGAAGTTGGATCAAGAATCTCATTTGACTTTAATCAGACAGGATATAACTTTGTGTATGAGAAAATGCTACTTAATCTTTTGGCATTCTAATGGGGAGGCTGGGAGTCCAATAGCTATTGTAATTTGAGGACTCATTCAATGTTGGTATAAGTGCATAAATTCTGTATTCCAGGGGCTTAGAATGAGTCCTGCAGTTTTTCTTGCCTGTCCTTTTAGAAAGTGTTTCACTTAGATGCTCAGAAACAATCTGAAGAGGGCAAGCTGTACGAGGGAGAGTCTTAATGGGTCACAAGCCAGCTGCTATTTCAATTCTGAGTTGTTTTATGTTACAGATTGACAGTTTAGCAGTACACTGCAGGTGCAACTTAAAGTGTAAAGGCCATTGAACATGCAGTATCAGATCTATGACTATCCCAGACACACCTGTGCCTATATATTCCTAAGGCTAGATCCTCAGCTGAAGTCAATTGGTGTCTCAATTACTATATAATGCCAGGACTACACTGGCAGGTGACAGCTAAACTCAGAGGGGGTTCAAAGTGGGAAAGGATTAGTGAGAGGAGGGCTTCATGTATGTGAGACTGCAGCTGATTAACCTAAGCTTGGGCTTTTTCTACCTCTTTCCGTTGGCAACTCAGCAACTGTGTTCAGTAAAAGGAAAAACTAAATTAATTTCAGTGTGTGTTTTTTCCTCAAAAGACTAAGATGCCCAGATACAATCTTACCTAAAAAGAACTCCAAAACAACAAAAAACACTCTCCAAAAGACCCCAGACAACACCTCCAAAAAAATCCAAAACAAACTGGGATTAATTCTGGACCCTGATATCTTGGTGTAAAGTAAGAATAGCCTAAACATTATCACTTGGTTTTTAAATCAGTAGGAGAGCAGGATCTGACCCACAGACTTCATTTGCAATACGTGGAGGCTGCTAAAATTCTACCTTAAAAAAAGGCTAGCTACAATCTGTCATTTAATCTGAAGATTCCCTGCAGCAGTGAGATTCAGGTAAGAAACAATTAATGATAATGGTATTAATGAACATTTACAAATGCACATTTCATTTAGCTACAGCAAGATAGTTATCTATGATATACTGAATATCAAATCAGGCACCAGACTGGTAGACTAATGAATCAGATACATAGCTAAATGTGTAATCTTTAGCCTTAATTTGAAAGCTGTACAGTAAACACTAACTGGTCATCTTGGGCAGAAAATGTTTAAATAAACACTATCTGTAGAATTAAGCTAAATACCAATCCAGGGTTTTTTATATGATTTTAACTCTAAAATGAATGAATAATCATATTTGGTAACCCCTGTAGGGGACATACTCAGGTGTAGACTGAAACAAAATGTTGCCTTTACTTTCTCTGCCATGAGCAAATACTGAGAATGCTTGTAAAATAGAGGTTATTATCAAGATACATGTGCTATGTCATAAATGTTCCAACAATATAACAGAATTTACATTGAATTACTAAAGAAAAGACTCATAGCCCAGTTTTGTGGCAGTGAATCCTCTGTTTCCTGCCAAATTATTTTTAATGAGCTTAATATAATACCTTCTCTATATACAGCCTTTTTTTTCACAACCCTGGCCAGTGGATAAGAGAAAATAATGTATTCTTTAAATCATACCAGACACAGTTATTTTCTAGTTTCTCAAGGGCACATTTATAGTAATTGTAATACCAAATAGCTAAAGAGCCTGACTGACATAACAGGTTCAGAGTGTTCCTTATGTGGTAAAGATCTCTTATCCATGTAAGATGGGTCCAGACATGGCAGGTTGCTCAGGAAAGACTGGTAAATGTTGTACCAGGAAGAACAGAGAATCATCACCACAGATAACCTTGGAAAAAGGACAGGAGGGCAGGGGAACAGAGAAAATAGGGCTCTTTAACTCAGAAAAGGTTGACCATTGCAGAGGAAATAATAGAAGTGGATGTTATGGAGAGCATGTCATGTATCTCACATGGTAGTCATGCATCTCTACCTCTCTTCTGACAAGTCACACATTCAGTTGAGTTATGTATATGCTACAGGCATCATTAGATGTCTCAGCATTAACCAGGGAACACTTTCTCATGCTGCCTCATCTGAGGGATCAAGGCCACATAAAACTGTTGGCTGTGGCAATGGCAGTCAAAATGGCAGCTCAAGGTGAAGGACTTATGTCTGTCTCGCTTCCCATTCAATTCAGCAACTCAGCCTTCAGAAACCTCTAAACTTTCTGTCTTGGCAAGTGAACTTTCTACCCTGCAAATAAAAGCACTCCTTAGTGATTTCTGCTGCCACTATGTCTTTCTTCTCACTCGGTTTCTGAATATTTCTAACACCTCAAAAGTGCTTAGCCCTGCTACACACCCTATCCCAGCTAAAACTTGGGATACCACTAGTCAGTCATAATTTATACATATAAAAGAAAACAAACACAGAAAATGAAACCTGCAAATGATCTTGTTCCTTAAGATGAGAGAACTCTCACAGAGCAAAGGAATCCTTGATGGCTGATGAGATGATTGGCATAATGCTGTTAATGGCAATCAGTGGTTAAGGGATGGGCAGTGCTGTCAGGTAATTCACACCCTGCTGGTTCCCAAATAAAGTGATTTCCAATGGCTCATGCATGAACTTGAATTGATATCTAACTGATACTGAACCTGACCTCTCTATGCCTTGATTTTCCATACCTAAAATGGGGACAGTAGCTCTTCCATGCATCAGAGAAGTCTAGTGTGGAAATAGCATGCAGTTCTCCAGTATCACAGTTCAGTAGGATTGTAACCAGCAGTAAGCAGATATACCTAATGTAAGAAGTAATCATAGAAGAGTTAATAACAGGTTTCATTTCATAAAAGCAGCAGAACAAATTGAGATTTAACAGATATAGGCTAACAGAAGAATACTTAATTCTCACAGTTGACTGTTTTCCATTACATTCTCTGCAGGTACAATTCAGAAAAATTCCAGTCAATTTTATGAAGGAATAAATATCTTGACTGAGAATCTGATTGGTCTTTCAGTATAGATTTTATATGGCCTACATGAAGGAGCCTTGACAAATAAATGCATCAGTATCTGTCAGTTACCTATGATATTAATTTTGAAATACGTAAGTTGGTGCAAAGTTCATTTATGACATTAATTCAGAGCAGTGATGAGGAATATTCCTGCCTTAAATTCTTATTACCAAAATGCAGCCACAAATGACTCTGTTTAAATGTGATGTTGTAATAAGTGGCTTACTAGCCTTTTCAATGGCCTTTTTGATTAAGTTCTGTAGGTGATGTAGTCTATAGGGACAAATAGGAAAATTTTCTTATATATTTGATGTGTGACTCATAGGGAAAATGTGGTACTTGGTCTTAAGTTAGTTTGACACAGGCCCTTAAAATGAGACCTGGAAAAGAGGCCTATTTACACTTCGAGAAGATGCACAGGGAAAAGAAAGAAAATTAAAAATAGGAAAAAGTGGTTTAAGAAGGTCTACTTTGTGGCTTCTAAGGGTGGTAAAAACTTGTAAAAGCAAGGGAAGCAGTAGTAACAGAGAAAGATCTTAGATAGCCTAAAGCAAGCCAGTGCTGGTGTATCTCAAGAGCTGTCTGTAGGCACAGGGTTTTTAAATCCCAGGATGGAGAAGAGAGAGACTGGGTTGTTTATCATGGAGTGGCAAACAGAAGCCTAAAACATAGGAGAGGCAAAACTGTTCTGCTGCAGGAGCAAGTAGAGAAGGAAAGGCCTGAAGGCAAATGACCAGGAATGTCACTTAGAAGACTTCATAAAGAACAGGATTTGGTTGTGCAATATTGGAGGACTATATTTGCAACATGAATGGCTTTGTCACTGTTGTCTCAGTCAGTGAGAGACTGAGAAGACCCATCTCACATTGCTGTTCAGGATGCCTTATTTTGCATGAGAAAGAAAATAGGCAAAACATACAAGCCAGCACTCTGAGCAAGCAGTTGCAAATCTGATCTGTCAGGCAGCAGTCTTGATGAACGAAAAGTTCTTTATATTGATTTTTGTGGACTTTTAAATCTCATATTCATTCATGGTCATTGCATTCATATTTTCTTTGCAAGTTCAAAGACTAAGGA
This sequence comes from Amazona ochrocephala, assembly GCA_039720435.1. Lineage (NCBI taxonomy): Eukaryota > Metazoa > Chordata > Aves > Psittaciformes > Psittacidae > Amazona > Amazona ochrocephala. The sequence goes on along the minus strand of CM077884.1, from coordinate 28,465,519 downwards.
CAGAAGGCTCATAGGGAGATCAAGGTTTTGCTTTTCTGCTCTTGTTTACTTGATCTCTTTTGATTAGAAATAACCAAGCCACTTCCATTCTCTCCTAAATTATTTATTTCTGCCAAAGGTTTGTGGCAGACAACAATGCTGCATTTTGTGCAAAGGATGAACTTTCCTCTTTGTATCAAAACAGACGCAAAAGGGATCCATGCCTTAAAAAAAGGAGCCCCCTTGAAATGTACTTCCAATAGCAAAACATCATCCCATTGTTTTTAGCTAAAATACTGTAATTGTTCTGGCTGCAGTTTCAAGACAGCTTTTCTTGGATGAAGGCAATAGAAATTCACTGTTTGTTATGAACACTGCTATGCTTTAGTGAGTTTCTGCTGAACAAAGTACCTGAGAACAAATAAAGAGCACCTGAAGGGGAAGACAGCTAATGATGGGTTTCAGGTAAGGAAGAATGCCTCTGGCACACAGGAACAAAAACTGAGTACAATGTCTTGTAATTAGCATTAGTGGAGGTGGGGACAAAGCAAAGAAAAGGAATGGTTCAGTAGATGGGATACTACCAATTAAATGTTTTTATGCACAATCTACTTCTGGTAATGAATTCTGCCTAAACCTTTAGGCCCCAGGCATCTGATAGAGAAGACACATATAGCCTATGCGGGGCAGAGAGCTGGTAGGTAACAGGACAAATTTCATTGGGACATCTTAGAACTAAACTGAATCAAATGGCATGCTTCCATGTCAGTGATCTTTCATGGAATGCAAATAGGTCTGTCTAACAGAGAAAAAATGTACATAATCCATTTTAGACTGAATTAGATTTTAATCAAATATTGGTACCAAAGCAGACCTTGGAGAAAGATTGTGATATTAAAACCTTCAAAGCTTCTTCGGAAAACTCTAAATGATTTGTGTGGTAGTAAGTCAACTTGCCAAGTGGTGACTATAAAATATGAGTATCTTGGCTCTATCATGGTCTATTATGAAACTTAAAACAGGAGCAGGTGAAATGCAATTGTTTTATGAAAGAAAACAGTAAGTGAGTCATTCTGTGAGTCACTATCTGAGGGAGATTTCTTTTGACCACTAGCTTTTAGGATAGTAGTAAAAAGAACTATCAAGGACAGTATGCAATTAAAGGTAATTTAATCCACATTTAGGGGCTACAGTATATAGTATGGAATTATTAGTAAATAATGTTTAATTGCAAAGCAAAGGAAACAAATATGAAATTAATATTATATCTATCCATTTTCATAATTATGGCTCTGCCTAAGTGACCAGATTCAGATAGTTTTATGTTTCATGCTGTCTGGATTTTGGAAAAAGAAGAGATACTTTCAGATTATGGATTACACGGTATAAACTCCAAAATTAATTTTGTCCCTGGGCAATGTGCTGCCTTGTTCCTTGGATACTCTAGCCTGTCCAGCAGGCTATTTCTGAACACAGTTCAGCTGGAAGTTCAAAGTTTCTGTGAAGGACAGTCATCACTTGTGGATCTGTTTTCCATTTTTAGAGTATGAAAAAGATAGAGGAGAAGAGGTAGCAGGGTCCCAGATTTGACAAGAATGATAAATATGCTTTAATAGGAAACCCTCCCCCATGTTTCTTTAATATTAAATCAAATTACTTGTCAGGGCCCCATGTGCACCAATAGGCCTTGATTGCCATGGCCAGCCTCACCTGGGCCCTCCACCCACACCCACAGAGGACCATTCCTCCAGTATCCCCATTTAAGATTAAGCTTTGAGTCTATTTCTGTGCTGTTCCTGAATAGTTGTTCATATTTTCTTGTTCAAATGTTAGTTGTTACCTTGCCTTTCCTATCAGAAGCTGCTATACCTTGCAGTCCTACAAGGGACCTGACAGTGGCAGAAGTGGCAGCAGCCTACCTGCTTCTGGATCCTCCCCTAAAGGTGAGTGCAGGAATGGAAATGGGGAGGGAAGAGAAATTGAGGCAAAATTCTTCTGATCCATGAGAAGAGCAGAGCTACGTTGAAGCTCTGTTTTCGGCCTTGTGTATGCGGTTGTGTTTGCATCACTAAATCCCTACAGATGGAAATAACTTGGTGGCTTTTGGAGCATTTACAAACTAATGTCAGATTGTAATTTTGATCAATATTAAATGTTTCTAGAGAAATTCTAGGTGTTTATGATAGCCTTAAGTGGAAAAAAGTACCTTGCTTCCCAAGGTGTTGTCTGCGAACAGAGAATTTTAGATACGGCACTAGAGAGATGGTTGAAGGTTTTGGTTTGTTAAGTAAGATTAAAAAGTCTTGGTTTAGATTGTTTTGTGGCCGAACTTCATTCCCCTGAACTGATGTATTGTCTCATGGGAGACATCATTCTATTGCCTGTTTTAGGGCTAAGGCTCTTAAAGCCTGAGCCTGCTGGCCAGATTGTGTCTCCCATCTTTATTAGAAGCTGGTGTGTAAAGAACTTGGTGTTTCTGATAGCTGCTTAATAGTGAAACCTAGGGATTTGGTCCTGAGCTTATGAAAGAAATGAGAAAATTTAAATTAGATGCACTGGATATTCCACAGGGCTGTAAGAAAGCAGATGTTGTATATGAAGAAAGTCTTTATTTTCACTTCATGCCTAATTTTCAGTTCGATGTCCAAGCTATAACTGATATTTACTCAACTGTATTATTTGATTTTGCTGTTAGTATTAAAAGTATGCATACTAAATTAGGCATCTTTAAATAATTCAAACTCAATGTAAATACTTTTTTTTTTTTATGGTGCGCAGATAAAGCTTTATTTTTTTTTTTTTTAGGTTGAGCTTGAGGAAAGAAGGGGGGATAAGGAAAACACTGTGTGGGCTGCCAGCTAGCTGTACAGAAAGATGGCATGCTTTGATGTGGAGAACAGTGGGTATTGTTTATCTTGACTGCAACCAAGATTTTGACACTGTCCTCCATAAGGTCCTTGCAGATAGTTGATGAAATATGGGTTAGATAAATGTACAATGAGATGGACTTAAAACGAGCTGCACTGCCTGGGTCACAGTTGTGCTTGGTGGCACAAAGTCCCGCTGGAGACCAGTCATTAGGGGTGTATAACATGGCTGGGGCCAACACTAACATTTTAACAAATTACCTGTATGGTGAGATAGAGTGCACTCTGCAGATTTGCAGATGATATGCAACTAGAAAGAGAGACTGATCTTTAGCCAGTTGGTTTTAGAATGCACAACAGAGTAAAATAAGTTATGCTACTATGTTGAAAACACGCTCTTTCAGAGAGGATATTTTTTTTTTCTCCTAAGAATGTGCTTGTCATAAGAAGGCCGAATATGGATAATTTCTCCTCACTGTCAGCTACTCCCAGTTTGTGCTCCTTGTAATCCTTTAATAGTCTTGAACTGTAGCAGGAGCTCTTTGAAGAGCTGGTTTTCATACATGGATGTGTAAACACAGCAGCAAATGAGGTCTATCGTAAGACTTCATTATTGGGTCTGGATCTCAGTTTAGAAATTGGTTCTGTTCTTGCAGTGCAGACTTCTTCCACAGGAAGGTTGTCATTTGCTAGCAGTGTAGATTTGAAATAAATGCAGGTTTCAGCAGTGGGGATCTGTGAGATGAAACAAACTTCAAATGCAAAAGAAAAAAAAAAGCTGCTCTTATTTTGTATCACTGGCAAAGGCTGATTGGCTGAACAGTATATAGATATTTGCAGCTACTGTTTGTGCTAAATTGAGACTAAGCAATTTGTCTGCAAGAGATGTTTATTTTACGTCACTTAGGCTATTGTGCATACTTAAATACCTTCTGTGTATTTAGGAGGTTGCTCATTAGTTTGCTACTGTCCCCAGCAGAAATATAACAGGCTCAGTTTGTTGGGCATTATTATGAGTTGATTTCCTGCCCTGCATTGTTTTCAGCAAATCGCTCCTTATGCGGACATGGGCTTTAACTGCAGTCACAGCAAAAGTAAACATCTTGAATTAAGACAAACAAAGCTTGGTTGTTAGTAAGAGAACCAGTCAAGCAGGAAATGCCAAGCAAAACAGCATTCTTTGGGTGCCTGATATAGATATGATTCTCAAAGCCTGTTGGGCTCTGCTGGCTGGGGCTTCCCTGCACTCACTAAAGACACAAAGTGCAGGGTTAGTGATCCTGGCTGAGATGTAGAAGTTCTCATCAAATATAGAATAAAAATCTCTAAGTTTATGTTTATTTTACACAGATGCCACCTTTAGCATGCTCTACAGAGCAAGACGGTCCTCTGCACTTAAGATCCCTAAAGCTGGTCTGGACCTGCATGTTTGTAGTGGTGGCACGGCCTGGAGTCTGCGTACTCAAAAGCACCCTGCATGACCTCACCACCGCTTTGTAACTGTGTGCTAGTGGCTGAGGGGTTTCTTCATCACTTGAACCCATGATCAGCTATGGAATTTAGAGGGAATTGTCCCTGGTTACCAAGTTAGAACAAGAAAACCACATCATAAAGTTAATCTTCTTTTAAAACTTAAATTATTTGCCAGTTCCTTGTTTTTCTTCTTTGTTAGACAAAAGCTTGATGGTGGGGGCATTTGCTTTCTTTTTTGCTTTCTGATTTTTAAATTTCTGATTTTTATATAGTCATACTGTGCACACATACACTGCAGGAGTGTTTTCTGAAAGTGAAACCTGGGATCTTCATGCAGTACTCTCTAAGAAAATGTCAGCATTGTCAGAAAGCTAAGGGTTTTGTGACTCACCTTTCTCTACAAAATGGAAGAGGTACAAGTTAAAATGCTTTGAGCAGAGTGTAGATCTCCAGTACCACATCATTCTTGGGATATTTCTGGAAGTTTTGGAAATGGGAACTCCCAGCAGCCAAAATGTGAACTGTGAGCTGTGCGTGGAGACCTCATAGCAAGGGGGGCCTATAGGGATGCTGGGGAGGGACTCTTCATTAGGGACTGTAGTGAGAGGACAAGGGGTTACGGGTTCAAACTTAAACAGGGGAAGTTTAGATTGGATATGAGGAAGAAATTCTTTACTGTAAGGGTGGTGAGGCCCTGGAATGGGTTGGCCAGGGAAGTTGTGAATGCTCCATTGCTGGCGGCGTTCAAGGTGGGGTTGGACATAGCCTTGGGTGGCATGGTTTAGTGGGAGGTGTCCCTGCCCATGGCAGCACGGTTGGAACTAGATGACCTTAAGGTTCTTTCCAACCAAACTATTCTATGGTTCTATGAGTGTAGCCTTCCAGTTTGCTATGAAAAATTTGCTCTTTTCTTGTTAACCGTAAAACAGTTCTACGTGGGAGACAAAAAAGATTTGGATTATTTGCTTGCATTCTGATACATTAAAAAATTACATAAGACTTAAGAGCACATTCCCACCAAAATCAGTCATTGGAGAGATAAGGTAGGAGTGCTTCCAATTTTTATGGAACTATGAATTTGGATGTGTTCTGATCTGATCTGGCTTGGTCCAGGCCACTATTTTTATTAATAGTAGACTGTAAGATTGCTACTGATAGGCAGCATACCTTATTGCGAGAGGCATTGAAGGCAGTTGCAGTCTAGCTTTATATATGGAACAGAAAACATTTTGCAAAATTTCAGTTTGATAACTTGTTAACGACATTCTTGCTAATATGATTAAAGCTACTTCATCCTGCTGGTTGTCATATCGATGATGGTGATCTCTCCTTAAATTAGTTGAGTTATAATAAACAGAATGTAAATAGAGTCCTCATTCAATGGAAGCACAACCTGTACATTAACACTAATGCTTCAACTAAAGATGCTGTGTATGCTCTGTAGGCATAACCTTGAGGCTTACTAAAAGTAAGATCTATATATTTGCTCTGAATCTGGCCTCATAAAGTTTTGATAATGTCCGAAAGTCCAATCTGGTTAGACATTCTGGTGGCCTTTATTTACAGATGGGCACTAACGAGGCTTGGCAAAACTTGGGGGAAGTTGTTTTTTATTATACTTTGTTTTTAATTCCATAAGCTCCACTTTTTTCAGCAGTTAGCTATCAGTTGGCTAGACTGACCTAAAAACATTCCTGACCTGGATTCTGGAGTGCATTCTTGTTCTAGACCTTCATTTCCTCACCCTTGCCTTCCCTTACCACCTTCCCCTGGCCAAACACAGATGCATCTGTAGTGGAAGGCTTCGAATTTCACTTTAAGTTCCCAGGGCATAACTAGAAATCTTATTTATTCTTCTTTCTTACATTTTACATATATTTTAATGCCTGAAGTTTCAGATCAGCATATTTTTTCCTTTAATAAAGATTTAAGTTTACAGCCTTTAATCTCTTTTTATTTAAAACCACAAAGAAATGTACAACCTTTATGAATTCAAATTAAAAATTAAGTGTGATGGAAATGATTTACAGTCGCTGTAGCTTAGCAGGGAAAATATACAAGTCCTTTGCAGTATATCATGCTCCGTTCCTTTAATTTATAAGCAAGTTACAAAGTAACATATTAATCATATAAAGAAAATGTAGCTTCAGTTTGAAAGATTTGTTGTAGTTGAACTTCACACACCTGCAAATTATTTATTCTTAACAAAACATGTGCACCACACACTATTGCATCCACCAGGAAAAGGAATACATTTAGAAAAATCCTGCAGTAATTTTTTATATATATGTGTATATATATATTTTACCGTTCTTCAACCACTTTCATCTTGCTTGAGCTAGGCTTCCCATGCTCTTCCAGTCAGCTGTTCTGTCTTCTGTGGAAGTTAAAGGCTGGACAAAAACGAGAAGGATACAATTGCTACTTCAACCTTATGTCACAGATTCCTGTTAGAATGGAAAAAGCTACCTGTTACCCCACAGAGGGACAAATAAGGTCTGAATTATTAAAACATTTTTCAGACTGATGTAGAAGTGATCACTGTATTCACGTTTGATTCCTTCGTCAGTTAAGGTAGGCAAGAAGATTGGCAGGGTGAAAAGCTATGCTAAATAAATGACTCAGCAAACATAATCAAGCTTACTGTGCGTACATTTGATATCTGACTGATACTAGTAGGAAAGGGGTTTCATTATAGTGCAACATTTGCAAATGCCTGCTAATGAGATGATCGTTACTGCAGAAATGCAGCCTCCTTCTCTTTTAGGAATCGAATCTTGCGAACAAGTCTGGGAGACTTGCAGGCATGGAGTATTTAGAGCCTGATTTGCTTAAACTGCAGGCAGATCTAAAGGGATGGGGTAATCGGGCAGGTGACAGCCAGCACTTCAAGTCCGAAGGTAACGTGGGTATCTGTGATGTTAGGGTTTCTTTCTGCTCTCTAAGAACCTGCCTGGCTTGAGGCACCAGGGTATTGCTCTTTTTCAGAGCAAAATGATTTTGGAAAGAGATTGTGAAGGAGGAAGAAATCATGGTAGAAATTTTGCCTTTTACCTCCTTTCCCAACCAGAATGGGAGAGGTACTTGGAAGATGATAAACAGAGAAGGGAATAACAAGGAGTGAGAGGGCAGTGGCGAAACTCCCAGAGGGAATGATGAGTCTTGTTCTCACAAGTCAAAAGGCCTGCAACAATGAACCACTAGGGCTAAGCAGAAAGAAAAAGCATAAGGTACAGGAAGCCAAGTGCACCGCCTTTGGGCGTGTAAGTTTGTGTAGAATGTGTGTGAGGGAATTTCTTTTAACTCTTACATTCTGCAACACTGCAAGAGTGAAGTTTGCTGCATATATTCCCTTGTGCATCCAGAACTCTCTTTGCTTTACTGAAGTTTTAAAAACATGGTTGATTTTTTTGCATGCCAATTGACAGGAGGTGTGGCAGAAACCACCAGTTGCTCTTGCAGATTTTCATTAGACTTAGGTATTATCATTTCTGTGAGGACAGCTCACTGCACCTGTCTCTGCTGTGGCTTTTTCTGATTGCCTTAGAGGAAGGAGTAGCTGATAATATATAATGGAAGGGCTTAAAATTAGGTCTTTCTTGACTGAACTTAATGCAGGTCTGCTCTTTGTCCCCATCAAGTTTAAACATTCTTTTTTTTTTTCACACAAGCAATATGCCTGTGAGAGTAGAGGACTTGTGACTCTGGAGTCTTAAGGATTCAAACTGCCAGCTGAAGACCAAGGCAAACTGAATGGCTTCCTCTGTCCCCTGTTGCTGTGTTTATTCCCATAGACCTTGGTGCAAAACTAATATGTTAAATGGGGTAGAGTACTGAGGAACTAAACTAAACAACAGCTGGATGAGATTCATAAATAAAGCAAAAGTAGCACTAGCTTGATTTCAGTGGAAAAGTCATTGCCTAATACAGTGAGTTTTAGAAAAATGGGATGTGTTAACTTTGGCACAGCACAGTATTAACATGGTCATGCCAATATCTGATCTGGCTTGGTCAGAGGTAGCTCCCTGTTTCCATTAGTCTACATGGGTAGTGAATATGGAGAGGCTTGCTACATGCAGCAGCACCTGTGTGGTGTGCTCTTCCAGGGCCTCATGCGCCTTGGCTCCGGTTTACACTTTGCAGTTCAACCTCACCCTGCTATATAGGATTATGCCTTGAAAGCATGACCTGGGTCTGAAGTAGCAGCTGGCTGAAGGCCAGCAGCTCATGCCAAGTCTAAGAGGTTTCTCTGCGAGAATGGGGAAGCAGGAAGAGAGAATGAAAAGGAAGGAGGAGAGCACAAAAAGACTGGGTGCATTTGCACAACCTAATTGAGGGATTCAGAGACCTGAAGTCTGAATGCTTAATCTGAGAGACAGTATATATTAAAACAACACCAAAACCCAAACCACCACCACCACCACCAGAAAACCCACAGCCCCTCAATGTTTTGGAGTAAGTAGTGCCTGAATATAAGCAGTTGACGATGTTTTTACCTCTTCTGCCCTACTGTGTAACATCACTCACCAAGTCCACTAACACAGAAACATTTTGATCCAGAGCAATACATTCAGTATCTGGAGATGTTTGCAAATCCAGTGGTTTCTTTCTCAAGGAAAACAAAATGAAATTGTGAAATCCTCCACAAAAGGAACTTCTATCCTCCACATAAAAGGAGGATAAAAGGCCTAAGATATAGGTGATAACTTTGTTGTAGTGGGAGATTCAAAACTCTATTATTAAAGCAGTTTATTTATTAGCAAGCTCTTGTAATGAACCCAGCATAACAGATGTGGGCAAAACTCTACTCCAGCAGGTACAAACTGAAATAATAATGATGGGAGGCAAATAGCTTGACATTCAAATTACTGGCTAGACCTGCTATTAGTACTGTTTTAGCTCAGTCTCTAAATGGAACAAAGCAGGTTTGAACTTTTTCTTCAACTTTACTCGAGGAAAGTTAGAGATCCCTTAATTAAATGGCTGATAAAACTAACACTGATTTCGTTCAAATTCCTTGGTGCTGAAACCACATTTTGGGGAAATTGTGACCTTTAAAGTATAACAAAAAAATCCCAAAAAACAAAAACGTGAAAGTATCCTTCATTCATGAGAAAGCTTCATTTTGGACATTACTTTTTCAGTCCTTCCAGACCCTCTCCTTTACAGGTGCATGTGTAGGTTACAGATGCCTGCTGATGCTAATTCTCATACAGCTGCCCTGTCACTGGGTAGTGTGCTGTGTGGTGTTTCTGATGATGGCTATTTGCAGCTACAGTTTCACTTCAGATTAATTCCATTGCTCTTGTTAGGGTACAGAGGGGATTTTGTCAATAAGTTGTGCTGCCGTCTCCTTTACAGCACTTGTCTTAATGAAGAATATTGCTTGCTGAGTTTGTTTAATTTGTTGAGGCGTTGTTAATTGGCATACAAAGCACTGCAAGTTAGCATATATTTGTAGTTTTTTCTGTTAGCGCTCTTTCCACAGTAGCAATTCAGATCCCTCCTAAAGACCTCCTGAAATGATGACAGAACAGTTCGCCTATTCACTTTCTGTTTTCTTTTTTTTTGTGTGGTGCTAAAATCCAGTTGTGTATGGCTCTGTCTTATTTTTCATCTGCTGTATGATGTTTTAGGCTTTCTTTTATCCTACTAACAGCTATCTAAATTTGGGAACAGGCTTGAACGTTGTCTTTTTTTAAAAAAATATATGAATTATTGTGCGTCTTGAATATGGAGAATCTGGACAAACGGGTATATCCCCCCCTCCCTTCTTCCTCTGTGCTCTTGAACTTCAGATCCTTCTTCATAACATTTCTATTTTGTGTTGGTGCTACGATGGCTGGCTAAGCAAGTCGAAAGGTATTTGTTGCTGCTCCCTTACAATACTGTATGATATGAGTATATATTTGAAAAGCTAGCAGTAGAACTACCTCAGAGAACAAACTTTGAATAAGGCCAGATTCTGACTCATTTTCTAATGTTGAAAACATTTTACTCTTTGCACTTCAATAGGGCTTCTTCCTTGAGCAAGCATTACTCATGGTGATTAAAGGCTCAGTTTTCTTGCCCTGCGTTATGTAATTAAATTATGCAAATAATCCAGTTATCCAAGACAACGCAGGTTGTAAATGGAATAGTCAATTGTACATTTCACAACTTGAGTATCTTCAGAAAACCTATCTTATTTGCTGAAGAAATAAACGGAACAATTTGAAATAAAGAATATGTTTTATACTCTAACATTTGTTTGTGAACAGAAATGGACAATTGGTTCTGAGTAAATTATTTGTCCGTTTCAAGGATGGCTGTTCATCCCTCCTGCAGTCATGTTTCTTCTTGTAGATTGCAGGCTTTACTGAAGGGGTTATCAGCAATCTGCTGCAGAGACCTTCCCAGTCAGTAAAGCCTTGCTCTTTACTGGTCCTTTTCCACAGACAGATGATTCAAGCCTCCTTCCCTTCCCAGCAGGAGAGTTTAGTTAAATACTTCTCTGCAGCACCTTGCAACATTTATGAGAACTGTTTACATAATTCTAAAGGATTGCTGTTCTTTGCTCCATGGCAGTTAGATGTGCCTGCTGAGAACTGGGTATCTTGTCCATTAACTGGCTCCTCCCAGAATCTCCCTAATGAGCCAGGATTTAAAAAAAAATATTACTGAATCAGTTCTTGCTTCTTGCAATGCTGTCTGCAAACAAATGAATGTCTGATGTCAGTTCAGTAACCTGAAAGATACAGGTTTTTTGGTCATCTTGCGTTGTTACTAGGGGTGGGAAATGGAAAGCCTGGAAAGCTTTGAAATAATTCAGAAAGTGCATGGAAGTTGATAGATTCTATTGACTTTACTGAGATTTGGATCAGGCTTGTCAATGTGAATCAAGAATTTATGGGAGTCTAAGCAGCAGTATGCAGGAATTTAGTGTAGAACCTCTTTGGATTGCTAAGTTAATTAACTGGGCAGAACGTTGTCTTGAATGATGCTGCTGAGTAGGACAGAAATTTCTATAAATTGTAAAATGGAATAATATTATCTGCTGAATTATCCAAACAACCAATGCAAACTGATCTCGCATATAAAACATCAGTAGCAAAACGGAAGTATGACACAGTTCTCATATATCCCTTTTGGAAGGGGTATTGAAAGGTACAGCTCCATTTTCTTAATTTCTTAGATAACTTTCCTCTTCCATTCCTGAGTCCTCTACCCTGCCACCCCGAGAGCTGCAGGGAGGTGGGGTATGGTGGCTGTGATCACCATAAGGCTCCTCTTTTCTGCTTTTTCCAACTTGTGTTTTTCCCCTTCTCCAGTGTGAGGCCTTCTCATGGGCTGCAGTCCTTTCAGGATAAGTCTTCTTCTGCATGGCCTCTGCCATGGGCTGCAGGAGATTCTCTGCTGGAGCCTTCTTTCCCTCCTTCTTCACCTGAGTGTAAGGGGGGCTGTTTTTCACACTTTCTTCCTCACTCCTCACTGCTGGGCAGTGTATGGCCCTGTCTTAAGTACGTTTTCCCAGAGGTGCCACTGGCTCCTCTGATGGGCTTAGCAACAGGCCTGTGTTGTAGCGGGCTGTGTCTGGCTTGGGATGATCCTGGCCTCTCCTCACAGAGGCTGCTCCTGCAGCCTCTCCTGCTAGATCCTTGACACCTACATAAAATGTAATTTAGGAATGTGGAGGGAGGTGGGTAAGTATTAGGGTGGAGATTGGTTTTTTACAGTGGATTAAAAGATTAAACAATTAAATTTAAATTAATTGAGGACCGAGAAAAATCTGCAACTGACAAAAAAAAAAAGTAGAACTTTAACCCAAACCAATATTGTCTTCCATTCCCTGGAGAAGGAGGGTCTCCTTTTACAGTGACATTAAAAATTCATTCCCTTAAGTGAGGTGTGTCACCTTGATGTTTTAACTTGATTCATTAAAATAATGGCTCATTAGTTATTCCCTTGTGCGGTATAGGATTTGCACGTTAAAGGCATATTCATTTCATGTGCTTACTACAGTCAGGGGATAAATTTCTAGCCATCCTGTTTGAAAGAAAAAAGTGTGGGTTTTTTTTGTTTTGTTTGGTTTGGTTGGTTTATTTTTTTAAAAGGTAGAAATTCTAGTTGCCTGTCCCTCCTTCCCTCCATAAATCTTTTCTAATCTGCTCAGTTCCCTAATATTTCATCTTAGAAGCCCAAGCTTCACAGATCCCATTGAGGTAGTGCTAATCTCTTTCCAGGCATGTTTAATATGTATTCTCTTTTGTGTCTTGTGTAGTGTAATAAGGCTTTTCCCTTTTTTTCATTAGTCTTGCCATGAAAGTTATCATGTCTGAGTTGAGAAAATACCTCAGATTCTGGGCAAAGAGGAGTTCTGCTGTTGTCTGAATGAGAACACACCTCCTGGGGAGCGGAGATTTGCAACTACCTTGTGCCAGCCTGCTTGCAGAAAGACACTCCAGCCAATTCCAAACATAAGCCTCTTCCCTAAATGAATAGATCCTCCCATTCTCAAATAATACATTTTCAGCCAAAAGCCCTGTGGTATAATTCAGAGAGAAAAGGGGTTGTTTTACCATTACGCGTACTGTGAGAAAGCATGGATCAAAACAGAGGAGAGCACATGTGAGGGGAGAAGTCTCTTTCCTCAAGTGTAGCGAGCCCTCTGTTGAACCAGGGAGGAAAGGGCAATGCCATGCAGCCTTCCTGCTTCCCCTGTCCTCTCCTCTGCTCAGGCACATCTCTGCAGGATCTTGGTAAAGTTCACTGATGCACTGGAAGGACCAAATCTAGAGATTTTGAGGCATAGCGTTAGGTTCTTGAACCTTGCTGGGTGAACATAAATTCAACATGAGGGGAGGAAATCCCAGCTAGAGATGGCTATGAAGAAATGTATGAAAATACATTTGTTTGAAGAACTAAATGGAGCAGTCTGGGAAAGATATTTGATCCTTTTATGTAACATTTAGGATCATTCTGGACCCTGGCTGGTGAGCTGCTTCTGTATTCTTGGAATTTGAGGGCAGAGCTGTTGCTCATTTAGAAGTAAATGCTAGGACTGCATGGAAGGAATGTCATCCCTAACTAAAATCAAAGTCTAATCCTTTGGTTTCACTGGTGACTCAGATTACAATAATGTAATACGGGCAGCCTTTCCTAACTCTTCCCCCCACGCTTTTTTTCTTACTGCATTACAAATGGCTTGTAAAAGAAATGTAACAAAATGCTGATTCTGCTTAAAATGCAATTAAATATGTCCACATTCCATCTCTTGTCTTGCTCTGATTTTCTTGTGCAAGAGATAGCACTTTTCTTCTTACCTTCTCAGCCTCTGTTCATCAGCATCTTTTGTGCTTCTAGGATGCTTGTACTGTAAGCCAGTTTTTCAAAACCCCAGCAAGAAACTCCCATACAATTAAGCTGCATACACATATAGCTAATGTCAATAAAGCTGGAAAGATATGCTAGCAAAGACCCAGTCAATTTATTAAACATCCTGCTTAGATGTTTTATTTGCAATCAAAGCCTGTTGTATAAAGCAGTCCCTCTTCCCTTGATATTTTTTTATCTGTTTACAAATTACCGCCTTTCTCTTTGTATGCCTTATGAAATACTGAATTCATTTGTGCGTGTTCTTTGAATACAATCTTTCTGCTTCGTTTTAAAAAATGTTTTTAGACAACGAATTGAAAGTACATGCAAAAAATAAAAAGCCTATGGATTCAGCCCTTTTAGAATCATAGAATCATAGAATAGTTAGTGTTGGAAAGGACCTTAAGATCATCTAGTTCCAACCCCCTGCCATGGGCAGGGACACCTCCCACTAAACCATGCCATCCAAGGCTCTGTCCAAACCGGCCTTGAGCACTACCAGCGATGGAGCATTCACAACTTCCCTCGGCAACCCATTCCAGTGCCTTACCACCCTTACAGTAAAGAATTTCTTCCTCATATCCAATCTAAACTTCCCCTGTTTACTTTTGAACCCATTACCCCTTGTCCTCTCACTACAGCCCCTAAAGAAGAGTCCCTCCCCAGCATCCCTATGCTTCAGATACTGGAAGGCTGCTACGAGGTCTCCACGCAGCCTTCTCTTCTGCAGGCTGAACAACCCCAACTTTCTCAGCCTGTCCTCATACGGGAGGTGCTTCAGTCCCCTGATTGTCCTCGTGGTCCTCCCGTGGACTTGTTCCAACCGATCCACACAGCTTGGTGTCATCGGCAAAATTGCTGAGGGTGCATTGAATCCCACTGTCCATGTCACCGACAAAGATGTTGAACAAGACCGCTCCCAACACCGATCCCTGAAGGACACCACTCGTTACTGGTCTCCAGCTGGACATTGAGCCATTGAGCACAACTCTTTGCATGCGGCCATCCAGCCAGTTCTTTATCCAAAAGAAGTTGTATCACAAATTTAACCAAATTAAAGGTGTTACTGAACACTGTCTTTTTTTAACAAGAGACTTGGAAACATGACTTACAGAAACCTGTATGTTTTCCTTACTATCTTACATTTCATTTTACCCTTTTTCCCTTATAAATATAGACAGGAGGAAATGTGCACAGCTCTTTCTATGATTTTCAAAATATGGCTGTTTGGGGACAGATGAAAAGTACAGGCTATTCTAACAGAAAAAGAGAGGAAGCCAGCTTACTAGATACTGAGATAGAAGCCCAGCAACTCATTCACATATTTGTTACAAAAAGGCTACTTTTGACTAGTGATATAGGCAAATCAAGCCTCTTTCAGACCTCCCAAAATATTTTGTGTGACTTTCCAACTTTATGCTCCACAGCTTCTAAATTTGCCCTCGAATAATATTATGGGAACACTAGGAAGGAGACTTTTAATCAGATATGTACATCTCCTTGTGTTTGTCAAGGAAAACCTGGGATGGATGTGCAGCTTCTATCTGATTGCGTCTGCATCTGTGAGCAGGTTCCAAGAAACTTTATCTGGCACAGGAGAATAGTAAAGGCTTCCCTTCTTGTACCAGATCTGGTCCAGAGATACTAAATTCCTCCATGATAATGAGGTGTCCAGAATAGTAATAAGAGGCCAGAAGCGTGCTTTTGGTTTAAACTGTGCTGGAATGTCTGCTGACTGTGGCTGACTGCAGATTTGCACTGGTGTACCTGAGGAAACTTGGCCCAGAGTGAACAGTGAAACCTTATCGGGTGCCAGATCTCCTGGGCTATACGTGAGAGGTATAGGATTACTGCATGTATAGCACAGCTGTGACAGGCAGAGTAAGAGAAGACTGCTTGACAGATAAATAAAGCTATTTCTCTTCATAGTAAGTATCGTAGTTCCTGCTTATAAGGTGTTTTCCTGGGTTTTAATGCTGGTGGGAAGAAATAGTTCGGTCTTCTCTTCTGCCACATTTTGCATGCAAAATACTTAGAAAACAACACTTCTGTGCAGGTGCAGTTAATATGGGTACTGAGTAGTACACAAATAACTACCTGTCTGGCAAAGTGGATGGAGAAATACTTCACATTCAGGTCTCTGATAGGTGGAGAGTGGAGCTGTGGAAATTCCCTGGGCTGTGTCATTCTAAGTTTTGCAGATGTTCTCCCTATGGCATTTTCCTCCCATCTCCGGTTTAGCCACAGCATGAAAATGTTTTGACCAACACTGCAGACTAAGGAAAGGTCATACACGTACCTTCCCGTGACATGTTTTTCTAACCTCTCTACCTGCTGCGGGTAGTCTGCAACCTCCTGCGCTGACAAGTCTGTGATGGCTAAGGCTATGATTAATGGGATTTCATTAACACTTGTGCAACTATCCCTGAGAACACTCAGAGGTGCTCCGGCCTCCTCCTTACACTGTGAACCTTGTAATGGCAATACGTACAGGCAGGTATGTTAGAGATTTTCTATCCAAAACTTTTCCCCCAGGCAATATGGGTAAATAGTTATTTGTATTAGAAAGGGTAATGCATAATAATTATGGCTATATTATACTAACAAGAAGGAAGAGTAAAACATGCTGTTATTGACATCCTAGTATTCCACCTTTGGGGAGAGATGCATGGCAGTGTTTTAGGATTAGCTGAGAATCCTTCCTGCCCTGAGCATGGTTGAGAAGTAAGAGAGGGAGAAGTATGCAGACTGGACGCCCAAGAGCTATTTCTTCCTCAGTGGGAGAAGACAGTTTTGTCTGCAAAGGAAATAGAAGGATTGAGAGCAATTTTTAAGGCAGATATACAGTGCTGGAAGCACATGGAAACATGTATCTTCACTGTGCCCCTCGTCTGAGCTAGCAGATGGGAGTAGTCCAAAAATTCCCTAGTTGTGTTAGCTGTGCCCAAGTGAATAACATTCTCCCCCTCTTTCTTCTCTGGTTTGCTCCAATGCATATTTTACACTGTGTCATGAGGCAAATATCTAGTCTTGGGTTTTCCTTGATATAGTTATGATCAAACTGCTACTGCTATATTTGCCTGGTGTAGTATCTCTCTCAGTGTAGAATACATATTTAAAGGGATTACTAGTGGTAGAGTGTATTCAACAACTGAAATAAGTTGGGGGTGTATTGGGGAAGGATTTACTGGTGCTTGTGATCTCCTTGTTACTTTTTTTT
Source organism: Amazona ochrocephala (assembly GCA_039720435.1). Lineage (NCBI taxonomy): Eukaryota > Metazoa > Chordata > Aves > Psittaciformes > Psittacidae > Amazona > Amazona ochrocephala. Next base: position 28,448,626 of record CM077884.1, on the reverse strand, counting down.
AATCATCCACTACTGACAGCCTGACACAGATCAGCCTTTCTTATGCTCCAGTTTGTTATATGCAGATCATGCTGCCAGCTCTTTTTCTTTAGATAAAGTTTATTTGAAATGACTGGGTTTTATTTTAATTTTGGACTCTTGTACTGTGATAACATGATATGTGAATACACATAAATATCTTGTGCCATGTTGCCGTAAGCAGAAGCTGTGACAGGGCAAGGTATCAATGACAATGGGAGATATAGAAGGCTAACATACGTTATTCACCTAAAACTTCTAGAAATGGAAGAGCTCCTGTAGACTGTCATGGTTTTTGCAGGACAGCATGCATTTCCATTATTCAGAGGTATTTATGCCTATTAAGGAATAAAGATAGGTAAGGTAAAATAAACTGCTATCGCAATTCTTGTATCCCGAGATTTTGGAAGAAACAGTAACATGTGGTCTGCTTATGGTGAGAACACTGGACAGAAGAGTCAAAAATTGCTCATGGATCTGACAGCAGTAATGCATATAGCATATATGCATATATAGCATAAAGTCAGCTGAAGGGTTCAAGCAGTTTGCCAGAGTAGAGACTGCAAAATGCAGCTTTGTACCTGTCTCCTGGGAGAGGAGAAAGATTAACATCACAGGGGCTGTAGATCCTAGATTGATGAGCCATATGTGTTTCTGGTAGGTATGCACTGATCAGAAACTGTTTAATATAAAAGGAAGCTATGTAGCTGGTTTAAATACAATTTCCAATTTCTTATGTGTAGGTATAGGAACAAAGGTCCAAATACCTGTTAGGTGTAATTGTTTGTTTAGAAGGTGCAAGAATCTATGACAGAGTAAGTGGTCAGGAGGCAGATGAGGGACTGTGTCAGAGGGAGCTTAGGGTTCATCTCTCACAAGATTTCTAAGTTACGTTCTCAAATTCTTAAAGTAGTGAAAAATGCTTTTTGAGCCCTTTACTCTTAATCAACCAAGTAATCTTTTTAACACATTTTTCTTAGTGTTTTTATGTTTTGTTTGTGAGTTTTGGGTTTTCTTGTTTTTTGTTTTTGTTTTTTTTTTAGGTATCTTAGCACTGGGAGGAGCTTTATATTACTACTGCCTGCTGCAGTCTAATTGATATTCGTGAGATAGGGATAAAGGCTTGAAAACGAAAGCGACAAAAAGGGCAAGACAAATCCTTAATTCTTTCAGCTTTTTGTCAGGGGACTTAAAACATTAAATATAACATTAAAAATTCTCTAGAAAAGATAAATGCGGTGATGAAAGTACCTTCTTTTTTTTTTCCTAAAGGTTTTTCTGACATAAACCAATAATGCAATGACATTTTATTAAGACTAAGGCAATAATTTCAATCAAATCTTCCAGTCCCATCAAGCACTGCCACAGTCAGTGAGGATGGAAGAAATCTTATTGATTCATCGTGCATATCCAAGTGTAGCAGAGGGTCAATTGTTTCCTCCCTACCTGACTCATCCTGTAGATTAGGATGACCTCCACCTTTTTTATGGTAGGAAAGATCACGTGGATGACAAAAAAGCTTAAAACTAGCAGACAGAAAGAGCTGATTTCTGTCTCTGGACCTCAAACCTTCAGTAATAGGTGTCTTAACTCAGAAACATTGAATCCTGGGCTTTCAAGTTGCTAGAAAATAATTCACCAGAAAGTGCTTTAGAGGTGCACTTGTGCGCTCCGGTGTTTAAAACTAGATTTAGTTGAACAGCTCTGAAGAATAATGAGAAGAGCAGAAGAAAATGAGGTTTGGGGGGGTAAATGGGTGTATTTTTTTAATAGAAAATGCATTTTTCTTGACAAAAACTATTGTTCAAATGCTTTCTTCAAAACTCTTCTTTCACTTCTCTGGGGTGAAATTTGTGAGTGTGCTCATGCACTCAGTCACTATAACCCCATTCGGAACAGTGGTCTGATAAGAAATAGCTGCTTATGTGGTGATTATGAAGTCACCCAAGAGATGGTTAAGAGAATAATTCCATGAACTTGGGCACTAGCCTGTCGATGTGTTGCTCTCCCTTCACTCCCTGGGAGCCACTGTGCTTTAGCAGAAGTAATCAATTTCCAAGAAGTCTGACAGCATCCTGGCCTATACCAGTAGTAATGTGGCCAGCAGGACCAGGGCAGTGATCGTCCTCCTGTGCTGGACACTGTTGAAACTGCACCTTGAAGACTGTGTTCAGTTCTGGGCCCCTCACTACAAGAAAGACATTGAGGTGTTGAAGGGGTCCAGAAAAAGGCAACAAAGCTGTTGAATTGTCTGGAGAGTAAGTCTTATGAGGAACAGCTGAGGGAATTTGGATTGTTTATAGTCTGGAGAAGGGAAGGCTCAGGGAGGACCTTATCACTCTCTACAACTACCTGAAAGGAGGTTGTAGTGAGGTAGGAGTAGATCTCTTCTCCCAAATAACAAGTGATAGGAAAAGAGGTAACGGCCTCAAGCTGTGCCAGGGGTGATTTAGATTGGAAATTGGGAAAAATTTCTTCACAGAGAGGGTAATCAGGTATTGGAACAGACTTCCCAGGGCAGTGATGGAATTGCCATCCCTGGATGTGTTCAAAAACCATGGTGATGAGACTCTTAATGGTATAGTTTAGTGGTGGTATTGGCAGTCCTGGAGTAATGGTTAGCCTTGATGACCTTAAAGGTCTTTTCCAATCTGGATGACTCTATTCCTCCTTAATCCCAAGGGTAAAATACTCATCTTAGTTTTCAGGTATTTATATTCTAATCCTTCTTCTGCCAGAACTCAAATCAGTAGCTTTACAGCACCTCACAGCTGAATGGCTTATCTTCTTTTCTGGTTTAAGTATTTCATTATTTGATGGGAGGAAGGGAAAAGTTTTAGTATCATTTTCAGTTTGTCCTGATGTGAAAGGAAAGTTGTCATGATCATTGTATATTCTATGCCATTCTTATGAATATTTTAATGAAGTTGTCCTCATTTTCCTCCTGATGGTAATATCCCTGATATTTTTTTTTTCAGTCTTCAGAACAGCTTGTTTCATTTAGGCTATAGTCGTTTATCTTATGATGCTTTTAGCTGACCATTTTAAGAAAGCCTGGATCTCATGCAAGATTATTAGCTAACAGTCTTTACATGTCCACTTGTTTTTCCAGATGAGTCACTATTTTGTCTTGTAGAGTTCTATGTTACTTCAGTATTTCCTGTCCCAGAGAAATAAAGAGGAATTTTCACACAGGTTGTTGTGTCATAGGAATGGCTGGGGCTTGCCATCGAAACTCAAATTTATTTAGAAGTGCTTATAGGCCCTGCCCTGAGGAGCTCTCATTTCTTATGAGATAAGCAAATACAAATAAAAAGCAAATGCAGTGATCACACTGGTCAGTACAGTAGACTTTGACCTGGGGATTAGAGTTATGACACAAAATACATGATGCATGCTCAGACATACTACACAAAGGTAAACCTTAATCTTTAGATGAATCACACAGGGTAAAGCTAGGAATCATTCTAAAACTAACTGTTTGGGAGTTTTGCTAAAATACAGTGGCATTTAGATCCTTACAAAGAATTTATGGTGGTTATCATCTCCTTTGTTTTTTTTAATACATTGCCTCAGTTGTATGTCTAGGATTGCAGTGTTATGATTTCATACTGAAATTAGAGATTGGCCTAAGATTCAAAGGGTAGGGGTGTACAAATCAAAATGGTGGGGTTGTAGCTTGCTGGTTGGAGCCACATATAATGCCCTGTTCGTGCTTTGGCTGCAAAATTGAAGAGTTTAAACTGAGCTTAATTTATTTCACTTGTGCTTATATGAAAAACAAACAAAAAAAAAGGGATGTGGGGTGGGGAAGGCCAAAACTACGTAGCCATGGATGCAAGTGGAAATGAATGTGAAAAGTTGTTCTGGTTCACATTGATTGGCATTCACTGCATTAACCTGCATTTTCACTTGACTCTGCAAATGATTCTAAACACCTGAATATATAGAACAAAATCTACAGCCAACATTAATAAATTGCAATGCGAGGTTCTTAAGGTCCTTGGTAACTGTAAATCAGTAGAGCTGCAGAAATCAACTGAGTTGTGCTAATTTACACAAGCTAAGCGTCTGACCTTTAGTATTCATTACCATCATTAACATTTCTTAAATGACGGCGACTGGAATTTGAGAACAGCACCAAAAATAAGATAAAAAAACACCTTTGCACCTCCCCTAGGTGAAATACAAAATAATTTGATAGGTAATTAAAATTTTTGTAAAAATTGTGACTACATAGTTTGTTCTCTGTAGAGAATTAGAATAAAATCTACTGATGTCAAACAATATTTTCCAACATATGCCAAAAGGACTCCTTGTTAGCGGTAAAAACAGGAATTTGGAATGGTTTCCACAGTTGTGTCATAAAAAAGTCTTATGGTATAGCTCTTTTTATTTTCCTCTCCTTTAGACTGCATTCGAACACAAACAATTTGTGAGCCAGAAGAGCTTGGATACCTAAGGAATTCTAATATGCATATTCCCACTTTGAGTCAGGTACTGCTTTTTACATTTTATAAGAAACTTCAAAGCACTCGTTGGTTTCCCTCAAGCCAAAAGTTTGGGGGGCTACATACCATTTATTTATCTGCCTTCTTAAACCAAGTCTCCAGACTTGATATATGAACATACACTTCCAATTAAATTTATGCAGACTCATATAAATGTACAGCAGGCTGATACTGTTGCAGTTAAATTTAGGTTACTTTATTTTGGCGTTGCTCTGATTCAGGTTTCAGAAAATGATGAGGTAATGACAGCAGCCTGTTCACCAAACTTACAGCAGCAGTCTCTAATTGTCAAACTCCAAGACAAACCGTAACATACTCTGAACCAATTTCACTCTTCCTTAAGTCTGCCTACGTAGAAAAGGGTTTCTAGAAGTGGACAAATTGAAATGCAGGCTACTGGCAGCCTTCTGAATCACTGTGAAACAGCTGTTCGATTTAAAATCTGTTTAGATATTAAACTTTTTTTTTTTTTTTTTCTTAGGGGGCTTGTTTTGAAGAAAGATAGAAACACTTCTCAAAGCTTTGTATGTTAGTTATCTGTTTTGTGCAACTTCTGTCTGGCAGGTGGAGCATAAGTTAATCACATCTATCCTCATTTGAAACTGTGAGCATTACTGTAGTCATAATACTGTGTACCTTCTTAGACATTTATTGCCCTGCTTGGAACTGGCTTATGGAATATTTAAGGTAGTAGTAGAAATGTGCTAAGCAAGCTGCCTTGATGGGGTAGATGACTTTGTTATGACTGGATGTCTTTAGTGCACAGTAATGTTTTCAAGGCGAGAAATCATTGTCCTGAAACAAGTATTTTCTTGTTATTTTGGCAAATGATCCAGGCTTACCAGACCACTAATGAAAACCACAGTTCATTTATTTGAAAACTCTTTTGTTAGTTATGGAAATAGTTCCACAGATCAGGTACAGCTCTGTACATACAGAATTTGCAAAATGTTTATCAGTCCTTTGAAGTAAAATGCAATTTTTTTTGACAGGAAATAGTTATGTTTTGCTCAATTAACTTCACAATTTTTTAAGAATCAGTCTTCCTTGCTCTTATTTATTCCTTTGGATTTGGTGGTTTGATATTTCTAAGTAATAGAACATAATGTCCTTGTTTCTATTTCTCAGTAAGCAGTGAAATAATAACAACAATGATGATGAGAATGTAAAATGTTGTATGTCTAATGCCTACTAATGAATTGGATATAGAGTGTGCAGGATTCCTATCTTGCCCATGACAATGCACCATTTGATGAGGAATCCCCTGGAAATGTCCAGAAATGCAAGGAAGGAACTGCTATGTGGTGTGATTAGTGTGGAAGGTTTTGACCTGTAAAATATAGCAGCTGTTAAAAATTTTTTTAGCCTGTGTTTTAGACTATGGCAAAATTTTGGAAGTAAAAGCTGTTTTTTATTACCATTAAAGCGATATGGGGGGATCTTAAGAGCTAGACTGAAATTGTCATTTTTTTAGTAGCTCTTGAATCCACCCTCGGGTGTGAAATACACCTTCTAAACAGATGGCCAGAGATACTTTTCTGTATTCCCTGATTCATCCTGGGAACCTGTTATTGAGAATGAAAGCAGTGAGAAATCACAGCCAGAAATGAAGAGGCAGTCTCAGAAGCAGCTTGTCCTTGTGTGTAATAAGGCCATTGATGTGATGAGGATTCAGCAGCAGTGCACAACAATCATTCCAGCTACTTCATGTGTTCTTGCAGCAGACTGAGGCATAAGGCACTCAATTCACAGGACAATAATTTTTATGATGTTTTGGGATTTCCTGCTCAAAGTCTAGTTAGTTGTTAGGTGATCTGCTCACCTTTATGACACCAGTGTGGCATGATGGGTACAGAAGGGAGACATAGCCCAGAAGTTCCACAGGAATTGCAGTATTCAGAGATGCCAGATGCTTACTGCAATAGGAGATGAAGGCATGCGCATAGCACCTGCAGCCTGCTTCCTGTGCATCTGGTTGGTCCTGTTAAGCAATGAATCCATGTGTCAAATGAGAACTTCTGCATACTAAGTCAGCCCCTGTCCCCTGTGTCCTTGAGTTCTAATGAATGCTTACATTGTGCAATGTTGCGAGCTGGGTCTGGAAAGTCAACTGAGTCCAAATAGGAGGAAAGAAAAAAAAAAAAACAAACAAAAAACAAAACAACAAAAGTTCCTTAGCTGCAACTCGTCTGAACTGATCCCTCTTAATCCTTCTCTGTGGCAGAGGTGTTACACTTGTCTCTGTGCTCCTTTACATCCCCTGAATTCTGCTAGACCCTGTGTTCAGCTGCTTATCAAATGCACTCTGCCCATGCTATAAAACCAGTCTTTCTACCTATGCGTTCTTGGTGTGGCAAAACTCAGTGCAGGGCACAGAGGAGCCTTGAGCATGCTCTGGTTTAACTTCTTCATTCACCCTTTTGGTGGCTCAGGGCCTAGTGTTTGTCTCTGGTACAAGCTGAGGAGTGGGCACAATTTGTTTATGTCTAGCACAAGGGAGAGAGTAAGGCTGCGCAAATGGTTTTTCCCCTGTCATATCTGCATTTCACGCCCTGTCCCAGGGATCCCCCATGTCCCAGAGATCCCCCATGTCCCAGAGACATCACATCTGGCACTTCGCTGGCAAACAGAAGATCAGTAGGGACTAAAACTAGAGATGGTGGCTGATTGGCGACTGTAGTCCCTCTTTGATAAAAGACTTGCAAGGGCAGCTCTGGTGATGTGTAGAATTACAGCTGTTCTCTGGACTCTGTGTACTGACTTCTCGCAATTAGTCAGTTGCTTTTTCTGAATGCGCCTTCAAAGAATGAATCCCAGGCTGCAGCAATTAACACCTCCAAGAGGTCTTTGTTGCATGCTGTTTTAAATATCAGTACTTCCTCATGAGTATATTAATTTTGATTTCACAAAAATCACAGCTGCACATCCAGAAACAAGTTAAGAGGGGCCACACTGTGGCAGGTTTGTGGGCTGTTGTTTTTTTTGTCTGAATGATCAGAAGGAGAAGCAAATCTAATGCTAATGCCTTTGTGTAACATACACAAGGAAACATTCGTAAACTGCCTGGAGTTGGATTTTGCCTTGTGGTTATAACTAGCATGTCTAAAGATCATATTTAGGCATTTTTCCATATATTGAAATATTATTTCATGGCTCCTTTATTTCTCCCTATTTTAACCCGTGACATAATCGAGTACAGGGTGTGCCAAAGATTTAAATCAACAGTCCAAAACAAATAATAAGGCTATCTGGTCAGATTCTATCACCAGTTGTGTCAGATTTGTACAACCTGATTAAATCAGGGCATACTCAACACATTTAAATATCACATGGCCTGGCAGAGGAAGAGGTACCGGAAGGTCACAATTCATTTCCAGCAAATGAAAATGCTCAGACCCATGAATAAAAGATAGACTTCATTAGCAGAGAGATTCAGCTAGTCAACCCAATGCTACATAGCCAGCATCAAAAGAAATTCCTGGGAATGAGTTAATGAATTTACTTTACCACCTGAATCTCTCCTGTTGCCCATTAATTATTTCTCTGTTTATTTATCACTGTAGAATACTGCATGAAGAACTTGTAGTGTAAGGCACAGGTACTGCAAACCGTAATGCAAGCATTCAGCTTTGCTTGCATGGGAAATCACATGTATGAAGGTTTGTGGGATCAGGATCAAAAATTACAATATTAAAATGAAGGAAAGAATAAAACATGATGTTATTCTTTCTGAACTATGTCTGAAATATAGCAAAAAAAAAAAAAGGCAAATTTTTTATTTACTTTGCACATCAGCACTTGTGATTTAACTTGTGCTTTGAGGAGGTGATATAAAAGTACCAGAAAATGTTTCTTTATTGTATTTCTACTATGGCTTGCACACTTCAGTCAGGGGGGTTGGTTAAATGCAATGTATGCTTTTTCACTGTGGAAACTGTTACCAAACGTGTCTTCTTGAGACAATCCCTTCCCATCTTGTACTCATCATTCTGTAAGCCATTATCTTAACTTAAGCTTTTGTACTTATTCTGGATAATTCACTAGGTCTCTAAGGACATTCTCCCCTGACTTCTTTGTTGCTGAAAACAGATTTAGTACTGACAGGCAGAGTCCTGTGTAGGTGTGGGAAGACAGACACACCTCATACAGATAAAAACCAGAAGTTTTTATAGGTTAGGTTATGAGGTAGTAGGGGCTCAGCTTGGTGGTGGAGGGGTCTTTTCTGTTTGTTTTGAAAAAAATACAAAGAATCCTGCAGAGGTTTAAGGTAAGATAATATTTTCATAATTTATCTACTAAAGTATTTACACAGCACTTGCATCTAAGAGCTGCATGCTTTTCACTCCAAATTATGACCATCAGCTTCAGTTTCCAGGAAGTCCTTGGAAATGCCCACCGAGCTATAACATTTTGAGAAGTTTTTCAGTTTCACCAAAAGAGAAACATTCTATGGGAATGTATTGACTTTGATGAAATTTGGCAGGGAAAAGTGCCTTCATAAATAGTTGTAAATACATTTTATACTTTGTTATGATTAGATAATGAGTTATTTTGAATTTCTGCTATATTAAAACATTTTGTTTGTGCCTGTTGGCTTTCATATTTATCTTACTGAAATTAAACATTATTTACTATCTGAAAAACATTTTCATTCTGAATTGGACCAGGAATGAATGACCAAATTTTAGAGCTCCAAGAGAAATGGAAGTTCAGCTCTGCTGGAAAGTAGACTGGCCTTGGCAAGACAGATTTCTGAGCTATTCAGTACTTGAAGGTTGTGACCACTTGCTTATGAAATCATCAGACTTTTGTGGCTTACTTTGTAAATTCTATTCAAACAATTATAATCACAGTTACCACGTGCCTAATTTGTATATGCCATTACCACAGACAGAGACATGGAAGGTGATGTAGTTGCCTAACTTGTATAAGAAAACAACCTCATTCCTGGAGTTTCTTTGTATGACATATACAGTGTGCAGAAGTAATCCCCATGGACTTGCCTCCAGATTATAGGATGACTTTTCAGATTAAGTTGGGAAAAAAAATGTGGGTGATTTGTCTCCACCACTTATTTTTAAAGTAATACAAGGCAAATGAATGGATTTTTATCTGGCTGACGCAAGGGCAATGGAGAATAAATTGAACTTTGCCACCTTAAAAGGTTTTTCCTCCTAATTTTTCTCTAGTTATTTACAGGGAGTAAATTTAATTAAAAGCTTCTGGTCTTTCAATTCTGTAACCATAAAACAAATATCAGCCAAAAAAGAAAAAAAAGACCAACAAAAAGAACCCCAAATAGACAGCTGCACTACTATTTTGTATGCGGTTTTTGAATTTTATGATGATTCTGTAGTTTGTGCATTCAGTGACACCTAAAAATGGCAACAAAAGTCAATGCTCCATCATTGTACTCATTGCTCCCCAGAATTTGAGAAAGCATAGTTTTCTTCTCTAGACCAATCATCATGTTCTTCTTCAGTTCATCCATCTGCAGTCTGCTCCTTCTGCTTTACATTGGTGATGAATTATACTCTGCTTCCTCCATCTAATCCTTTTCATATATTTATATTTTATGGAGGAAACATAAAAGAGTCCTCATAAAAATCCAACTGTTTTTGATCAACCTTGTCATGTGCAAATAATGGAGGCTTGTCAAGCATAAGCCTTGCTGGAAATTTATGCTTTCTAATAATAATAATTGGAGAGAATCAGGAACAAACAATGAATATATTGAATTGGATTCAAAGCATGTTTATGGTTTTAAATTGGTGGCAATAAAGCATTTTTTTTTAATCCAGAAGTGTTCCTACATGTTAGTGTAATTCAAATACTAGGTTGTGCTTGAATTTTGCAGTATTTAGCCTAGCAGAGCTATGAAAAGCATCTTGTACTATAGCACAGTAGAGCAGACTGACTTCTCTTTCCAAGGTTTTGGGGTGGGAGAGGAAAAGATACACCTGAATTATCAATACAAAAGGAAATAAGCCAGAGTTTGGAGCAAAGAATCAAACTGGTGGTCAGCTGAGGCCTGCCTGTGGGTTAGCAAAAAATGATAGGGACCCATGGGTTAAAGAAACCTAATCAAAGGCAGAGTTTTATTAGAATATTAATTTTTCTTTATCAACAAGCTTCCTTGGCCAGAGGCAACTTGTCAGAAGCAGAAACATTTGTTGCTGCTGACTGCTAAGGCCGTGGATGCCCTGAAAAGGCATAGGGGCAACCATTCAGACACAGGTAAAGTTAGTATCTAAAGGAAAACACGATTGCCTCTTGTTAAAGTCTTCAGCTATCTTTGCTTTATGACATTTTATTTCATATTATCATTTTTGCTTTGAGAATAAGACTGAACAGAATGTTAATCGTTTGCTGATTATACCAATTAGCATTTTATAGCACTTTGCAAATGTCAGTGAATGAAGGAGATCTCTCAGGAAGAAAACTTTGTGTTCAACTGGCAGAGTTTAATCCAAACATATGAATCCTTTTAATGAAGAGGTTTCTCAGTAGCACAGCTAGTTCTGTGAATATATTGTCTGTGCGTCTTCACAGAACTGTTATTTATGCTCCCTTGCGTGTTACTCTTTACATGAAATACTTGCTTTATATCTTTTCAGGAGTGAGAATCTCTGTAATTCCCTTTCAAGTAGCATATCCAGGCTGTCATGTTGAACTACTGGTAGAATTAATGCAAGAAAATGAAGAAACAAAGAAGAAAAATTATTTTTCAATTTAGAAAACTGGTTGCCTCGTACTAGCTACTATGAAGAAAATTAAATCTAGCCCAGCCAAAACGAGCACACTCATGTAAGGCCTGTGTTCAAAGTTGTGTTTTGAGAATATTGAAGGTTTCGCTGAGAGAGGCTTGAAAACAAAACTTATTCTAACTTTCAGAGGATACTAATGCTTCAGTTTAGTTTAATTCTGGTGTAGAACAAACATTCTTTTTGGCCCTTCTCTTATTTCCTCATTTAAATCTTTCTTAGCAGATTGGGCTGGAGCTCAGCCCTTGGGTTTTGACTTTGCAAAATAACACAATCATTGCTGAACTGGGCAGCTGCCAATCAGTGAAAGAAATAAATTAACAAGAAATCAGGCAGATTTGAGGGAACTGGTTCTTTCACACTTCATCAGTTATTGTTCTCTATAAAACAGTGTGATTTTAACAATCTCTGATAAAGATATTCTGTCATTGTTTTTGTCTTGCTCCATGTGGCATCAGTTGTAATGCATTATATGGGACCAGATGTCAGGGATGAGCCAATTGATGTTGCAACATTGTCACAAAATGGTGACCTTTACAAGGAGAATGCTGAAGAAGGCCACAATTTAAGCCTCCTAGTTGACTTTACAAAGGAAAGTTCAAGTTTTGCAGGTATCAGCCTTTATAATGATGTTAGTGACAAGCTTCCAACATGTGACTTATGATAGGTCTGGCATTTTCTTTTTCAAAGGTTTGACATAGATATATGTATTATTCTGTTGCCAAGTCTTCATCTATGGCATGTATAAAAATAGCTTTTAAATCACCTTCAGAACTGATTACGTCCTCCCCACCACTTTCCTTCCCTCTGCAAATCCCTGAAATAGCACACCAGTGTTTAAATAGAACTTGGTATAGTTGGATGTTTCACAGTGGTATCGTTTTCATAATCCTCAGGATGGATTTGCATTTCTCCTCACCTGAATTACATCAGTAAAATTGAGAGTGGAATAGAGAAATGGTGGATTTTTTTCTGAAGTATTTTAGTCCAGGTATTCGTAGTCTGACCCTTCAAGTCAGAAAGTGAATTGCCAGCTGGGTGTTTGACAACTGCCATATATCACTTGTGCATCATGGTACGTGAGGCATTACTTAAGAAAAAGAATTATAATTCTGAATGACCTGTGTGATTTGGTCAATGTATACAAGCTGTAGATTTCTTGCTGCAGAAGGAAATTCATCAAAACCAATAATTTGGACATGATCTTTTGTATCATGACAAATAGATTCTATATTTACATTCTCAATGCACAGTGGCTTTTCTCAGAGATCAGAAAGAAGAAGCGAGCAGCATTGCTGGTTTTATTTCTATTTTGTTAATATATTAATTTTTTGAACGACTGCTATCTAGGATCATTTCTGATGATTCTTGTGCATGGATGTACCAGCCCCTTCCCAGTGTCTAATGAACAGAAACTGTGACGTCCTGGGAACTGCAGGAGTACTAAGGCAAAAACTAAAAATTTACAATTAAAAAACCTGTTGGGGTTTTCTTAATTTTTTATTTACCCTTCACTCAGGATGAGACTATGAATGCACATATCGGTCACCTATATACATATATGTTCCATAGTCCGAGGCTTGGATATTTTTTATTATATAATTCAGAAATCTGATAAAGGTTTATTTCCCCCACACATAAAAGACACTTAAAAGGACAAGTTGCGTCAAGCTGCAAGGAGCAGCAGCTGCCTTAATTTTATTCATGACTCATAACACATTTAACATGGAACATCCCAGCAACTAGAATTTAGTAGTATGATATAGTCTATCTGTAGTAGTGCTACTTATGAGTCAGAAGAGCCTGTAAAAATATAATAATTAAAATTCCAGAAGAAAAAGTTAAATGTGTTAATTCTGAATCTGTGGAAACTTCATATATTTTACTGAAATAGCAGTTTTAGAGCACTTTCTTCTTTCACCCCAGCAATCACTGCCTTCCATGGTGCTAGAAGTGTTTGGTTAGAGAAGATTCTCTTCCACTTTGGCCTCAGTTACAATCCCCCCAGCCAGCCTAGGTTAGGTAGCACTACCTTGGGCACTGGGGTTTTAAGATGTGTCTGTTTCGAGTGTTTGTGATCAAAACCTGAAAGTCAAACAAGAATTTCCCTAGGTTAGGTAGCACTACCTTGGGCACTGGGGTTTTAAGATGTGTCTGTTTTGAGTGTTTGTGATCAAAACCTGAAAGTCAAACAAGAATTTCCCAAACGAAAGACTGGATGTTTCACATAATCCTTTAAATGCTAAAGTTTATTCTTATGAGGTGTAGACACATAAGATTCAGGACATTAAATATGTTGATAATCTCATTCAAAAAAAAAATTCTTTTGCTCATCTGTAAGGATTTGAACATTATGTCAAATGCTCAGTTTGGAATTAGAACTTCTATTTTCTATACTACATGTATTGCGCCTTTTTGTACAGCTGCAAATGAGATATGTTGCAGTAATCAGGTTTGAGTAAGGTCAGAGTCTCTCAGCCTGAGCCCTACTTTTCTTTACCTCCTGCAATACTTGGCTCTAATCATTCATGGAATATATTCAGTTAGCATTTTAAATAGTATGTGTGTTCCCTTCCATCATTCATAACACAAGCTGATGAAAAACACTAATTTTATGCAACATAATGAAATTAAAATTTTTGGTATTACTGAACTGCAAGTATAAATCTAACTAAATGTGGTGTTGGAGAGAGGTGGACTACCTAGGTAAGCGCTGGAATAATTTAAGGTTATTCAGCATAATCTATGGATGTCTGGTTCTGTTTCTTCATAAATACAAAAAAAAAAAAAAATGCAGGGTTAGTATAGTCTTTAAGTGTCTGAGCTTGTAGTTTTCTACTGCCTTTATTCATTACTTTAAAAAAAAGTAAAGCTAGTGGAAAACAATCAATTGCAGTGAAACTGTAGATTTTCTTACCCATCATAGCAAAATGTTAACCTATGTAACGATTTAGTGTCAAATTAACTTATGTCAGACACAGAATTTCAACATATACACAGACAAATTTCAGAGAACTGTACAACATCTTATATATTCTTATATTTCAGTTCTATCCATCAACTTCTATGTGTTTTATATAACCTGGATATTAACAAGAATGTTGCTTGAGGTCTGAAGGTCTGCTTTGTGCTTATACAGAAACATTTAAATAAGTTAGGAAATATATGTAACTTTTTCTATTTCCCTTATGCATTCTCATTTATGTATTCTGTTATTTACTTCTCCTAAATACATAACTTACCCCTTAAAAGCTTTGCTATTCCTACCTTTCATAATATGATATATGATATTCTCTCTGTTATTTCTTATTGCACTTCAAATGAATCATCAATCATTTTTATTGTATTGAGCTTTACTCCCACAAGTCGGTTTTCATATGCATCTTTTTTCAGTTTATGCTATACAGTGTTTTCTTGATACCAAGCAGCATACGGAAGACGTGAAGAAGACATTTATTCATGAAAAGGCTAAGAGCCTTTTTACAGTGTTTCAGAACAGAGGACAATGTAAATTTTCTTTACTCATTGCCTGATTACATTGCCTCTTTTATCTTGGAACTGGTTATTTAAAACTGTGTGCTCCTAATCTGTCCATGTTGCCCTGAACTTTATTGTATTGCACTTACAATTATTTTCCCTCCCTTCAACCAGCATTTTGTGTAATCATCAGTTATTCAACTTGCATCATGTTTCTTAAAGGTTGTTTAGCATTTATAGGAAATCTTTTCCTCAATTAGTGCTATGATTTTTCCCTTCCCAACCTCCTCCCCATTCACCCCTCCCCTTGTCTTCTGTTAATACATCTGAGATATGAAGCATCAACCCATTTTCCAGCACCTGCCTTGGTGTACTTTCTGCCCCTGTGGGAAACCCAGAGACTGAGGTACTCACAGTGCCCCTGGGCTAGCATCAATGGCCATATGCAGGAGTAACATGGGTGCTCTGCAGACACTGTCTGGAGTAGCCCTGAAATCTCAGTCTGTCAGCAAGGAAATCCTCTCTGGTTTCTTTACCCAGGGTCCTATTCAGACCTTCCTAAGTTAAGCTGAGAATGAAGTTCTGTTTCTTTTATATGCCTAAGACGGTCTTTTCTCTTTGGTTTGAATGCTAAAAAGTTTTGAAACAAGTTTGATAGTTTTGCCAAAGGCTGGGCTCCTGTGGACAGGCACAATGCAGTCTTTCTTCCATGCTTCTGCACATGCATGATTTCAGTATGTTAATGCCATTATTGCTAGCATTGGCTCTGCAGCCCTATGCACAGCAAGTAGACCTTTTTAGCGCTCATTTATCTTCTAGCATTTTCTTTTTCCCTCCATTGCTCTATCTCATTCAATTTCACCCAACATTTCCCCCTTTCTTATTGTTGGCAAGTAATTCATGTAGTTATGCATCTTTGCAATGATGGAGTTTTCTGAGCAATCCCTTCTCTGCAACAGAAAACTTTAAAAACTTTCCTGAATTAAATGCTCAGTCAAGTGCACAGTTATCTCTTTCGGGCTGTGCAAACAGACAAGAACATTTTTGGGGTAGAGACAGTGGAGAAGTTTCTTTTAAATTCACTGGTTATTTAAAGGTACGATGGGTACAAAACACAAGAAATCTCATTTTGCCAAAAGAACGTATTTTAATTGCAATTATTATTTTAAGTCATGGCACTTCTCAGAACACCATTTTAAGGCAGGAAAAGCAACATAAAGCAGCTTCACAGAAAGTTGTAGGAAACTCTTTATCCTGCTCTTCAGTTTTATTTTCAGGTTCTGGTTTTATTTTTATGCATCTGACATGTATTTCTTTTAGACATTATGCAGTTAAGAAATAAAACTTGCAAGTCTTGTGAACAGTTGGTTTACACCTAACTATTTTGAGAGGGTGTCCTCCAGTCAGCTTTTGGCAAAGCTCTCTAGACAGCGTCATTCTCTTTCTTAGTCAGCTTTGGCACTCTGGCCTGAAAAATCGAGGCAGTTCTTAGTATCACATCACTATCAGATCAAGGGCTCTATAGGACATTAACAGGATGACTGAACTGCATTAATTTGCTGTGTTAGCAAGCTCTCTTAGATTCCTAAGCTTTCTATTATATGCATTGTTGTGCTTGTTTTCAGAAAAGAAGCACCATTATTTTCACACTAGTACTGATCTCTCAGTTCTAAACTGACTTGCGCAAGGTGAATTTTTATGATTCTCAAAAAAGAGATACCAATAGCTAGCTTCAGGAAAAAGGCTACATTGGGCATTTTTTGAGAATCAGGGTCTAGGATGAACCTAATGTGTCAGATTAGATAGCTGAGGATTAAGTAAACCGTTCTTCAAGATAATACAATCACTGTTTGCTGTTTCACCCAAACGTGTTTTTCATATCACAACCCATTTTAAGCTGGGCAGTAGTATGTATTATCAAGAACGGATGGACAAAAGCTATTCTTAAAATATTGTTGGGATCAGCCAAAGCTGATCTTATACATATTTTATATATATAAGATATACCTGGCAGCATATTATTCCTTTGTGCTTTTGTGGGGAAGAGACAGTATTCAAAACCAAGGTCCAGAGAAAGACTGGGAGTATGTCATGCTTGTTTGGGGCATACTGGGAAGCAATAAATGGATCCACTGCAGTACTCTGCCTGTTAGCTCTGTTATAGGCAAGCTGAATTTTCAGTACCTAAAGTGGCTAGTTTTGAAAATTGTGATGTAGTAGGTACAGCACTATCATTTACCACTACAGTCATGAGTTTACCTTTGAGTGCCAATGATGTTATTTTGCATCAATGACCTAGTCAAAGGTAAGAATGACTTTATCAGCACTGCTAGAACTGCCTGACTGCTAGTGTTTCTGATGCTGACTTTGACACTGAATAACATTGTTCAGCAAGAGCTATTTCCTTGAGACTTCATTATAGAAGTGTTGGGGACATGGTGGTTTCTCTACTAGCATTTTGTAGTGAATACTCTTCATTGTATCTTATGCAATTTGTCACTGCAGCTGACTTTTCCTTCTGCGATTCACTGTAAAATGTGCCAGAAGGAGAATTAAGCATGTAAAATTTTCAACAAATATACGTAGAGAATGCTTATCTGCATAAATAATGCCACCCATTCATCATTGATATGTTCAGAGTACACTGTGACCAAATATGACCCCTTTTATCTTTACATATATTTCAAGAATCAAGTTTGAAGACACTTAAAACATGTCCATTTTATCTTGCCCCTGCTGCCTTATTCCCTACATCTAGATAATGGGTTGCTTGAGTCAGTGTCTTGACTGTTTTCTCAAGTTCCTGTTATGCCCTTTAGTTATCTGGTAGGCTGAGTGTGTTGGATTGGCAAAGATCTGGAATGTGTGCTCTGCAGGATAAAAACATAATCAACACATTGCATATTCTTTAGCTTATGAATTATATTTTGATTGAAATATATAGTATGAAATCTCTATTTTAGCGATGCATGGGTTTACCCAGTAGGCAGATAAAAAGGACATGTAGGAACTTGGTGGTTTTATATGGATAACTAAATACTAAAACCCCCAAAACTTAAACTTGTCAGTCAATGGAATTCATACTCAAAGACTGGGATCACATATTGGTTAATATTTTAATTTATACAATGAAGTACTTTAACATTCATGCACTATATAAACTGAAGTGCTTGTATTTGGTAAACTTATAGAGATCTTGGGTTATTTTATTTCATGTGACGATGCTGAGAGTAAATCATGGTACTGCTCATAACATATCAGGCTGTTTTGCAACTTCAAAATACAAAGAATTACCCTCCAGAAGTACTTGATTAGTGGACAGAGACAAGTTCCAAGCTTAAGCTCATAACTTTTTTTGGTGTTCCTGGAGTATCTTGAACTTAGAGTAGGAGCAGAATTTCTTGTTTCTAGCATAGTTCATATTAATTTATTTTCAGCAGCAGTTTGTTATTTTTTTTTTTTTTTAACCAAGTGATATTATTGGAATCAGAGAGGTGCATTCAAGCATTAATAGGGCACCTTTTTTATTTTTCCCCAAAATAAAATATGGTTTTGCTTCAGAAGCATTGGCTCTTTCTGAATTGCAGTTTGCCAAAAAGGCAACACCCAAATTAAGAAAAAGCGGCTGATTTAGGCCATGTGTCTTCTTGGGAGCATTCTCAGCACTGAGCTATAGCTAAGCATCCTCACAGAATTTTGTATGGCAGAGAACAGTTGCGTCAGAGAGCATGCTAGCAATAGGGCTGATCAGTCATCCAGTGCTTGAGCTTTCTTCCCCTTGCTTTTTGTCTACTTGTATAAACACAGGTTTTCAGTTTGGATGGAGACAGTGGCTGTAGTATGATTTACCCCAATATAACTTAGTGCAATCCCCTGGCTGCTGAAGTTGAATGCCACCATCATTTGGAAAGAGGAGGGCATTTAGTTTCTATTACATGTTCCATGCACTGTCACCTCCAGGCCTGCACCTTTATGCTACTCTTTTTTTGGCATCCGCATCCCCGAAATTCCAGGAAGCTCACTTCCTGGAAGTGAGTTGTTCACTCACCCAACTGATTTTATCTGTTCTTTTTCCTTGGAAAAAGAGCAGAAGTAAGGGACCCACTGGAGTTCATAGAACTTTAGAACTTCCCAATGATTAGCTGTGCTCAAAGCACACAAAGCACCATAAAACAATCCATTATTCTTATTTTAGAAGAGTACAGTGCTCTCTTGCTGAGCGGTACATGAAGCCCTCATGACTGACTTCTATATTAGCATAGGAAATGGGCCTTCATTTATTCCAGTGGAAGTCAGCAAAATGGTATCAAAAAGACAGGCTGAGCAAGATGAGTCAACTTCCATCAACGAGTGCCTGGTGAATTCAAACAATATTTTACAACTGCAGATAATTAGTTATGAGTTCATTAGAAACCACATAGGTAGCTGAATGTGCATATGTGGTGTCAAAGGTAATGTAGAGATTTTTCAGGTATCCTGAGGTTATTTCGTGACTACAGCATTTACTGAAATACTCCAATTACTCAAATTTTGTACCAATAGATATGTAAGTAATATGATTATTTTTCTAGATGAGTTATGAATAATTTTCAAGTAACCATTACACTAGCATCTCTAAAACATACATTTCAGATCTGTTATTACTCACTGAATAAAGAAAAAAAAAGTTGCTCTGGATTTTGAAAGTGTTTCTGTTACAATTTTGTAGATCTACAGGTCAGCATAAATGGTACACAAGGGCTGTCTTAGGCCTTGAAAAGTAGTGCATGCTAATTCCCAAGTAAGTGAATACATCCCAAGTTTGATATATCAAATTTTTTTTTCCTCTTTCCAGTCAACTTTGGGGCAATGTGTAACTGCAGTTGCTTCAGTACTTAATTAAGCAACAGATCAAAAAAAGAAGGAAAATAGATGTAAGGAAGGACACCATACTATTATTTGACACTTGGAATAGATGAGTGTAAAATCTAAAGAACATACAGCAAAAGACCACTATCAGACTAAAGCAGGAACATAAAAATATACAAGTCTATCTGCATTGTGTTGATAAATGAGCTTGAGGAATGTGCATTATGTCATGACAACTGACAGCTTTAACTAGACAGGAAAACGCAAGCACCTTTTCTCTGATAACAGTTTGTGCATTGATAGTCTTTACTGACCTTATCTAAAGAATAATAAATGCTTCAGTTCCTCAGTTTGTCCTTATTAATTTTGGGTTGATTTTTTTTTTTTTTTTAATTTCCTTTTCCATGGCAGATTCCTCAGATAATTAAGGAAGAAAAAAAATTAAAAAACAATTCCAGCCTTTGGAACTGCACTAAAGGGTTGTCTGAGACAGCTGGCAGCATGACACATTCTAAGTGCTCTTGGTTTAAAGTATGGGTTAAGAAAGGCCAGACACTTTATAAGGCGTTGTGAAGTGATGACTCTTAGCACTGATGCTAAAGGGACGCAGAGCAGCTGCTCTTATCAAGGTGAATCCCCACTGTTCAAAAGATGCCAAAGAAACAGGCATGTGCAAACCCCAGGCTTATAGTCTGGACAGGTGTATATCTTTCCTTAACACCCCACCTCTAGCACACAGCCTAGGTGCTTCCCACTCAAAATGTACTATTTTGTGCAGTAATGACCAGCAGAAGCTTTAAATAAGAAACAAACTTTCTAGAAATTCCAAGTTAATTTGGGAACCAAATAAATGTGAGTGGTTGTCCTGCAAACAGCCCCTTCAAGTTGGTTTGACTCTTCAACTATTGATCAAGATCTTGTACAAAATGTCAGACCAAAAGACTTTTGCTTCCTTTAAGTCGTAACATGCTGAGACTTTTAGGTCAAATTCCAAAGGACACTGTGACGGTCATGCTGTCTTCGGGAAAGCCAAATATTTACTGGTGATTTCACTACCTTTAATGCATATAAAATAGCAAGGAACTGGATGGTCTCTGTAATATGTACTTCTATTTTTTATTTTTTTTAAAATTTATATCCTCCAATAAATAAACAAAAATACTTTGAAGTAATTTAAAAAATATTATTCATTATTTAACAAGTTCCTTTGAATCAATTGCATAAGAGCCACAACATGAAACAAATACAGATATTAAAACACATCATAGGCTTCGTGTGTTAGCTTAATCTGGTTTCTTTGTTTACAAAATAAATATCAATATAAATATTTAATACTGTAGCTGAACTAAGAAAAAGGACAAACTATTATTACTGTGAGAATGCTGAGCACAGTGGAAACTATCTTTTAAATTACAACTTTCTCTTAGCTTGAGCTAGAGCCTTTTTTCATAAAGGAAAAGTCATAGTGCATTAATGTCAAGTACCCATCAGGAAATAAAATCTAAAAGCAACTCAGAGAAGCATATTGCTCTGAGAAAGATAGCTTTGCATTTGTGCTATGTTTATAAGAAGCTCAATACCAATATCTTGAAAATAACAGTAAATATTTAACCTAAGGAATATTTCATATGATTACAATAAATGTTTAATACAATGTAACTTTGCAGTACTTCTGAAACATATTGCTGCAAATATTTATCTCAAATTTTAATTAAATACATGTATAATCCATGAAATAAAATACCTTACAGCCTTGATTCAGCAAGCTGCTCTGCAGAAATGCAGAGGTATGTCCTCATGCAGCTGTTCTCTATGACAGAGCCCAAGACTATATTTGAACTCCCAACCCTTACCCTGCCTGCAGATCTATCAGTGTCAGAATTATCCCTCTTCGAACTTCTCATATACAAATTCACTTACTAACAAAATCAGAGTCCAAGGTACACAATGCTCTACAGACTTAGGACCGTAACCTTTGTCTACCAGTTCTTGCAGTTAGATGATACCTTCTGCTCCCACAGCCAACCAAAATGGAATCATAATTGCATTAGCCTCAGGAGACATCCTCCTTCTGGATTGCTTCCAGTATGCTGAATATCCAGCCTTCCTTTCCAAGGTTTCACTATATGTGAAACAAAATAAACATCCTTTCTTCTGCTGGTACAGAAGTAAATTTAATTTCATTCACTACACTGCAAATAATAGAGAGTACATTGAAACCAGAGAAGGGCTACTACAAATGTTTGTAGGCCAATGTGGGGAGAAGTTTCTAGCTAATAACCTCTATAGTATGAATATGTGGCCTCGTGAGGTCTCCAGTAATGTAAAATTTCTGACCATCCTGTGCACCTCTTTAGCAGGTTTCACATCCTAAGGTCACCTAAACTCACTTATTTTCCCCAGATTGGATAAGTTATTAGAAGTAATATAAGTCAGCCTTACGTTTACTTATTTTGTCTGGAATGTCATTGTTTTTAAAACCACAGGTGAGGGATTATTTTCCTACAGATTTTTTTCCTGATTCTAAAGCACTTCTAAAAACTTCTGAAACACTTTCTAATAGCGCACTATTGCTGTAGGTCTGGAATGAAATGCTGGTGTAGGACACCGCTTTGTCACACTGATCAGTTCAGCTTGCTTTAAAAGGAATTGTTTGTTTGCTAGTTCAATCACTGAACAACAGGACAATAATTAAAAATGCCACTTTAATGCTGCTGTAGAAATAGATCCTGTATTTCTGGAAATAGTGTGATAGCAAAGCAGCGAACGTTTCCTTCTTTATGTAACTAATAGTGCAGTAGTCTGTGATCTCTTTGATGTCTGTTGGAATGATTTTCAGTGTAAAAAGTGTGTTTTGGGGGGAGAGGGAGAGTGAGAAATAATTAAGCAGGGAAGAAATTATCTGCAGTTTGAGTCTGTTTTCTTCTTTCTCTTTTGGAATCATAACTTCATTTCCTGTTTCTGTTTTGTGGAACCGGATATGAAAACAAGCGAAGAAGTAAATGCTGGTGGTTTATGTTTTCATCCATTTTCTTCAAGTCCTCTTCATTAGATTAGCATTTGCAAAACTTTATTCCTCCTTTTGCTCTTTCTAATGCTGGAAAGAAGACACAATGACTGAAAAGTTGAAAATATAGGACTAATTCTCTTCATTTGACACCTCTCATAGTGCTGTGAGTGTAATTTTTTTCTTTTAAATTGCTTCTACTTGGTGTAGAAATAGGCCCTCAGATGAAATAGAATTGACATGTTATAGTAGTTGTAAAAGATTTCTGATGCCACAAAGATACTGCAGAAGGCAGTAGTCAGATTAGTAAAAGTGGGCAAAGGTTATGATGAAATAGTAATGATTGACAGAGCATCTTATTTTCCTGGATTCCTCATGTAATATAGTTAATGATTGTTATCTAACCAGAGACGGTAAGGAATGGGTACTGAGTCATGTAATTAGTGTATTTGAATGCGTAAGTTCACAAGTTAAGTAAACCTGCTCAGCCAACCCATGAAGCTTGGCCATCAGCAGCATTTATTTGCACTGAAGAAATACAGTGCCAGGGACCATTAGCAACAACAATGCCCCAGTTCCTGTAAACAATAATCATCTGAACAATTTTCTAGTGAGCTCACCTAAGTGTGGCAAGGAGAACTGGCTCTTTTACAGTTTTAGGAAGCTGCAGGTTTGCACTGATTTCAGTGTGTTTTGGGTGGATCTCTAGGACTCCACATAGGGAAAGTGAATGATGTAAAAAAAAGACTGGAGATATTTCAAGGAAGACCATCTGCATGTTTTATGGCTAGTAAGTAGAGGTGACCATTGATTCTTTTTTGTTTAGCTGTAAACATAGCTGAGCATGTTGTGAGACAGGAAAGGTGGTTCCAGAGCTGAGTGTGAAGTTCTAGCATTTCAGCTACAATTCATGTGGTCTGAAAATAACCTTAAGCAAAAAAATCCAAGGAATAGTTTTCATCTTTAAGGCTTTACATGACAACATCATGTGTTGTTCTCATTGAAATAAACTTATTTTTAAAGCTGATTTTGGCAGGACAAATTCAGATGTTAGGGGGGGCCTGGAATGGGTTGCCCAGGGAGGTTGTGAATGCTTCATCCCTGGCGGCGTTCAAGGTGGGGTTGGACAGAGCCTTGGATGGCATGGTTTAGTGGGAGGTGTCCCTGCCCATGGCAGGGGGGTTGGAACTCGATGATCTTGAGGTCCTTTCCAACCCTAACTATTCTATGATTCTATGACCTGCATGGTCACTGGACAGAGCATAACCTCCCCCAGCATTTCCTTGCACGAACAGCCTCTCTCTGTTTCTCAGGCTCCTGTTTCCTATCCTTTATAATCTGCACTGAAAGATACCTACCCATCAAAGTTCCTTTCAACCTGATGACTATTTTGAAGCACCCCATCCTGAAAGGACCATCCTCTATAATTGCTTTTCAATCTGCACCATTTATTAGTTGCCCACTTGAGCAATCATCAGCAAATGCATGCTACAAGTAAAAGCATTTCTGAAGCCATATTTTGATGGTGCTGAATAGGGAGCCCTTAAAAAATGCTTGTGTTATGTGATGTGCTTAATAAAGAGTCAAGTATTAAGAGAGACAGCAGGACACTGTATGCATAGAAAAGATTTGCATCACAGCTTGATAAACCTGAATGTTTCTCAGGCTGAAAAATAACACTGTTGTAGCTTGGGCCATTAGTTATTCTGTGGTGAGCTCTGTACTCTCTTTGTGTAGCATACTTTGATAGAAGCATTCGTTTCTTTTCAGCTGTGCAATATTTGTCATAACAAAATAGGATGTTGTAGGCTGTTGTGAAACTTAAAAATGGCACTGTCAAGTTAATAATTTTTTAAAAGGGCCTTTTACTCACTATATAAAAGGATAACCTTTGAAAACGTAGCAGTGAAGGCAACTAAATGGCTTTTTAGAAGACAAAATTGGTTTAGATTTTTTCAGACGACCCAGTGATCTGTTGTTGGTTGTGTCTGTCATTTAGAGTTTCTGCCCCTCAGCAGACTTTGCTGTCCTCCAGCCTGGTTCAGTGATTGTAGTGGTATGTTACAGTAGACCTGTCTGCATGTCCACTCTTCAGAGTGACCCTATGCTTTCTCTCTGTTGCTTATGAGACTGGCATTTTCCAAACCACAGTGCATTGTGAAAAGGCGTGAAACAGGTCACCATTATGCTTGCAATATCAAACCAATGCTAAATGACGTTGGAAGGAGACAACATTCATTATTGTGAAGATTGTAAGAGGCACATTTATAAGAAAAGCAGTTTCTCTAAACAGGTGAGCGGCCTACGCCCATTCTACCTATGAAGAGCAGAGAATTCGGCTGCACTTCCTTGTGCTTATATTGAGATAGGTGGCAATCTCACTAACAAATGCAGGGAAAATGTTTGCAAGACAGTAATATTTTGTTCTATGTCTGCACACAGTTTCCATCCAGAATAATTTCTGGAGAAACTGTCTTTATCTGGGCAATGTTTAGAAATCTGGGGGAGAGTCCAAGGCACAAGCCTGAGGAAAATCTGCATAGAACATTGCAGACCCACATGTACACTCTGAAATGCTATCCCCGTGATGCACACATAGGAATTAAATCTTGCATTGCTCCCTAACCCCCTGCCCCCCAAGATTTGTCTCACTCGTTTTAGAGCACTGGGAGGAGAGTCCTGAGACCTTCCGCCCACAAAAACAGGTCGATGTGAGAGAGTTGGTGAGGCTGCTTTTCAGCTGGGTCCATGCCACCTTTGCCAGCAGAACCCCAGCAAAGGTAGTACAGACCCCACCAGCCTGCTAGGACTGAGTCCGCTCTACTATTGCATGACCTCGCATCCTAAAGATGTCCCTGACATGATAGGTCATTATGCTGACACAGGCAGTAGGAAAGGAGATGCTTGAAAGACCTGCAAAAGAGGCAGCAGCTGTGGATAAACACACAGACATGCTTAATGTCAACAGGAACTGCTTATGGCCAAGCGCTTTTGAAAATTTGCTATGCTGCTGTAAGATGGCTGAATAGGTGCCAGACTCTGTGGAAAATCAGGACTTCATTGTGAGGGCTGAGCACTTCTGAAAGGCAGCCTGCAGAACAGTTGCAGATGGCCTGGCCCCCTCTCAACAGGCACACAGATCACAATGTTGAGAGCAGCAAGAAGGATTGGGCTTGTGGTTTGCAGGGGACTAGAGGTAGGCACTAGCTGCCGCAGGAGTGGCTGTGAGGTACAGCAGATGTCCCATTCACCATGTCAGGATATTGTTCTCTCTCTGATCAAAGTAGTGAACTTCCCTTTCTCTAATTGTATTTGCAATGTGTTGGTTATCATAGTCCATCTTATACTTTTATTTGAGGGTTGTATCTTTCTGTTGTTGGAAATTGTGCTTGCTGCTGGCTGAGGAAGAGAATTAAAACTCAGAATTAACCACAGCCACCTGAGACTATTCAAAATCCCAAAAGAGAGAACTCAGCTGTAATCTCTCGACTCTCTTGTTCTCAAAGAAAACAACCTACCTGATCCCAAAATTCTCCAGGTTAGCAAAAGCACATTCTGCCCCTCTTTCTTGTGAGACAATTTATTGATTACCTCATCCCTTCCTCCCCCTACCTGAATCCTTGGAGAAATGCTGTAGTATTTCAGATGCTATAAATCTTATAAATGTATTTTGCTCTATTTATTTCCTTTAGGAAAAACAAAAAGATGTTAAGCTTGTGACATGTTCCAAATACATAGTTGTTGTCACCCAAGTAATCTTAACACTGAACCTAATTGGGAAACAGAAAAATTGGGTCTCTTCAGCTTCCTGCTTCCTCAAAGGTAAATCACTCCAGCAGGTAGGGAAAACATAGCTGGAAGAGAGAGCAATATCTTATACAAAAGGTTTGCAAATATGGACACAGAGAAGCTAGTGTAATGAGGCCATTGCACACTTGTGTCATTTTGTGGAGAGTTAAAGGTACAGTCTAGAAACCAAGTTTCAATAGTAAGGGCAACCAGTAAAATTATTGTTATTGAAAGAAATGGAAGTATATTGCCGTGCTACAGAACTGAATGGAGACCTCATGCAATCATAGGAAAGTGGTGACTAAAAGCTTTTAAGAATAACAAATCAAGTGGTTTAGCAGCACATTAGTTAAGTTACACTAGCCGTGGGAGAGCACACCTCTACCATACTTCTAACTCCATCATACAGAAAACATATCCTCGCATCTGAACTTTAATAATACAAACCGAAGAAGTTCTGTGGTTTTGGATAAACTACATGTGTTCCAAATGGTCTTATAACATAGGGTGTTTTGCAGCAATTTCATATAAAAGAATTTAAATACAGAAAGGACATCAAGAGTATTGAAGTGATGGGATTTTGAAGAGAAGATTGACACAAATTAAGTGGAAAGTCTTTGGACAGCTATACTCTGTTCATTTGAATAGTCAACTAGGTTAAAGAAAGAAAGAAGTTTAAGGATTTAAAGAGCAATAAATTTTGAGGATTATCACTTTCCTATTGTATAAATGAATTTAAGTGTATATGTTAAATTTCTGCAAGGTCATGTTGGTAAGTATGAGCTGACCCAATGTCACTCAACATTTTTATTGCTTGTAGTGGATGTACTCCGTGGAAGTTGGTGATTTCAGAGGGAAAGGCTGTGTGGTTTCAGAGGGACAAGGCACCAGCCCAACGGTAAAGAGATGAGAAATGATGAATTTCACATCAGAGCTAATCATGTAGGGAGCTACTCCACTGCAGAGTGCTGCGTTGACATGTTCATTTATGAAATATCTTCATAAGGAGATTATTTTATACAGTGGCATCTAATTCAGAGGAGATCCTGGTCTCTGGAACTTGCAGATTATGGAAAAGGGTCAGAAAAAAATAAATTTTAATGAGCTGTATGTGCTATTTCTATCACCAAACTCTACTAAGAGCAGAAAATATGCTATAGAAAGTGGCTACGCATCTGAAATAGGGGCACAATGTTTACAGTTGCATCAGATTGGAAGCATTGAAAAGCCCAAAATAATTTGCCAAAACTGGCCCTCTACTCTGCTCTCGTGAGACCTCACTTGGAGTATTGTGTGCAGTTCTGGTGTCCTCAACATAAAAAGGACATGGAACTGTTGGAACAAGTGCAGAGGAGGACCACGAGGACGATCAGGGGACTGGAGCACCTCCCGTATGAAGATAGGCTGAGAAAATTGGGGCTGTTCAGCCTGGAGAAGAGAAGGCTGTGTGGAGACCTCATAGCAGCCTTCCAATACCTGAAGGGGGCCTATAGGGATGCTGGGGAGGGACTCTTCATAGAATCATAGAATCATAAAATAGTTAGGGTTGGAAAGGACCTCAAGATCATCGAGTTCCAAGCCCCCTGCCATGGGCAGGGACACCTCCCACTAAACCATGCCATCCAAGGCTATGTCCAACCCCACCTTGAACGCTGCCAGGGATGAAGCATTCACAACTTCCTTGGGCAACCCATTCCAGGGCCTCACCACCCTTACAGGAAAGAATTTCTTCCTCATATCCAATCTAGACTTCCCCTGTTTAAGTTTAAACCCATTACCCCTTGTCCTCTCACTACAGTCCCTAATGAAGAGTCCCTCCCCAGCATCCCTATAGGCCCCCTTCAGGTATTAGAAGGCTGCTATGAGGTCTCCACGCAGCCTTCTCTTCTCCAGGCTGAACAGCCCCAGTTTTCTCAGCCTATCTTCATACGAGAGGTGCTCCAGTCCCCTGATCATCCTCGTGGCCCTCCTCTGCACTTGTTCCAAGAGTTCCATGTCCTTTTTATGTTGAGGACACCAGAACTGCACACAATACTCCAAATGAGGTCTCACAAGAGCAGAGTAAAGGGGCAGGAGCACCTCCCTCGACCTGCTGGTCACGTTCCTTTTGATGCAGCCCAGGATAAGGTTGGCTTTCTGGGCTGCAAGCGCACACTGCCGGCTCATGTTCATTTTTTCATCAACCCACACCCCCAAGTCCTTCTCCGCAGGGCTGCTCTTCATGAGGGACTGTAGTGAGAGGACAAGGGGTAATGGGTTCAGACTCAAACAGGCGAAGTTTAGATTGGATATGCGGAAGAAATTCTTTACTGTAAGGGTGGTGAGGCCCTGGAATGGGTTGCCCAGGGAAGTTGTGAATGCTTCATCCCTGGCGGCGTTCAAGGCGGGGTTGGGCATAGCCTTGGATGGCATGGTTTAGTGGGAGGTGTCCCTGCCCATGGCAGGGGGTTGGAACTCGATGATCTTGAGGTCCTTTCCAACCCTAACTATTCTATGATTCTATGATTCTATGACCTACTGACCTTTCTGGACAGTTTTTCTATAAATCAGACATTAAGACCAGACTATATCTTCTTTTTCAGGCACTGTTTTGTTGCCCATGGCAGTCTCTTCTTATATAAAAATATGCTTTTTTAAACCTTGATGTAATGAAGATAATTCCTGCTATTTTAAGATTAATCACCAAGGCCCCAGATGCCATGGCAGAGCAGGGTTTTATAGACAGCTGGTGAATTTACTTTGTACCAGAACTGAAATGACTACCACTTTACCTTCTTTTCACATGAAAGGCAAGGTCCTTAATATGGCAATTTGTGTCATTCACATAGTCGTCTTTTTGTTGCCTAAGTTTTTTTGAAAAATATTTTAACCTTACCTTGTGTTACCCTTCAACAGCAGTTAATCATAATAGCAGGATCATCACTCTGTGTAAGCAGAAAAGAAGCATTGTTCCTGATTGCAGCTCTAATGATTCAAAGGGTGTAATCTCATAATTAAGTATGTATTTAAAAGTTGTTTACTTCACTTGACTTCCACAGGATTCAAGGAAGAGCAGTTACTGTGGGTTAGTGTTTACATCTGCTGATGGTATACTTTAAAATTCTACCCAGCCTGCCCCCATCTAACGTCCTTGTGACTTGAGCACAATTAAACTTCGGAAAATTTGGAATCCATCTGAACTGACATTTGATGGTTATCACCTAAGCATAACCTTCAGTTCCAGCAAGCAACCTGGATTGAACAAACACAGAGAGCTTACGTATTTTTCAAACCCACAGTTTATACAGAGATTATTTTATGTTTAGATATCACCCTCAAGCAAATGGGACAGAGCCAGCTGCAGATCTGTATAAACAACAGATTTTACACATTAGATGGTTCTTAAGGATCTGGTTTAGTATAAAGAGCACTGAAAATCGAGCAGTTGAAATCCAGCCCCACCCAACAGTTTTTTTAATTTATTTCTCTCCCCCCCCATCCCCCAAAGCAATAGGGTGGCATTTAGACCAAGAAAATACTGAAAGCAAATCAGATATATGCGCTGCTCTGAATGAGGACTTGCTAGTGCCTACAATGATTGCCAGATATCAAATTTCAAAATGCTTCTCCTTTCACAAAATAATAGTTGACTAATAATTCACTTTAAAAGGCTGAGAGTCCAGATCTCTATCAGAGATGTATTTCAGCTGTAGCATTTGATATGGGCTAGGGGAGAAGATGCAAATATGGCTGTAATGCAGTTTACATATATAAGTTTATACGTAATTGAAGGAGGAAGAAGAACAATCTTTGTATTTTAGGACACTGGGCCTCCATAAAACAGGGATTAAGAGCAACTGTCAACAGCAACTCTGCTTTCTTCTACCAAAGAAGACACAGTAGCTTATGACATTGGTTAAAAAATCATGGTCAGTCTAGATTCATAGATTTCCCTTTAAGAAATTCTCATGTTGCAAGAGGAATCATTTCTGAGGAAAATGTGGTATACTTCTACATACATATAGATATGTACATACATACATACGTACATACCTATGTTCCATATGTTTGAGAGTAAGTGGAAATTACATCTATTTAGGAAGTTTCAATTTCTATATTTAATGAGCTTTTTTATCATATCCAGAAATTAAACTCAGTTTAGTTCATGTCTCCTATACAGTCAAAACACACCATGTTAATGTATTGAGATGTATATAAACATCTTTGCAAAAGCATTTCCTTAAATTTGATGTATCATCACAGATTAAAGAAAATCATTGCTACACTATTTATTATTGTTGAATAATGTAATCTATGTATTTGGAAGAAATCTATGCAGCAGTGGGTAATGAAAGCAGTCCAACTTTACATTGTAAAAGACTTTTGAGGAGTTTAATCATAAGAGACTGGAGGAAAAACTAAGTCAGGGAGTCAAAGTACAGTAATTCATCAAAAAAACATGTGAGACAAAAAATAAGAGTAGTAATAATAAAAGGTGAACTTTTATTTTGGGAAAACATTAAAAGCAGAAATCACAACATTTCATGCTAGGACTCAAGTCGATCTGGAGAAGGAGCATAGTCAGGAAAGGGACAAAATCTGTTGTTTTTATGAAAGATTAGAAGAAAATTTTAGGGACAGCTGGAGAAAGCTGGTGTTATAACAGTGTCAGATCATATTGTTTTTTCTGGAGTCAATATAAATATGGACAAAGTTAATGCATTAAAAGCATCAAACAGTTCTATGATGAGTTGAATAATTTTGCCATTAAGCTATGGTTGCTGTTGAAGGAAAGAGTAAGAGGCTTTATTAAATGTTTTAATAATGCTTATGAAAATTAAGGACCATTACCAGCAAGGACCTGCATTAGGATTTGATTTAAATATGCTGTATGCATTCTCTAGCACTGTGTGCTGGTATTAGGAATTATAGTTAATCACAAGAAGGCATTGGATATAAGTGGGTTGGTTGTATCTTCTAATTGGAAAATATCTCTCTGTATTTTTATGTCAACTTTTAAACAAGAAAGAACATTAAGGTAGATTTCTTTTTTCAAGGATAGATACAATTTTTCTTAAGTCTGCTCATTTAATTATTTGCTGAGCCTGAATAGCAAAACAGAGATTTCTTTTCCTGCTCATTGTAATGCCTTGGTGGCCCCTCAGCCACTTTTAAAGAATTGTGTGCTGCAATGATTTATGGATGCTACCTCTGGACCCTTCAGAAACATTTCTAGTTTTGTGATGAGTTCTGCTTAAATTTCCCTCAATAATTTCACAAAGAAACCTTTCAGTTAAGCATTAAAGTCAGGGAACAACATTAAACCTATCCTCACAGCAAGACCTGCAGCCCCTCTCATTTGTAAGACTGGAGGCTTTGTTGAGGAACCAAGTGCTTAAAAATGGCCGCTAAAAATTTGCTAATATGCAAGCTTTAAAATGTTACTCATATTAATTTGTTGTTAGAGTACAAAACTTTGTGCCCTCCACAAGCAGCAATCCTGGCACAACTCACAGGACCGTGATTCTTGTGTGAGAAAGTAGGAGTAGAGAGAGGTTGAACATCCTTCAGCCCCAGTGTACTAGGCCAGGAAAAAATGTGGTCCCTTAAGATCACATTATTCGAACAGTGTCAGACAGACATGATACAAACACTAAAAAACTGCTGCCTTCTATTCCAGCAACTCTGTAAATTAAACTGAACGTAATGTAACTGGGAATGGTAGTGATGCATGTGGGAGGAGTTGATGTCTGTTGTGGCATGCCATGAAACAAAGTTATTTTGGGTGAAAAGAAGTACAACCTGGAGGAATTACACATGTATAAAACCAAGACTACTGTGATTTTTTTATAGGTGACGATCATATTACACTGACCTGGTGAGGGAAACTGAGACTTGAGACTATGGAGAATAATTGTACGGTGCACAAACTGTACTCTTACTTGTACCTTTCTTCAGCATCTGTTTCCTATTCCTTCTCCTACATTTCTATTGTGTAATTTTGCGGGTTTTTGTCCATACTCAGCAATAATAAGGCACTGTAACACATTCAGCCAGCAAAGTAATTAAACCAAAAAAAGATTATGTTAAGTTTGGTTACACCCAGCCTTTTAATGCTTCCTGTAATATTTTCTTTCCATTTTATGTTAATAAAATTTTGCTCTGGTTTAAAGTCTGTACAGTGGGGCTCAAGGTATATACAGCTAGAGCCAGAAGAAACCTGAGGAGGAAAACGGCTGATTTGTCAGGAGAAAGCTAGACAGGGACTTCTCTCTGATGCGACTTGGCTCTAGATCCTGCCTACATAGAACACATGGTTTAACAGCCATGTGGAACTCATCTGCAGCAATGGATCATGTCTTCTGTTCAGTTGCACACCCAAGTCCACCATGCCTGATTGTGTCTCACTTGGATTCTTCAGAATCCTTTGTCTGACAGAGCCATGTTGCGTGTTCCTCTCCGAGAAGCAGCTTTCTGTCTGACTGTACCCTTCTCAGTGGAGAGGTTTGGCTGATTCTTTCACACATAGCCTGGGAGGGACCTCACTTAGGCCCTGCTTCTCCATCCTGTGTTAGGCACTGCGCAGCAATGTGGTGAGGCATCTGCCTCTGACCTTGGCACTTACCCTGGCATTGTTTTTGCTTTGTTTCAGGGAATTGAAAATAGGTAGAGGTAAACTGTAGGATAGTGCAGTTATAGGCAGGTGTTGGTGGCCTTCTTCATAGTCCAGAAGTCCAAAGACCCTCCTGCTTTTGTGTATGTTATGTTGTTGCTCTTTGAAAGAGCATATTGCTCTGGGAAGGCCTCTTATTTATTGCATCAGTGTTGCACCACTAAACTTTTCTCATTCTTTTTTAGCATTGTAATTTCTGAAGAAAAAGAGGGTGCTTTTGTTTGGTTGTTTTGTTTTTTTTTCCTACTGTGCTTCGTCTTGTTTTGCTTTGCTTTGTGCGTGTGTGTGTGTGTGTGTGTGTGACAGGGAAGATGCAGAAGCGGATGCTTCCATTTACTTATTTTTTTATTTTAGTGCAAGTCAACACTTTTTCAGTGATGATTTCAGCATGGGCTAATCTGCATGATGTCCATAAGACATGCTATAGTTTGGAATAGCATTTCAGTGATGTAGTTCAAATGTATCATACCCAAAGATTAGCCAGGCAGTGTTTTAGCAGCTGCATTTAATTTTGCCAGTAAGTTAGTCACAAATGTGTCTATTCATGTTTTAACCCACAGTGTGGTACAACTGACAGTTGTGGAAAACATCCATCTCCTCTATTATTTTTATTTTTTCTCCAGATTCAAAGCTCTTTCAGACTGTAAGAGGCAGTCTTATTTCCTGCGGTATTCAGTTTTTAAGCAAATTATCTTTTCATCAATCCATAACCTATTTTGATCTCTCTCTCTCACACACAAAAATAATGAACAATAACACACTAGCATGAGGTTACCTTTAGGAAGGTCAATGGGGAAAACCCCCACATTTTAAAATAGGTGATTTAAAAAGATGTATCAAAAATACACTTGTATGTTCTTTTTATTGGCACAGTCACCCACTCCCTGAACAGTTTCCTATGCCCAGCAGTTCAGAAGATAGATATGCAAAATAAACTCAATTATTATATTAGCAACTGTTCATATTGAGTCACAATGTAGTTTCTTACTAAACCCTTAATATTTTACAGGCATTTTTTGCCTTGTGGTTAGAGCACAAGACTGCAGTTTAAGAGATCTGGTTTGATTCTTAGTACTGCCAGAAGCTTCTTGTGGTGTTGTGGGGGAATATTTTATTTCCTCAATGCCTACGTTCCGGATCATAAAGTGATCATAACAAGGTTTTCTTTTTTCCATCCCTTGTCCTTCTTGTCCATTTATACATTTATACTGTAAGCTCTTACATGAAGACAACATTTCTCCAATTACATGTTCATATTTTTCCAGTCTCAAGATGGAGTCTTAACAAAATATACTATAGTATGTATTTCTATATTGTAATAGAATATAAATACTACTGTTTGTATATTATACATGAAAAGTAAATATAAATTCATACAGATTTTTCAGTGATGCTTTCTTTCACAGTAACGTATCTGAAGAATTAAAAATTTGTCACGATTGCCACCACATCTGTGCATTATGAAAATACTGATAGTAAGATGTTATTACACATATCTCAATAAGAAAGAGCTGTATTGTAGAGAGTGACATTTAAACTCACAGAAATCAATATGTGCTTACTGTTTCATGTCCCTGGTACTTTTAAATGAATCACTTCTTCACCTATATTTGTCTTCTATGAGATTCAGCTGGAGAGCTCTTTTCAAGAATTGTAGGTCATTTGCCAAGGAACAGATGTTAGTATACATGAAAGATCATTCTTAACTGGGTTTAAGCTGCCTTGATAGTTTTAGTTATTACAAGTTAATTGGACTAGAAGAGTTGATGATAAAAGTTAGTTTATCAAATTGGATTCTGTTAAAGTGACTGATCATTGCATAAGGAAAGGCAACAACAGGTGAGACTGTCCTATCATCACCTGCTTAATTTTAAGGACTAGATCCAAGAGTTGAAAAGGATGTTTGGTTCCTCCTGGATGCCTGTAATCAATGCCTGGACCTGCAATCTTTTTGTAACTAATTGCATATGAGAGTTGCTACCTGAGTAGTGTTGGCACAGCCTCAGGCAGACTGATGCTGTAAATTGTAGCAGAAGAGCTGTACTCCCTTTCCCATACAAAGTGACCTGTGGAGGAAATATTTTTTAGCATACTTGTCTTGGGCTAAGCTGGATGTTAATGAGAACATCTGGGACACATGTGAAGCTGTCAGGTTTCCTCTGCATGGCTAGAGCTTTCAAAAACATACTACCTATTCAATGCTGCTTTATGTACTCAGAAATGGTGTGCTATAGGTGGTGAGTCAGCCAGCAAACCTCTTTTCTAACCTGCTCTCTATCAAAGTCTCCAGTCCTTCACATTTGAGCATTTACTAGGGCTAAATTATTCAAAACACAAAGGCCAAAATTCAAAATAATGAAATTATTTCAGTTTTTTATTTTGTTTCTTTTCCCTTCTCCTTTTATTAACAAATAGAAAAGAGAGGGAATATGTAAAATCTTGAAGTGTTGTTAGGTGAATGAGGAAAATGTTTCTTTTTAAAAAACTTCCTGAGGAAAGGATGCTTCTCTCAAAAGCATTCCTTTTAAAATACATTATGTATGTATCTATGTGAAAATTTTCATTTTAAGGTAGTGTCTGTTTTCCATATTAAAATTACATTGACTTAATTTTTTGCTTGGCTGAATTTTAAGGTTGATATGATCTTCCATGCTGCCCAAGGGATTTGGCTACTTGGATCCCATTGGGAAAATTTCAGTCTTTATTCCAGTATTGACTGGAGACTCATTTGTATTAAATTCTATTATAGGTTGTTATCTAACATGCTCAGTGCTGAGTGACAGGAAGAAAATGATAACGTGTTCACCTAGGGACTGTAAGACAAATGTTTCATGTGTTTTGTAGTCTTCTGCGAAATGACATTATGGTCATGTTACGCTAAATAGGCATGTCCTGTTTTTCACATGGAAAAAAGAATTTGAGCTATTGGCACATGCAGATTAATAAAAGCCAGAAGATCACGGTTTTTCAGTCTGATTTTTGAGATGAGCGCATTTTCTTGACATTTCTAGAAATAGTAAATTTCATAAGAGCGCTGATCTGACATTACATCAAGGAAATCAGTATTCTTTTTGCATTATAAAATGGAAATCATAATTACCACTGTGTATCAGAATTTAACATTATGTAAATTACATAAAGGCCTATCTCCTATTTTTCAAATGGCCACCTGTTCTTCATGTGATACCAAGATTTTTTTTGAAAGTTACAGAGATGTGATTTCAAAAGAAATCTTTCCCTTTAATACAGAAGTTTCTATATCTATTCAGTATTTGGCACAAAAATGTTGCGCTAATTCCATTTAAACCTTCAAATTAAGAGCTAGCTGATAACCAGGCTAGTGATACTTGGCCAGGGGAGGACAGAGTCTGTCCCCTAGAAATCCTTTCCACAGCCACTGTCTGAGAGAGTGGCCTCTAAAATGTGCTACAAAATGCCCTTAGCCTTGGGCTTATCAGCACAACAGCAGCTTTCTTCTGTTTAAAGTGCTGACGTTTCTTACCTTTAACATTTCAGACAAGCTGGGGATGGAAATGCTCTTTGCTTTTGTGTTTTCATAATTGACCTTTTTTGGGTAACTTCAATAACAGCATGTTTCTTATAAATGTGATAATGCTTTGGGTGTGACATATTATTACTTGCTTATCTCAGTGAGGTTTGAAGGGTTTCTTCTGAAATTGATAGCAGAATTGTAACAGCTCTTATAATAGAAAAATAACTGATTTTCTGAAAAAGAACTGATGTGAGGGCACATCAAGAAAATCAGTAAGATCTTAAACTATAAAAAATAATGTAATCTTCTTGTAAAACTTGTGATTTTGGGCAGACTTGGAATGATTTGTCTCTTTTTTTTCTTGAATGCTAAAAGCAAGTAGAAATATAGTATTATAAGCTTCACAGATGATCAAGGTTCTTGAACTGTTGGAAATCTAAAATAAAATGTAACTCAAGAAGATATTTGTCAGTGCAACTGTCATTTTCAAATACCAGTACATTCTCTGTGATTATGTTTCACTGACCTGTATTTCATCTCTTGTAAATACAGATCATTCCCCTCAACTAGCAAAGGTGACTCCAGTGAAAACATTTTAAGTGTGCTTCCACCTCCTCACCTTAATGATATGATTCAAACTGAAAATAAAGAAGGCTTTCAAAGTCTTATTAGGCTTTTTTTTTTTCTTTTTAATAAATAGTCTCAAAGGAACAAAGAACCATGAACTTATTCATAAAGTGCAGTAACTTCATGGCTGAGAGCAGAAGAGCACAAAGATTCACATTCCCTTGTTGCTTCAGTAGCTCTTTTCAAGATGTTTCCCATTTGACCTTTGCCACACAGATGAGGTCTGTCCAGAATCTCTGAAAAAAAGTAAAATAACATCATGCAGAGATGTCTCAATATGTGCTTTGCACAAAGCTCTTTTCATATATACCTATATGCAGTGGACCATAGCAAATAAGTTGTGGACAGGACCACTCAAGCCCAAATGGCCCAGAGGGACACCATTCAGAATGACCTTTTAACATCCTTTGTCAGTAATCTTCATAGATGAAGTCAATTGTCTAAAAGGTTTGTCCTTGTCTAGCAAATAAAGGGTAGTGAATGTTTCAGTAGTGGTTTAATCTCATTTCTTGGTGCAGAAATGATGCAGAACAATCGCTCTAAATTTTCAGCTTGCGTTCTTTGAGATTCTAGAAGCTTATTTCAATGAAATGGGAGAGTTGTTCATCTTTATCTGTTTTGAAAAATAAATTTCAATTGTAGTCTATTTCATACTGATAATTAATAAGAAAAATTAAACCTGACTACGAAATTGCGCTGATATCTTTGTTTTTTCATGAATATATAATTCTGGTAGAAACTGTCTTTCTCCAAAAACATATATAAGAAACTAAGAAGTTGTACTGAAGTCCAGTTTTAGACCTGTGTTCCTCTTAGAGTCAGTCTTGATGAAAGTATAACATTAATAATTTGAAAGCCATTCATGTTATCTAAACTGAAAATGAGGTCACAACAAGAATTTTCTTGTTTGTTTTTTAAATATTTCATTGCCTTTCACTGTTTAATTTTATGAAAAATTCCCTTCTAAAAAGTTTTTTTTAAAAACTATTTCTAAGTATGCTATTTTTTGGACAATATACACTGTGGAAAGGTTGCAGTTCTTGTTGGCAGAGTAATTGTATTTTGACTATGTGATCCAACTATCAAGACCAACTGAAAAGGAAGGTAAAGAAGCTGACCAGCCTGATAAAATCTCAGTTTTGTTGGAATCAAGCATGTGGGGGCAACTCAAATAAGCAAAGCTGATTAGGGATCAGCTAACTAAATGGTACAGGAGACCATTAAAGATCTCTAATTAGCTGTTTGAGCCAGAACTTCAGAAAAAACTATAGGTGGACTTGTAAACAGCATAAAAAAGGTTCTCAATAGGGATTTTATCGTGGATTACAGGACTGGTGAGAAAACAAAGGAGAGGGAATAATGAAGAATGGCAGGTTTGGGCCACCCCCCTCTTCCTTCTGTCATGCATCATGCAGTCAGGTAAGAGAAATTTTTGAATTGAAGTCATTAACTTTATTTAAAGTCTGTCCAAGAAATAAAAAACAAAAACAAAACACACACACACAAAAAAAGAAAACAAACCAAAAAACCAAAGTAGAATCCAGTCTGCAAAGAACTGGAATAGCAAAACAGCAAATAAGAAAAATCTAAAGATTGATAGCAGACTTAGAGAAAAGGGAATTCATTCCAATAATTAGGCACTGGCGAGGCTGCACCTTGAATACTGTATTCAGTTTTGCGCCCCTCACTGCAAGAAAGACATTGAGGTGCTGGAGTGTGTCCAGAAAAAGACAAAAAAGCTGGTGAAGGATGTAGAGCACAGGTCTTAAGACGAACAGCTGAGGGAAGTGAGAGCTTGGCAGTGCTGAGTTAACAGTTGGACTCAATCTTTTCCAACCTAAATGATTCCATGATTCTGTTTTTCTGTGGAAGATTTATAGGAAAGGCTTTAAGCATGCTCATTCAGTCAAGGAACCATGTGGCTGATTTGGCCAAAACCTAAGACAACCTGAATTCAGAATATTTGGCCAATGCTAAGAAGCCTCTGTTTTCCATGTACCAGTGTGCATTTGAATAATTCACAGCCTGCTTGGAAGAATTCTGTAAATATTACTTCCTGAATTAAGTTCTATGTTAATGATTAATTCATTGTTATTACTGATTCAATGGCTCTGGTCATGGCAATATCTACTCACATTTACCACTCCTAAGAAATTGATGTATTGATTTATATAAATGTATGTGTACAAAGCTCCTAATGATTCTAAAGCATTTCTGCTATATAGTATATTCTTTGATAACCGGTAATGTCCATCAATGAGAGTTGTACCATGGATTTCAGTTGTAACACAGCTGGGTCTTCATAATAAAATCTAAGGTAGAT
This sequence comes from Amazona ochrocephala, assembly GCA_039720435.1. NCBI lineage: Eukaryota > Metazoa > Chordata > Aves > Psittaciformes > Psittacidae > Amazona > Amazona ochrocephala. The sequence goes on along the minus strand of CM077884.1, from coordinate 28,409,117 downwards.
TGACGAATGAGTTCAGCAGTAATCTAGCTATTCAGCATCACCAAACAATGAGAAATATAATTTTTCTGGGAACAGCAGGAAGTTTCAGCACTGGGAACTAGAGGATTCTAGATATGCTGTGCAAAATCTAGGCTTCATAAAAAAGGAGAAATCATGGCTGGACAAATCAGCTTTTGCCCGGTCAGTTGTTTTGAAACAGGCAAATTAGAAGTTGTCTAGGAAAAGAGTGCAGATGAAACTCCAAAACAAACACCTGTGTTCCTTGATTATATTCATAAATTTCTGCATATACTTTATATTTCTACAATAAACTGAATCAGGCTGGGATCTCAGCATCCCTGTGTTCTAAGGAAGTCAGACCCCAATCTGATGTGTGCAGCTTGGACATCTTCCTAATTTGAAACAGAACTACTACTGCCCCATGAAGCTTTTGAAAATAATTGAGGTCTGACCAAAAATATTTGGTGGTTTATAAGAAATTCACTTATTTCCTCTTCATTTTTTCTATGGAAATGTTCTGGCTCCTGGGTTTATGGAAGGGAAAGTATGTTGAGAACAAGCTGTTTTCTTGGTACTGCCTAATGATAACTGTTTAATATCAAACTTTCCATTAAGACATAGCATATTCCTAACTCCTAATTCATGTTACCAGAAAAGTGGAATATCCCAGACTTAATGGTAATATTTGTAGTCTTTCAAGTCTACTTTACACAATTCATTATTATTTTTGCAATACTGAAGAGAATACTACTGAAAAGAACCCACAAGTGTATGTTTCTTAATGATCTTAGCTGGCTGTATTATTACTGGTTTTACAAAGAACAAAAAATTACACACTTATGACATACTACTGCTTTATTTTGAATATTTTGTATTAAATATTTGGAAAGCTTTGCCTGTTTTGTCAGACATCCGTGAGTAGAACTCTAAGCCTTGGTTGTGGTTATAGTCAATGCCAACTGACTCTCCCATTACGTCATAGTTTTTTGGTTTGTCTGCCCTTTATGTACATAAACATGTGTCAGCATACACTAAAAAAGTTCAAACTTTTGGTAACAAGCTCATAGAAGATCTTGAGGGAGTAAAAAGTTGCCACATGAAAAAACTCACAAAAATCTCCTATGAGTCTTTAAAGATCAGAGTTCCTGTCAGTAATGTCAATTAACTGATCTGTTCTCTCTTGCTTTAGGCAAAGAGCTACTATTGTGAGCACATCATGGGACCAGAGATACTTCTTTAATTAGTTTAACTGAAAGAAAAAATATGATGATGATGTAACTGGTGATTGAAATTGTGTATGAGAAGCATGAAGATCAAGATGGAAAAGAACTGCTGGTGTTGAAGTTGCCTTGCAATTTTAGTGAGTAAAATCCTTAAATCTCCTCTTGAAGTTGAAAACTTTGTTAAGCTAAATGTGCAGAGTTAGAAAAATTAGGAATTACTTTAAAAGTGCTACTCAAAGGCAACATGCCAGCATCTGACCAAAATAAGGTTGTCACCTGGTACATTACTGATGCCCATTCTTCAAAACAGAAAGCATTCCTGACTTCAGTGGATCTGTTTTTCTAGCAGCCAAAACAATTATTTTTTGATGCTATGTTCACACAAGTCAGATCTGGCTGCGCTCCACTTAAGTTTTTGAGTCAGGAGGCTGAGCATCTCAAATTTAGATGGGAATGCTCTTATCCGGCAAGGCCAAGTGAAATAAACCTTGGACTAGCCACTTAAAAGACTATTTCTTTGCCAGCTCATCTATATAAATTTGCTTTCATGCTGGTATGGTAGGTATTATGAGCAGAAAGTGGAACACATATTTTTGTGTTCTAAATAAAAGCCTTTTGTAGATGGATCATTACATAAATGATCTTTCGGTTTGATTAGGGTCTGGAGGAGCAGAGCTTATATTTGAAAGATCAGGAGCATTTTCATAGGTCACTGATTCTGTGTGTTTGCAGGCGAGTGAGTCTGGCACAGTACGTGTATCAAAGAGAGTGAGGGCAGACAGTGACACAGGTGATTCTGGTAGAGTTTATTCATGGTGTTTTAATGTAAACTTCATTATATAAAGATGGTTTTAGCTGGTGTATCTGTTCAGCTCTAAGAAATAATAAGGGCATGAGCAGCCTTTCCTTCACTGTTATAGGCAAGCTGCGAGTGCAGTTCATCCCTTCTGAAAAAGGATCTGGCCCAGTATGAACCCTGAATATTGCAACAGAACACCCACTGAAAGAAGGGAGAGAAGAGAGAATCCCTGCCAAGTAGGTATTTCCAAGTAAGGGAGACTCATTTTGCAAAGCCTAATGAGGGCTGAGAAGCCAAGTCTCTGGGATCTGTCCAGATTCCATGAATAAGCCACAGAGGGACTGATGAAAGCTAATAATGCTTCATGGCTATAGTCTCAAATTCCTCACTCAAATTTGTGTTCGTTGTAGTCTTACAGTCATTAGGAAAGAAGCCACCTCCCCTCTGAAGCAGC